>BOPP01000171.1:826916-841264 GCA_017312745.1 Gryllus bimaculatus
GAACGCTAGAAATAGAAAGGGTCAGATGACACTCCTCTGCGTGGTAATTACTTATCGTAAGTCGCTGTAGAGTAGGAACTTTCTGGTTTTGTCTAGTGCGGAATATCGGTAATTCACGCGACCCTAGATATGGCTTGCAGAGAGAGTAGTCATTAATTGTGTGAGTACGATCGTGTTGTGAAAGACAAATGGAGAAGCTTTGGCAAAAGAAATCATAGTAAACTAATATCGTGCAATGACTCTCCTGCCGCGTCAGAGTAGAGTGGTCACTTGACTTTCGCATGTAATAACACTCTGACTCGATGATATTGGCCAATCATAGTCATTATTTTTTATAGTTCACATCTCTCGATGGCTTAATGTTGTAGGACATCGTAGATGCTCAACCTACGTTTTGCAGACATAGGACGTAGACTGTAAGGGTTTAATATATTAGCTAGTATAGGTGGGTTCTACTTACTTCAACAAATTGTCCTATAGTAGCAACCTCGAGCTTTGTCCCCAGTTTTGATGGAGAGTTGCCGGGTCCTGGGAAGAACAGCCCGGAGCAACGCCGAGTTGGGGCCGTCCACCAGGTGAGAAGCCAGAAAAGACATTCAGGGACGGAACAAAGCGCAGCGCAGACAACCTTCCCAAATCCTGTGGAGGTGAGCCAGGCTGGCGTAGCGGGCTCGACAACAACCAACAAGCTAGAAAATACTACATAGAGTGGCTGACTCTTATGGTTTCAGCGCTCTTGGTGGATACTCGGCAAACTAGGGGCAGCCGTGTTTTTGCAGACAAAACATGAAAGGTGCCTGGGGTGGCGTGTAGAACTGTCGTACTGAATCGGCGTATTGTTTTGTATCAGATCTTACTTCTATATTGTTGTATTTTTGTTTACCTGCATTTAAGTTATATTAGTGGTGAGAATAATATTTACATTGCCTTCAGTATGTTTGACGTTAAACTATAAAAATAGTAGTCATCAAACCACAAATATATCATTTTTCAAGTTTGCCACCTCATTTGCGATCTATTTCTTAATTCTTATTGCAATAACATTCACTTTCAGGAGTAATGCGAACTATAACTTCTCAACAGCTACCATTCTTATGACTAACCGATGCAGGAAGCAATGTATTTTTAAAGTTTCTCAATTCATTCTCCTTACATATTTTGATTTCGCTGAAGGGGAAGGAAAGATCGCACGTGGCCTGTTTGTTATGGTACTACACCGGCGTTCGCCTGGTACTGATCGAAGTAACCACGACAAACTACCGAGCAGCAGGCCGCTAAAATTTTCCTGCAGACATCTGAATTCGATATCGCTAGTAAATAGCTACTGTCGAAACTACCGCCTCCGTCGAACTCGAACCTCCCGGTCAGAAGCGCTACAGTGAGATCACTTGATAGCCTGAGCTACCTCTCCTGGTAACAGTATTTAGACGGCGAAGGGTGGAAGAAGGACATAACCTACATACCGCGCTGACTTAGCCCAAAACGGCGTGAACGAGCGCTCTAAAGAGCGGTGGCGACAAAGAGAATGGAGGCGACAAAGGCGATCTGCTCTCCATGAGGTACCCCTACGGCTGCATCTGACCTGCAGTCTATGGGTATAGGTGCGCGACGGTAGGATTCGGTAAAAATTTATAGGGGCATTATTTACTACGTCTTACTTAATACCATTGATTTTTAAATGCCAATAAATAGGTATGGTCGGAAACAAAAATATTTTTGCTGAAAAATAATTTCAAGGTTAGGCGCCAATACTGGCGCTGAAACAAATCAATAGGTTTGCGAGGAATACATTAAATTAGGTGTGCAATACATAACTTTTGAATAGTAATATATTTATGCTCTTGTTAAAAACATTTTCAGAATTTAAAAAAAAATATAAATAGGAACTAATGTCAATTTTTACTCGTTATTCGTTTTCATTGCTAATCATTTTCTATTATCGGCAAACTTTTTAGTTGAAATATAGAAATCGCCATCATATAATTTATTCTGCTACCTTATATTCTTGTAGGTTATTCCACGGAAGTGCAATAAATATTTAGGAGCAGTGGTAAAATTATTTTAGGTTCACACACACAAAACAAAAAACAAACAAATATGGCCTTCAAGAGCATACATTTGGAAAATAGATGGGAGGAGGATAACAGTGAGGGAGAAAAATCTTAGTAAAAAGATAATTAGGAGAAGCACTTAAATTTCAGAAATTTCACGTTCATTTCATGTAACAAAATTAATTCTATTTCATTACATACGGAGAGAACTTTGTGATTTAATACGTTAATGCGTTTTGATTGAATTGTCGGGTAAGATACTATGGAATTATGTTTAACATCATTTTATATGATTTAGAGAGGCACGGTTTTAATCTTATTGTCCTATTTCATGAAGCAAAGAATGGTGAATATCTTACGAATTTTTTTCTCTTACATTTTAATATATGTGTAATTTTTAAATAAACACCATTATTAAAACGGAGACTATTCGCAATTTTTTGCTTCTACAAATGCAGTACTAACTGCGCTTTGCAAAACAGTTTTAATTTATTGTTGTCCAATTATGCCTTGCATCACTTCAATTTGTATTGCGTCAGATTTATTAATACATTTTTTGCTAGTGATGCCTTATCGTACACCCTGAACATTCCATGTGCCACCACACACCACTATTAATAACACCGAAAGATACGTGAAAAGCTCCAATATCTCCATCTTCATCAGCAATGCATGAGATACGTTTTACTGGTTTACTTAATAACAGTCTGCCTACCAGAACTTACTTGACATACAAATGACAATTGACATCATTGTAATGCAACCACGTGATGCAAACAAACTCATGTGCGTTAGTTATATCGTTCGTATCGCATCCTCATAGTGTTGCGCAAGCGATAAAAAAATAAGCTGCATTAGCAGCTGTGTTATCATGAAACACAACTCTCTCGAAGAGAAGACACGGGTAATGTTGATTCTGCGACACCTGGTGACGTTGTCCTTGATTATCATACAGTCTGTTTCTCTCATTCATAAATGATATATGAATGTTTGCAAGCTGTGAGGTCAGTGCTCGCAGCATTCAACTGCAGTACTCAGTAACTTACTGTATGTTATCGTCTTAAATTATTTTAATGATAGTCCTATTTTTCTCTTATCTATAAGGTATGTACTCGTTTGAAATTTATTTTATGTAAATCTTTTATATTTGTATATAACTTAATTTGTCATATTTTAGCCCGATTCAAGAGATTATTTTTACATTCTAAAGTGAGTTTTTAAAAACTATGTACGATTTACATAGTTTTAAAAAACAATAGTAATTCAACGTAACAAAAGTTCTTTAATTTCAAAATACTTGTGAAGAAAATTAGTTGCTAATAGAAAATCACTTAGTAAGTATATGCCTCCTTGCGATTGTAATTATGAACTAGTCAAGGCTACATTGGATAGTAAGTGCAGATTTCAAGCAACAGAAACAACAATCAGTAATTGTAGGAAGGTTGGCCACATTGATACAAATAATGCGTCAAGAGCGACCGCCGTGACGCGTCAGACTACAGATAAATGGAAGAAAATTTTGACAAAACAATTAAGTTCTTCAGTTTCAAAACATGTCTTATACTGAAAAATCGAAAATTCAGATACATATACTATTACTCGTGCAACTTTTCTTGAACGATAACCTTGCTTCCCCCTCTCTGTCACAATAAACAGTTGTAGACAAAGCTCGCAGCGTACACTGATGGCACCATTCCAAACATATGTTCACTAGCGCGAAAAAGAAACTATTTTCTGTTTAAGACGAAAACTTCTGTCAGTAATTATCTCCAAAAAGCTAAAGAAATGACCGAAGCATGTGAAGATCCATCACAGGAGATACCTCAAATTCTGAGAAAGTTTGAAAGCAAATTATTGAGAAAGTTGCAAAGGCATGACTAATTCTCCAGAGACTGGCACTGCTTCAAGAAATTTAGTGGCTGATTAAGAAACTAATAACCCCACTCTATCTGCATTCCTTCATTCCATCGTTCAAGAAACGTTGCGCGTGTAATACTATTTCCATCTAAGTCTAATTCACACTACACAGCCATAAATATGATATTCCAATAAATTCTTCATTCAGACAATTTAATCGAAGAAACAATAATTGTTCGATGTGACGTTTAAATGTGTCTTATCCAAAAGCACTTTCCATAATAATGCCGTCTACCTCATACATTACCAAGAGATTCTTCCCTAATGGCAGCTAATACTGTGCTTTTGTTCCAAAACACTTTTACAACATCAGTTTAAGTAAAATAGAAGAAATTAAATGTCGTCAGGGGTATGTTGTTATTTTTTGGATAAAGTGGAATTATAATTCAAGCAGGAGGAATTAATTGTCTGGATTATATTGATAAACAACTCACAACAAAAGGAAATTTAACTACTCAACGGGTACTTTATTATAGAACCCCGCAGTGACATATTAGAAACGTTGATAAGATGAGGCACAACGCATTTTGTATTCAGGAAGTGTCAATTGATTCCCAAAACACCTGCAATTGCAAAGAAAACGAGTTCGTTAATTTTAATTGAAATCTATCTTCTGCTGCATACCGATAAGGAACTTCGACCCCCAGAGGCAAAAAAAATAAAGCTTCTCCTTAGTTTGTACGTTACATAAACAGTGCATAGTTGATATTGTCTGCTATATGCTATATTTCTGCTACAGATAGAAGCGAAAATAAAATGTGTATTTGATGACAAGAACATAATATATATTTTGATAGATAACATATGACGTAATTTATACATTTATAAATTGGTAACACGTAATTAAGACCTTTCAAGCAAAGAAAAGGCAAAAATTATCTTACAAGGCTTGCTGTTTTGTTAGACAATAACAAACCCAAAAGAAGATACCGTGTATGCATTGTTTTGGAAGGAACAAGGATGTTTTTGATATTGGTAACTGCATTATCAAAAGGAGATACAAATTTATGTAATATATTACTTTTACGTTATACCTTTTTAATAATCGAAAATAGAAAATGAAAATTCAAAACCCTCGCTCAGAGACGGTTTAAATCATGATACATTATTTAGGCCCTGTAGTCACTGAATTATGGCGCTAACATGCAGTTACAGTAAACGAATTATAGTTAAAAACCAAATGAGGAAACCAAATACAAACTCAGAGTCACATCCGCAAAGACGACGGTACGATGTGGAATGTGTTTTGTAATGTCTTTGATCGTGTGGGATGGATCTAGATAATCGGCCTTCTCTCTCAGAGTACACTTCAGTTGATAGAAGAATTAAGGTAATAAATGGTGCTCATAGAGAGGAACTCAAGTGCAATCCTGCAGCACAGAAACCCGCCTTCGAAAGCGCATCAGATGAGAAAAAAGTCGAATGAATAATGGCCTGTCCCGAGACGGACTCTAGGCGGAGAGCAGGATCTCTTCAGTGTCTACGAACGTGCAGAACCATGATGCATTACATTTTCGGCATCGGTACATGTTACATGTTCATGGTTAAGCACTACAGTAGCTACTTACTTCAATGATAAATTGAAACCTTTTTCACAAATCTTGTTTTATATTAATTTTAAAAATTGTTGATTTAAACCAAGAAAACCCCACATTTCTATTATCAATTCCCCCTTATATTGAATTGTTTTTTTACCTTATTAAAAACACCCTAAAATATTTTTTAACAATTTATTTCTTTGCTGTTTCGACCCCAGTTGGGGTACTTTTCAAAAATCTAGGGTCCAGGTTTGTTGAAAACGCTACAAAAATCAGGTACCAAAAAAAAGTAACTATATTATAAAAAACGTTGGTCATACAGGCGAAGTCGCAAACATCATCTTGCCAAATAAACTCTAGATTAAAAAAAAAGTATTGTGACTGTTTTAATAAGGTTTATAAACAATTGCAATTAAACAAGATAACAGGCCATAAAAGATATATTCCTTCAACGTTTTTGTTTTCTGATTTTTTTTAAGGTTTCGTCATTTTCATTAGTAAAATTCATAAAGTAATGAAAGTCCACAGAAACAAGTAAAACTAATCGAATGTTTCAAAAACAAATTAGCTCATCTCTAATTCATCCCAAAATAATACAGCTTTTAATATCTGTGATTAATTTGTTTCCTGAATTACGAGCCAATTACGATGAGTATTATTTCAATACTATAAACATGTGTAATCATCTTTATACTATTACGGTGGTACATATACCTTTTGCGATCCTTGCACAAACAAATGGCATGCAGTAAAATGAAAACAATTAAATTCCCATAAAAATAAATTATTCTTAGAAAATGAAAAAAATTAATTTTCGCAGAGAGGGGACGAACTCATGTTCACATTACTCGGCCAAGCCCAGCCGCGAGCGGACTGCAACGGCACACTTACGCCGAGACGCCTCCCAGGGCTGATCCCGGCTTTTTAGACGCCTGATAACCAGACGCACAACACTCGTTAAGCAACTGCGTGCCTGGGTCTGAAGTGAGACGCCGCTTGCTTGATAGAAACCGGCAGCTGAATTCATAAATCAGTCTCGAAGGATAAGGTTGAATGCTCGCGGCTCAAGTTGATGGTTTTTAACTAGTGATACGCACGCAACCTCGGTCTCACTAGCGCGGTGTCTCGGTCGATCCTCTGAGGATTCCTCAGCGATCCTAAGGGGCGCACAGGACAAAACACGTCACTTCTACGCCTTCCTTCGGAGGTGACATCCCATGTACGTGTACTGCAAGTAAAAGACAGTCAAATATTAAAAGAAACCTCCGAGCTATATTTAATATCGTCGCCCGAGTGATACCTTCTTTCTCTGCTAGATGGCGAAAGGAGCGTGGTCAGGCGGAAGTCAGTGGTCAGTGTGCAAGCCTGATGGCCTCAACACTCGTCACGACATTGATTTACTTATTCATTGATTGCCAATGGTAGCGATGAATGAGGTTTCAACAAATCCTTTCATCAGAGCAATAGGGCACTACTAAAATCAGTTTTGGGGATAATGCCATCATAAAAATCCTCTTTCACTCTAGTTTTTGTTTACGTATACCACTATAAAAAATATCAAACTAATTTCTTAATTTTGCAGATAATACTGAATAGATTTTTTTAAAAAAATCACATCTTTATCGCAACAAAGCAGTATCTACAATTAGTCTTGTACAACATTGATGAATAAACTGACGAAGATGCTTTCAACTCCAGATAGTGCCCTTTTGCAGTGAAATTCATTGTAATACCGACGATTCGTCCGATAAGGCAACAATGGGTAAGAGTGCAGTATGTTCCGCTGTCAGTTTGAGTTGAAAAGAGATCTTACATTATACTCCACATGGGATAATACGATACATGATAATCGTAATGGCAATTCCAAGAACAAGAATAGAATTTCTAGATTATTAAGTGATGCTTACCAGAATCATGTGGTTGGACTTGCTTATTATCCTTACGATTCTTTTCTGTAATCTAAAAGTCTGAGAGTTTGAGGATGTACTTGCCCAGAATATTATGCTATATCTAAGCGGAAATGAACATTCGTGAAATATATTCTCAACGAGCAATAAGAACACTGACTGAATTTAAAAGAATTCTGAAAGCATACCGAATTTAATTTTGTGTTCAATTCATTTAAATGAACGTTCCATTAGAGATTTGACTGAACAGAGAGGCTCAAAAATTGCATTTCCTTTATATCACTCAATGGTACATTGCTCGTAATCAACTAAGTGAATAATTGTTTATTTGAAGTGGAAAACTACATTGAAACAGTTTTATTATAATTTACTATTAATTTGTTATTTATGACACCTATTAGAAACATCTGATGCTGTACTATTTACAGTTTCTTGATTGCAAAGAATATTAGTATCATTCTCAAAGAGAACTGTTCTTCCGTTTCGAATCGACGAGGGCATAGCGTTTACGTATGTTAGGAAGAGAATAAGACATTAAAATTAATACGTGCGGGACGCCATCTGCAATTAGCAATGTACTAAAAAGGTGGACATATAATATGCCATTGTAGTACGGTGTTTATACTCTGATATCTATACGTAAGCGGCTCGAGTTCATGATTTCTTGCCTGTCAGCCTCTCCGCCAACGACGCGGCATCACCCAGACAGCCAAGAAGTCACACTCTGAAATCGCTGTTTCAGGTACGAACATAACCAATCTAAAGCAATACCACGGATTTCAAACGAATGTAATTTTAAAATTAAAATGTTACGATCAATGACGCAAAATGCATTTGAAAGATATACAAATATTCCAATAGATGATTCATTTTGATGGAAGAAACGTCATCTTTAAGGAAATAAAATAGGGCTGTTTCCTTTGATTTTAATTTTCTAAATCCTTGTTGGCAATCTGAAAACGCTTCAAATTTTCTGAGAAAAGTTATTATTCGAACGTAAAATATTCGGTATCAGGAACTCACAAAACGAGATTTTCTGTGGAAAAATCGCCGCTTTTTGTGACAACATTATGTAACATTAAGTACGAAGTGAATTTACTAAAAGACCCATCAATTCTGTTCTTGTATAAGGTCATGCTAAGTGGAAAGTTGCAAAATGTGGATGAGTCCTCTCTGGAAGACATGTTCAGAGATAAAAAAAAAACAACACTCGAAGGGGCGTTCGAAAGTTTGGGTGCAATTGAACGGAAGCGGCAGAGGAGTGAGACCTATTGGTGGAGTGACAAATTAGTTGAAAGGGTACGGGAGAAGAAAAACACCTTTCAATAGCGACTGCCCACCCGTGATCTAGAAGACTGAAAAACTGATACACGAATATGAAGAGAAGTCTAACTATGACATTATAAAAACAAAAATTGACCTGTGGGACCTAATATATCAAAAATTAGGGACCCCATTGGAAAATGAAGGTCGTGCCCCCCCCATCTTCAATTTCCAATGGGTTCCTAATTTCTTGACACTTTTGATTTTAGGGGCGTGGAAAGTGGTAAAACAGTTGAGAACAAATGAAATGAGATATGGGCATTTGCAGCGTTTAAGCCTAGACCGGTGGATAATGTATTATGAAGGACTTCTACGGGAACTCCGTGAAGAATACCAAGCTTTAGGATATTAGATTAGCTGGAGGATACATCTGAGAATCATGTAGAAGATATACCCCCAATAGAAGTTGAGAAAGTGAAAAACGTCAAAAGTGGTCAAGCTCTTGGACCTGGTGGGATTAATATTGTTCGAACAGCTTTCGGAATTAAGTAATGCGTGCCTCAGGGGTCGTGGTATACCACAAGTCTTTAAAGTGGGTTACATCTCAAATATATTTTTAAAAAAGGAGTTAAAGAGGAATCCTCCAATTACTGTGGTATAACCGTCCTGAGTTCTCTTGCTCAAGTATACAGTAAAAGTATTATCAAACCGATTATAAAATGAAATAAATGAAATGGAAGAACAGAAAGTCTTTCGAGCAGGTAGATCTCGCCTTGATAATATATTTACCATCATCCGACAAGTTACGGATAAATTACTGGCACATAACCTTGAGTTACACCTATTGACTTGCAAAAAGCGTACGACAGTGTCATCCTTTCAAAATTGTGGATTGGCATGGAAAACCAACATATTAACAGCATAGTCTTAATATATAAGGCCATTAGAGAGTTATGTACCAGCAATATCGCTGTGAATGTTTACGTGAAGTTAGGTAATAGGAACTGAAAAGAAATAAAGATAAGTAAAGGGCTAATACAGGGGTGCTGCGTTGCACCAACCCTGTTCAAAATCTATCTAGAAAAAGCTTTAAAGAATTGGAAGAAAAAATGTGGAAGGATGAGAATAAAACGAAAAGACAATATTTTATATTCACTACATTTTGCAGATGACCCAGTGATATTCGCAGAGCATGAAGACGATACACATTATATGTTAAGGAAATTAAATGAGAAATATGAAAAATTGGACTTGAAATTTAATTTCAGAAAGGCAGAGAACATGATGTTAGGAAGGGCAGGAAAATATTTAGTAATGGAAGATGGATCGGTATTCAGACTTGTTAGTATAGGAACAGTTTTAACAGACCAAGGGTGCAGTGAAGAGGAAATTAATAATCACATGCGGCAAGAAAAATCTGCTATTCGGCAATGAAATTCAATAATATCGAATATTGCTAATAAAGAAAAAATCGGAATTTATAAAGCAATTGTGGAAATATGTAAGGTGCCGAGTTCATCTTAAAAAATAACGAGTAAAGTTAAAGGCTATGGAAATGGAATTTTGAAGACGCAGCTGAAGTGTAACGTTAATGGAAAGAATCAGAAATGAAAATATAAAGCAGCCAAAGGGTATCATTTCGGATATAATGGATACAATAGAAGCGATAAGGTTCAATTTGTACGGGCATCTTATAAGGAGGAGAAAGGAAGGAAAGCTGGCCATTAAAATCTTGGAAGTGGTGTGTGCCAATGCACAGAAAGAGAGGCAGTCAGTGTTGCCAGATGTGTTTAGAGAGATTCCGCCATGTTCGTTTCAGTTTCCGCCGAAAATCCGCTGAATTGGTTTCAAAAATTCCCCGCCTAAATCCGCTAAACGTTAAATTAATTATTTTTCCATATTTAAATGTTGTATTAATTTATTCTATTAAAACAAAAATATGATTGCGAAATATAGTGGCTTTATTGCACCTGTAATTCAATTTTTAGATAGTATAGAATGCATTACTTGGGTGAAAATTTGCGAAGTAATAACTATTGATATCAGGTAGTATATAATTTATTGTATAAGTATTATATTATTTATTATTGCTAGTAACATGGAGTTTACTAATTTTACTGCTTTACTAACTTTATTAAATACCGCCGTTTATTCCGCTGTCCGCGAAACTCATTTTTTTTTCAGTCTTACATGGTATGATGGTGTGCGACAAACAATGAAAGATCGTCTTCTATCTTACCAATCACCTTCTTTGAAAACGATGGAACCTTGGGTGCAAGGGACGCTGCATGGCATAGTTTCACTCGCAAGAGAAGATTACGTAGCATTCTCCATACTATGTAAATATTTTCGTAAAAATAAATCATTGAATTTGAATATAAAAGTCTTACATTGTCTTTCGTATTCCTAACAGTACTTGCATACTACAATGTAAAAAGTTATTCAATTAAATTTTCGACGACAATTAGCTTAGTACTTCGAATTAATTAGATCGCTGGTGAGGTAGATACCTTCTAATAATTAAATATTGTAAATTAAAGGTATTGTCTGGTATCAAAAATTCATTTCGCTAATAATCGTTTCGATCGCGTAGCAACTATCCTCAGAGCTTGCAGCTTCCGGGGAGAAAACGAAGTTCTGTCCAAAGGCAAGCTCTGAGGTTGATCGCTACGCAATCGAAACGATCACTAGAAAAATAAATTTTTGATACCAGACATCACCTTTAATTTACCATATTTAAATAACACTTTTAAGTAGACAACCTGCAAATCATATTTTATGTCATTATAAAATTTATTTCTGCATACTGCATTATTTCTTTGTAATGTAATCCACGAATGGGATTGAAACATCACCTAAATTGCAATAAAAAATTAAAATATCACGCAAAATTTCGTTTACCAATATTTGTTCTATTTTGTAATAGCAAATTTGCAGATTTCTTCTGAAAAATAGATTGTTGCTTTCGGAATTACAAAAGCAATTTTCTGGAGTTGCCATTGTTATGGCATGTATCAGAAGAAAATTACTTTGAGTAAAAACAAGTGTTGTAATAGTTCCCTGCAATTGAGATTTCTAAGGAGTGCGACTTGCGGATCAATTAACCTTTGGAGACATTAGTAAACCTAATTTCAGAAGAACGTTGATGATTTTGTTGTTTTTGACGATTAATTTGTTCATTCGTTTAAATTACGTTAAAAAATTTTAAGTGAGAAAGTTTTGAAATAAAAAAAGCGAAGTATCTTCTGGAGAATACGAAACATAAATGCAAATCCTTTAAAAGTTTGATATTTGTTGACTTTGTAACCGATGGTGATAGACACGTATGAAAGAGCTCTTCAAATGTATTGTAATTTGAAGTTAGTTTAAAGGCGCAATACATATTTTTGCTAGTGTTCATTGCACACGGCTTGTTTTCCTTGAAGAAAGTCGTCTTTTGTGTCATCAAAAACCTGATGATAGTACATAACATGTTACCAAGCGCTTTTCCATCTACAGAGCAAGCTATACCAACGCTCTAACTTTTCTAAATAAATTTTCAAAATTCATCAATCGACATAATAAAAGGAGTAGTACCCCAATCATGATTGAATTAGATCAACAACAGCAGCAAGAGTTTCAATCTTTTGAGCTTCATTAACGGCACCAACCACAACAGCAGCATCATGAACACATCAGCTTCGATTGACACAAATGAAAATGTAAACATTTTGAGCTACATCAACACCAGCAACGCTAGCAAGAATTTAAACATTTTTTTACTCAACCTTGTAGATATTGCTGTGTGGTACGATCAAAATGTCGTAACCAAGCACACAGAGAAACGTTTTACAAGAGTTTGGAAATCACGATCAGCCGAATGAACGGTATAAAAGCATAGGTCGTCCAGATATTTATCGGAGCTCTAATATTTGTTCCGGAAAATTTGTTTAAGAACTCGCCTAAACTCCCATTTCATTCAAAAGTCAGAGCCGTGTAAGACGTTTTATTTCGAACGGCTCAAATCTTCCCCCTCTCCTCCTCCTCTTCCTCTTCATTTTCCTCCTCCTCCTCCTCCAATAACACGGGATAAAGGTTGTGAATAGCAAAACTTTTCGTGTCGTCTAGGAATCGACAACAATGACAGTAGTGAATGTTGATTGCGAACAATCCTTAAAACAAAATTAGATATTGGAAGTTTTATTTATACCATACGTAATTGATTTTAAAACATCAATGTTTTTTAACAAATACATCGATCTGCAGAAAATATCGAAAGCAAAACAGGTTATTATATCGATATTATTAATATCGAATGTTCGATTCATCGAAAATATCGGTTTTAAAAACATCGATGTTTTTTTTCTCGTCTCCAGACGGGAGAGACCGCAGTGCGAGGGCGGGGGATGCGGTGAGATCCTTGCGGAGAGTGCGGAGAAAAGAGCGGGTGGCTTCCGGGATAACAAGAATGACGGGCGAGGGAGGGAGGGAAAGGCGGCGACGGGAAGAGCGGCTATGTGGCGTAAGAGGGCGCGCTGAATTATTCCCGAGTGCCGCTTCCGTGACCCGCGCGGCCGCACGCTTCCCGATGCTCAATTATTAAGCCGCGCCTGGGCCACCTAGCGGCCGCGTCGCGAATCAATGGGTCGCTTTCCCACCCCGCCACGCTCCGCCCGACTCTTCGCGCGTCACGAGTCGCCATTCCTCTACGTCTTCGCGGGCTCTTACCAGTATAGGCCTGCGTGGCCTCCACATCAACTTGTCTGCCCGGGAGGGCGTAACTCCCCGGTGTAGCAGCGGTCGAACTAGAGGAAGAAAAGCCTGCGTGGCTTCCACATTATCTCTCGTACATTTCGCATGTAGCGTACATGGCACGAACCTTGGTTTGTTCATCGGTTGCTAATGTTTCATGTTGTTGGTTATTTTGTAGTCTGCCATCGCGCTCACAACGGTAAAGTTTTGTGCTAACAGTTACGGTGACGGACCGGTGGGAGGTCAAGGACGTCTTACCTAGTTGGGCTAAGGCTACCGGAACATCTTAGAACCGTTCCCATCCCTCAAATAGTGAGTACCCGTGTGTACGCCGGGGTGTAGGAATTCATGCTACCGGTGCCCGTCGGAATACTAAAGGCGGAAACAAAAGCTCGGCTCCCGCGTTCTTCTTCTTTCACCAGTTTACACAAGCTAATATGATAACTACACAGGATTCTCGTATTCGTGAGGTTGTTCATATTGTAACCGGGATGAATCTTAACTCCCCGTGTATCAGCGGTCGAACTAGAGGAGAGAAGAATGCCTGCCGTGGCTTCCACATTATCTTCGGTCTTAGTGATACCGGGAAGACGTAAGCTCCCGGTGTAGCAGCGGTCGAACTAGAGGTAAGATAAACCTGCGTGGCTCCCACATTAAATCTTGTCTTGTATGTACCCGAGAGGACTTTTACGTCCCCGGTGTAGGCAGCAGTCAAGTATGAGGAGAGAGAACTCCACTACCGAAAACGCGGGTCGCGAGGGGGAAGAAGTCCACCTGTCCGCCGGCAGGGGCGCGGCGAGCGGAAACAGGCTGGCTGCGCTTACGGGGAGCAGAGGGGCATTCCGCCCATCTCCTCCCGGTCGAACCCCCGCGTCGGCGGGGGACGCGGGGGAGGGGCGGGGGGTGGCGCTGCCTGGATAAACCTTTTCCGCGCGGCACCA
>BOPP01000171.1:841390-882279 GCA_017312745.1 Gryllus bimaculatus
GGGGAGAGTAATTTTGGTCGCGAGCGATAACGGAATGTTTGGTATATTGTATAACGACATATCTCTGACATTGTGATTTCTTCTGGTAATTGGATTGGCACGCTCCCTTATGGTAAATCTTCTGGACACTTGGTTAACTGGCTTCGTATTTTCGACTGGATATGGAAAGTGGTTTTCGGCCGCTCCGAATAAACTGTTTTAACAGACGTTATGGGTTGATTCGCACACTTTCGCTGTCGATTGCATTATATCGAACCGATTCAATTCTACAGATCATGTATTAAATTTTACTTAATAAACCCCACGAAACTTTAATGTATCTGAGGCACAAATCAGACACGAACTTCACGCGCACTGCGGGTACAGTTCCGCATGACACAGACTAACTCAGTATCTGCCACTCCAACAGTTGGTTCCTTGTGTACCAGTAATAAGGTAAGGGGGTAAAATAATTCCTTTTGATGACCGATGCGCAGTGGGAAATATGATGTGACGGTGCACGTGTCTTGTTTTCAAAACCTCCACTAAGACCTATTCGTAATTGAGCGGGGCTACTAGACGCGAGAATGAAGACATCAATCTTCGAATACAGAAGGTAAAAACAAACACGAAAACCAAATTTTGTTGATTTCTCATGTTCAGTAGCTTATATGAACTACAAAAATATGTACTCTTAAATAGATTTTATGCGTATTGATTCTACATTTCTTACAGGTTTTGTAAATTTATTTGTATTAATAGCAAAATACGATATAATACGTTATAAAGATACGATATATTTAAACTGTGACGCGATATGACGTTGTTATTGTGATATTTGCAATCTACATATAAAATTGAGTATGTTTCGCACTCTACCTTCCTGGAGATAACAATATTATTCCTTCTTCTCCTTATTATTATTATCATTGGGTGATGATGAAGGATGAAAGAACTAGAACGATGGTAGGAGGTGTTAGGTGCGGTAGTGGGAGGGTTCGTGGGATTTTGGAACCATCCCAGCATTCATCTTGTGACCGAAGGAAACCACGAAAACCCCTGTCAGGATGGCCGGCCGGGGAATCGAACCCGGACCTCCCAAATACAGCCCAAGTCACTTCGCTCCTGGCCCCTTCGGCCCTTATTGTGTTTGTACACTAACTTGCGATCTGAATGACATGTTTGTTAATTTGCCTATGTCGTCATTAACTATCAATATTTGTAGCATCATCCAAGGGCTCATGGCCAGGTCTTATTTCGCTCACCAAGTGTTACCTTCAACTCTCAGATCTAAATTGCGGCGCGACCACCTAAGTGTCGATGGCGATAAGCTCGTAAGGGCAGGGTCAACGACATCTATCGGTAGTGGAAGGGGAATGTGGTTTGGGGAGCTGTGTCTCATGTTTCTGTCTCATTGAATTGTACATTGGAAATGCATTTACTTCCAACCAACGTCCCACCAATCAAGCTACCAACCGTGATCGACCGGCTATACATTAAAGTGCTTTCTGCAAATGTTGCCTCTATGGGAGTGGGGCTCCATCCGTTGTCGAGGAAATTGTATATGTATATTATGCAGATGTATATTTCACTAGTGCATTATCTTTAGTTTGTACTCTACTATAAAGTGCATTGTACATTACTATCTTTTTGTTATAAGTTAAAAGTTAATGTTTCCGCTTAAGTTAAGTTTGTTAATGTTAAGTTAAAAGAATGTAGTTCGTATTATGTAAATGTTTATTAAAAACACGCAAGCTTAATTGTAATTCCCCTATTTCAGTTTGTCTATTGGATACAGTGAGACCCACTTATAAAGAAATAAGAATAGGACCTTTGATCATCGTTTTAAACGGAATTTATTGTGCAATTCGGTTTGAAATTTAGAGTCCGTTAAAGCAAAATAAAATTGATTGGCTTCGGCATCTACGTTTGCAATGAACTTGATAAAGCAAAAATGTAGTCAACTCTTGTCAATTACAGAGTTTTAGAGCTAACAAATTGCAAGCAAAATGAAGAAGAAAACCTTCATTGCGGAGGTCTACAAAATAGCATCACACTACAAAAGCAAACTGAAGAACTTCAATCCAGAGCACAAGCGAGGATTACAATAATCCATGCCAACCAACCATCCATCCATACAATCCCTGCACAACAAGTCATGGCAAAAACCGAAGCGCCCGACATCTCCAAATCCAGCAGAGAACCCCCAATACCCATACCAGAGCGCCACGAAACGATCATTGTCGTTGTCCTTAGGATCGACATTTGCGTCACAGCTATAAGGGAGTTTTAGCGCCAAGCGTAAGGAGATATCCTTAAACGCTATTGTTACGTAACTAACGTCTTTGTACGGTTGTTATGAACAACGATCAGAAGAGTTTTAGCAATTGCGACATTACGTGTACCAAAGGAAGCATTTCAAGCGCTGAACAGAAAAGTTGCATAATATATCAAAGAGTGTAGACCAGTGGTGCGACATTTAAAACACGTTACAAGTCAACAGAGTAAAAAATATACATTATGCACGGAATTACAGATTTTGTGGCCTTCCGTGATGAGTATGCAGTCTGGAATTTTGAATCGGCTTTTCTTGAAAATATAGGAAATATCTTCAACTAACGTTCGTTTTTGAGCATAAGACATTACCTATCCCGAAGATTTGATTTTAACTTCTTTTTCGCGAACTTCTATCATGTCACCTCTTCAACATTATTAACGTTAATTCTTGCCAGTGTTGTGGAGATGGTAAGAAATAATTGTAACTGTCTCACATACGAGAATCTGTTTATCAAAGTTGGATAAGCGGCCATTTGCCGCTAGTAGGTGACCGTAGAAATTCCTACAGACGTGCACTATTTATGAAGGTCTAAGTTCGTACCTTAGGCCCAAAGTAAGACGTTATGACTTCACGGTCCGTCACGTAACTGTTAGTGCAAAACACCTTTACCTTACGCATGGCGACAAAACACCTATTAACCTGCACCAAGGGTTCGGCTGTAGCTACTGCAATGTAGAGTGTATCTCTGAAGTCTACGACAGCTCCAGTCGAAAAGCAGTTTAGCATAGCTAACTAGCGACGCCACAATTGAGTTATCACATCACACTAGGAATGAAGTTAATAGAATACAATTATACAATTTTTGTGCCTATTAATTTTGTCGGATTGTATCACTATTTTCCTCAAATCTAACTCGGCAAATGTCGTGTCAAAATACACACCAAACTTTATTATGTGTTAAAATGAACATATTATATAGTCTAAATAATATCATAGAATTTAATACATTTTATAACTTCCTTTCATATTTGAGGATTATAAATGGCCACTTTTTTGTAAAATTTTTCTTTGGAATAGTCACTAAAGTTACTTAAATTCAGCTTACAATTCTATGGAACACTTGTAAATGGCAATAATGTATCAACTGCATATACGTTCTCGCATTATTTTTAAGTTTTATAATTTTCGAAAATTCAGAAAGTTCAATGCAAATCCGACTTGCGCCATTTTTAAAAGCGTACATAGCACCATCCGATAAAAAAGTTAAAGGAAAACTTTGGAGCCGCTTTATAGAAAATCTAGTTTTAAAATTGCCTTTATTTCGCCAAAATTACGCGATAACTTTTGAGAAAATGCGCATGATCTCATTTAAACATCTACTTTTGAAGAACATACTTCAGAGGAAAATTTTCTGTAGTTGATGGAAGACGCAACAATAATAACAATTGAACGAAAATGAGACATACGCTATTCTATCTGAGAACAAAGTTTGGAACCATTTAAAAAAACTTTGAATATGATGTTGTGGCTTGATGCAAAGTCTTCCCACAAATTAAAAACGCCGTTTTAAATTCCAGGGACCGCAACATCCGCCAGATCGATTGAGGAATATCGATTCTGGTAATATTATATGTCGTTTAGCCGATAGCGTTGTTAACAGACTGACGGAGAAACATACATTTTGCCGTAAACCAATTTTTCGGCATCAGTACCCCCAAAACGTGGATTCTGACTACATGATATGAAATTATAAAATAAAAATTGAATAAGAAGCATTCATTTTCAGAGAACATTAAGAAAAACAGTTGTTTTGGGCGTGTAGAAAGTATGCAAGAAAATCGAATTCCAACAATTATTTTAGAGTACATTCCGGTGGATAGACGAATGTAAGTCCCAAACACGGTTGGTTAAAGAAGATCAATAAAATTTGAGAGAATAATTTAACAGGAGAACACGGTGACGACGGAGATAGCTGGAAAATACAACAGAAAGTACATGAGTACAATGTTAAATACATGAAGTTGCTTTTTAACAGTGTACATTTGCGAAACACCAGAAACACGTTAAAATATATAAAACGAGATGCAATTATAGCTGCTCTTTCCTATATCTAAGCATGTAATCAACATTCCCAAGCCACGGCTAAAACATAAGGTTTTGTTGAAATGTGTACAAATCTGTCCGGTAAGAAAACTATTTAATTTGCAAACATCGTCGCGTCAAAAAACAGCCTTGAAATCACCACATGTCTCCGAGCGCGGACTGCTGGTACATGCATCATAACAAAAACTCTTGCGAACTCTTGGAACCCAGGTCTGGAACAGCTTCCTTCGAACAAAAACATGTCGACATAGTGGCCTTCTTCTGTCTCGCATGCCAAATTTACGAGCGTGACCTCTAGCACTCGCCATGCCAATTGCTTTTTTTCGTATGCTCACACACAATCGACATGGCGCTGTCATTACTTGTCCTGCAACACGATGTACAGTTTTCCCAACGTTGTGCGGGAAATGAATAGGAGTGGAGAGTATCCTTGACCCTAACTCAATGCAGTGTTCATTTGACCACGAATATTACACATGCGAAATACTTCTATTTGTTTCCCTCTATGCCTACGATCACCTTCAACTGATGTAAAATTTGTGGGTACATAAAGGTTTCATCGGCGGTTTTCCTTTCAGCCATGACAGTAATATTTCACTCATCTTTGTGTTTCAGTCGAAACTATTCACCTAAGGGACACAAGAACAACGGTTACTCTTAGACCATTTTTGAAAAGAACAATAATTAAATTTTACATTTCACGACATTTAAAAAACTGCTAGTGACTAGATATTAAAATAACAAAAGTAAATAAAAACATGAATCTCGATAACATCGCCAGAAGGCAGAAACGTCCAGAAAAACCGGCGTTCGGAAGCAGATGTTGAAAATACGAAATTCTTTTGAAATGTAAAAACGATAGTGCTGGCTTAAATTTCTTGCAATTTTATTCAGTGGAGAGCGCGAGGAATACCTCGTTTCATGTTGCAATCACACACGAGCGAGTAAATGTAACATTTCATGGGAGAAAATGCTACATACTCCCCTTACAACATTTCACTGATCATTGTCCCAGTCAGTGTCCCAGTGAGACTATTCAGCTGTGGAGAAACATAAACAAAACACTTATTACGCTACATAAATAACTGTTTTGAAAATTATAACTTGGTTTTACACATTTGTTAATTATAACAAAGGCAAAGAGCAATGAATCGTCCAAGAATGTACATGAATTAGGATAACGAAGATTCATGTTAAAAAAAGGTGTTTGCAGTTAATACTGATGAAACGATATTGTCCAATTTAGGGAGAACGACTAGTACATCTAAATATGATAAGTTATGAAAGTACAAATAAAGTATAGAAAGCACTTTCTACTATATTTATATTAGAGAAACATTCACGAATTTGTTTAGTGGTAACGTTACTTAAATATTCATGTCGGTACCAGGATCAGGATCTAGTGTGTATTTTGTTTGGCCCGCCTGTCTCTAATGAGACTCTTCGTCCATGTCGGTACCAAAGACTGTCCCTGCGTAGAAGACTTAGTTACCTCTTCGATTTTGGACGCCAAAATTATTACACAAGAGTGAAGGGATGGCGTTCAAAGCTGTCGTTTACTTTCTCGCATTACAAATTGTAACAGATGTGGTTACTAGAAGTCTTATGAAATAATTTTCATGGGCAAACTTAAAACAACATACCGAAACAAATAGCACAATTGAAGCATTCCTTTGTTCTCGACAGCCGACGGTAGGTCGGCACTGGACCTCGCTGTCCTGTGGAGGGAAAACTTCGCAATTTCCCGAGAGAAAAACATGCCCTACAGTTCCAGGTCTAATGACTTTAGCAATTACCGTGCTCGGAATCACTGTCAATGAATCGATCCTTCGTTCTCATCGTACGTAAAGTTTTATCGTTTCTTATTTGAAGTAGTAATCGCTGTATCATTTACAATAGATAATAATACCTCGACCTCTTGACACATTTTCGATCAGGAAAACAAAACAAAACAAAAAAGACCATATGTTCGTCGCGTGAGGGAGGGTCGATAAGTCATTGTGCCACGCCGCGTCAACGCGCTGGGCAAAGGTCGAAATCATGACTACGCAAGACGTCGATGCACATCGGTTTATTTTGGGTACGTATTTGGAATAGCACCCATGGAATGCATTTCTTGGAGGATTCTCTGACAAAGCCAAATTAATGAGAACAGAAACTAGGTGCTACAACTCATACTCTCTCGTATTATCGGGAACGGTTAGGTAATATTATAATCTGATATTTCACTTGAAAAAGTCCAAACAAATCCAAACGAAGCGTCTTCGGTGGTTGTCTGCTATGTGTTTCGATGGGCACGACCAGTAGAACTTTCGTAAAAAAAAATTCATCGGTTTCATTATTTGCAGCACATTATATAAAGTGGCAAGGACAATTTCACGTATAAATTAATAAATTAAACATCCAGAACTGAAGGACATCCAATATATCTCATTTATATATTGGATATATCATTCATTCTTCCCGACTTTAATAATGTTGAATTTACCATATTATTGAACGTAGTGACATTGTAACATTTTTTTTATTAGCCAACAGCACATCTTATTAAGGGCAAGGGCCTCCTGCTCGCGTATGGAATCATTAATCCTTCTTTAATGAAGTGATGGGAATATGATTAAGGGTCAAGGGACGATCACTGATACATCTATGCCCGAGGCGGAAATCGAACCCGCGATCCTTCAATCCGAGACCGCCACAACACAACTGCGCGGTCCGTGGCCCGTTTGTTAGGAAACTGCTGCGGCATCTGCCTGGTATTGATCGGAGAAACCTCGGAAAACTACCAATCAGAGCAGCCGACCGCTAGAACTCTCCTCCAGAAAGCGCCAAAACTCGACATAGTTCTCTAGCCAGTGACGAAGATCCTGCGAGGCTGGGATGGAGACGAATGGGACCTAGGAATCGCATGCCCCTTCACACCCGTGCGCCGCCCGCCGCCTCCGCAGCTGCCTGCTCGCTTCCTCGTCAGTGGACCGAAGAGGGGCGGGCGGAGCGAGGAGGGACGGGGAGGGGCTTTTGGCGCAGTGCCACGCGCGGTGCACCGCGGCCGCCGCTGCCCTGGGCTGCGCAGCAAGTGGAGGCGGAGCAGCAGCAGCTGTAACAGCAGCGCAACGCCATCTGCGCGCGGCCGAGAGCAGCGGCCTTGCCCGCACAGGCCCAGGCAGCCACGCGCCGCCGCGCGCACTCCTTGGACCCCTCATCGCTTTCGCCCCGCCCCCCTCCACTTCCTTGCAAAACAAACAACTCGCGTACAGTCTTCGTCTCTTCGTATCATCAGTTTGAAGTGTTAAAAGTACCCTACAGAAATTAGAAAAAGCCTCAACGACATTAATAACATCAATATTCGTACATCTGTGACTAAGCCTTGTCTGTGTAAGTAGCCTAGTGTACCTCTGTGTAGCATCATGTAATTATTTATTCTACTCTATATGTATGAGCTTCACTTTTTCCCCTGTAAATAACTTACTGTATTTCATGCGTATATTGTGTTTCCGATCGCAAGTCTCTCCGTATTTCTGCGTAAATTGCTTGATGTATTGTTTATGTGTTACCGTGTGATTGCTGTGTAATGTTTTATTGTGTGTATTATTGAGTTACTGTGTTATTTCGTGTATTGCTTCTTTCGCTTATGGGTAGCTGGATGCCTCCATCCCATGGATCAAGCCTCTCGCAGCTAATGGTACTAAGCATTCCCCCTATAACATCAACTTCGTTCACATCACTAGGAGACAGTAATAAGTAAGTTTCAGCAGTAAAGAAATATATAGTAAAAAATGAATTCAAAGTCAAGTAACTGACATCGATGTCACAAAAAGTACTATATGAATAGAGGCTCTTGTTGATTTTAAGCGCTTTTACAGGCTCTTCATTACAAGCGCATTAAAGAGAAACCTCATTTATCCCGTAAGTGTAGTGCATTTTTATCGCAGTATGTGGCGGTGAACTTCTCCTGCTGGAGGGCGACAACCGGCGCCACCATTCTCGGCTTGAGGGAATTTCTCCAACCAAGTCTCTCCCTACAACGGGGCACCGCCTCAGTCGAGACGAGCTGTAAGTCCCCGACTGGTCTCTGGCATCTGTAGTAGCGGAGTATTGGCATATTGGCATGTGTAGGGAAGGGATGGGTCAAGGAAGAGGAAGGAAAGATTGCGCACATGGCTTGTTTATTAGAGTACTGCTCAGGCAGTCACCTGGAGTTGATGGGAGGAAACACTGAAACCCACCGAAAGCAGCCGACCGCTAGAATTCACCTGACAGCCGCTGAATTCGACGCAGCTACATGGGTAGGGTGAAAAAATCCTGCCATCGTCTGGACTCGAACTCTAGGACCTCTCGGTCGGAGGCACTGCAGTGACTGACGTCAATTGATGCCCTTAGCCACCTACGCCAGAGGGCTTGATCTGCCCCGACCAACATGCCGACTTGCAGGGGTTCCCATCTGCAGGTATCTCTAACTAGTGAGACAACCGTCCCAGCTGGAATAAGCTCTTATTATGCCCCAATGCTTTCCTGACATGTGTGAGGCATATAAGTGTGTAGGTCTGTGGTGCGTACGTGCGTGCGTGTGTGTGGTGTGTGTGTGTGTGTGTGTGTGTGTGTGTGTGTGTGTGTATGTGTGAGAGTTAGGGGAGAGAGGGGAAGTCGAAGTGCGCCGCGGTCCTCGTCCATTTGATTGAACCTTGCTTCGACATTCGCCTGGAATCGGAGAAAGCACATCCATTACCCGAACAGAACAGGTCGCCTAGAATTCTCCTCCAGACAGCGCGCGGTTGAATTCGCCTATCACTCTTCGTCGAAAACCCGCCCACACCCTGAGTACTCCAACCCTGGGGACCACTCCGTCTTAGTTCCTACAGCGGCAGCATTCGCTCCCTGAGCGACCTCCGCCGGCGTCAGCTTCGCGACGTGCGGGCGGCCCGGGGCGCTCGAGCCTTCCGGGCGCATCTGGCAGCCGCTCGCTTGGCCTGGCGGTCGGCGCGTGCGCCCGCGGGGCAGCCTTCAGCCCCCCCCCTCCCCCTCCCCCCTCCGACGACTGCCATGTAAATAAACAGGGCGATAATCCCCGGGGGGCGGGTAGGGCAGGGCAGGCCGCGCCTTATCGCCCGCGAAGTGGCGGCGCACAGCTGACGGCCTCGTGTTGTGGCTGGAGTGCTGGCTGATGACGAAAGGGCTGATGTGGAGGCAATCTCGGGAGCAAACAAAGGAGTAACTAGGGTATCGCAGGCATGGCGCGGCCTTGGACGCCGTACCTAAGAGGCGCCGCTGAGGAGCTTTTATCTCTTCTTACGTCAAATCGTACGCAATTCGTCACGACGAATTTGCAATTATTATTATTATTATTATTATTATTATTATTATTATTATTATTGGCGTGTATGCCATTACTGACCGCGCTACAAACGATCAATGTGTGTTAATTATGAGATTGTAGCATGACGATGAGGGGTGAAGGGACTAGCACAAATACGACCATGCAACACAGGACTCGAACCTTCAGCCTCCTCGGCGCAGACGATGTCTGCCGCAATTGTCTTCTCCACGGGAAGACTAATTTTGTTGTTGTTGTTAATAATAATAATAATAATAATAATAATAATAATAATAATAATAATAATAATAAACAGCCTTCAGCCCTTTCACCGGTTGATACTCCTCTGGATTCAGGACCTACCCAAGAACTTACTTACGAATCAGTGAGGATGTAAGCAGTGACCCTGTCTTTTGAAGTTGGTAGCCTGATCTTGAATTAACGTCCTGTAGGCCAGTCATTACATGCTCAAAGTACGTTTCTAAAAAAAAGTGAGGTGTAGTATTGCAATTTTGCTCCTTCAGCTTTTTGAGGGGTGCTGTTTACGAATCTGAAGTCCGATATAAAATGATGTACGTTGGAATTTGAGTTACAACATGAAAAAATTATTATTTTTATCTATATCTATAAAACTATCGAATTTGGTAAAAAAAATTGCTCAACCAAAATAAACTACATACACGTCCCCCTTTTGTTGCGCGCACCGTTTACGTATTATCAGCAGTGACTATGTGAAACTTTCAAGAACCTTTATAATGGTTTTGTTACTATCACGGGAAGCTAAGAAACTGTTAAAGAACATTTAATAATTACTTCAAGTAGTTTTAAAAAAGTGTTGTAAATTGTTCCAAAAAATCTCTCGATAATGTTGAATAAATCTTTAATGAACATTTCTTTTCCACATCAATTACATTGTTTGATGTTTTTTATTAGTGCAATGGAAGTTACCTTTATACATTTTTAAACAAATAAATACGTTTCGTTTACAACTATCCCTCTTAGAATGGAAATAGAAGAATAGGAAAGAGAGTGGAGTTTAAAATGCGAGATTTCTCGCACGGGTACACGGATGTAGTAGTAAGACTTGTGCAATGGCACGACACAAATAACAAACTTTTTAAATTAACTAAATTAAAATAGCTTGAAAGAAATGAACAGAAAAATCGCAATGAGATAGCCTACAATAGTACGTGAATTAATTTACAAAAGTAACCAAATTTAAAATTATAAAAACAATAGCGCAAGTCACTCGACAACTGCCAACGATCACAACCCAGACACACGATTTCAATGTTGGTGGTATATGGAAGCCTGTACATCAATGCCCAGCTGTAAACGCATATTGTAAATAATACACCGATTGATATCGTAACGTAAACATCGTTTGAACAACATTCCCATGTACCGAATTGAAGTCTAAGCATACAGAATTGTTTCTAATGTAACAATAATGATATTTATTACTCAAAGGTGAAAATGTTAGTTTCATTATTTTTTGGCTCGGAAATGCTTTTCTTGAGGTACGTGCGAACGCACAAAATAATCAATTGTTTTTAGTACACAAATAATTGATCAATTTTTGCACTTCCAGTTAATTACAGTTAATTTTGCAATTCCAGCAAACTGTCGCCATGCCCCTCCAAAACCACCTTTATTCCTCATAACACATTTAGGAAAGTTAAAGTTTAGGGTGGTGCTAGCCCGATCCCGCATTTTCGCAAGAAAAACTATTCTTGGCTTTTTGAAGAGTAAAAACCTTTTCTAATATTTTTGTGACTATTCAGGAAAGCGAATAGCTAACTGTTAAGAATCTTCAAATGTTTTTACGGAAGTGTGAATTGTTCGAAGAACATATGTATATAATTCCCGAATAAACCTTTATCGAAACATTTTTCCAATGTTAATCGCAGTAGTTTTCATTTTTGTTCGAGTACGATATTATATTTACACATTTTTTAAATAAAGACACGTTCATTAGCAACTTTCTTAATCGAAAGGATAGTGAAATGGATAGGGAAAGACTGGGGAATAACATGCGAGAGTTCTCGGGTACGCTTGTTTTATAATAAATTCCATACGATAGATAACAAATTATATAATATTCTTATGTGCATAGCCACGAAAGTCCTACCACGCGTCACGAGTTCCCGACCCTGTCGGTTAAAGATTTCGTATAATTTTGAGACTACAATATTTTCCAGGGGGAAAAAAACCATTTTGCCTTGCAACCCCTTCCCTAATCCTCACCACTAACGTCTTCTCTTGAGTCTATCGATCGTCCAACCTCTCGTAACTCTCGCTTTATTCTGTCAGTCTTCAACGAATCTCATCTGCCGTAATGTACGAAACCACATTGTTGTATATTATTGAATTGGGAGCCCTTTCCAAGACGCCGGTCATATTCCTTGCTAACATTAAGTAAAAGTGTGCATTTAATTAGATCAAGTTTCCCGTAAATGGTGGAAGAGAAGGGGTTGGGATCATTTTGGCGAGCAAGTAACTAAAGAAAGAGTAGAAAGGGAAGTTTTACACTGACGCACTGTTAATCAGGGTGCATCCCAAAAGTCGAGAAATGCATGTGAATGAAAACGTAACAGCTTCCTACATAAATTCAACCACGGAACAGTCTGCAACCAAAGCCCCAACAACTCGTTCAGCAGAATCTTCGCAGTTTTCGAAGAAAAAAGGGGAACAGTTTTAGCTTAGATAGGAGAAGCTTTCAGCGTAGATACGAAATCAGAAAGGAGTTTTTAGAAAATCAAAAACGACTTCCAATTCGTCATCGAAACTTTGTTTTAGGTCCGGTTTGAGAAAAACGTTTTTGAAGTTACCTCAGTTGACGCACAGTACCACAATGAATGACCAAAAAATCTGTACTTCCGCCGCCAAGGAGAGTAAAGAGAAGAAAACTGTAAAAATCACAAGGAAATTAAAAAAACAGTAAGCGTATGACATGGCTGTTTTTCTGAGGACTCAGAAGATTTCCAGTTTTCTTCAGGTGTTCTGATAAGCTAATTCTTCAACGGAAATAAGTATGATAAGACTTCAAATCCAATATCTCGCTGAAAAATATGCCGAACTGTTTACAAGTTCGACATTCAATCGAAAAGAACACTTTTGTTTTCGAAGATTAGAGAAGGTCACACACAATAAACACTTGCATATTTCATTTAAAAAAATAAAACCATATTCCTTATAACTTACGTTACCTTGTAACTCACGTTATCTTTGCAGAATTAAAAAAAGAATTCTCTTATTGTGAAGTAAGGTGAAAAAGTGAAAAATTCTTAATAAGTTCCTTCTTAAGCGCAAGATGCAAAGACTGTTTAAAATTCAATGAATTCATTTCAAAATAGCAGGGCTTCGTGCCAAACCCGAAAGATCGGAAAATAATAATTTTATCATAAATCCTACGAATAGTTTAGGCGCTAACTTTGTTCACACACAATGGATGGATGTTTTGAAAAGAGAACACTTTTTCCTTCTCGGGGGATCTCAAAATGTGAATTTCTTTTAGATTCTTGAAATCTTTTTTCCGCAGCTTTAAATAACATTCTCTATTCTACACATATCATACACGTACACATTATAAATTTATACCTTTGGATATTGCACCAAAGTGACAAGTTTATTCATGTGTTTACTGCAAAGAAACCAGAACTAAATATTAACAGTAAATAAAATGCATGATCATGACCGGAATTAATTTTGATATCGCACATGATTTTGAATTTTTAAGCTAAAATCAATACTGCTTATACGTTGGCCACAACAGCGCTCTGCTCTTTCGTCACCTATTGCAATTATCAAATTAGCTCGTGAAAAAATTAATTTGATTATTGAATATGATAAAAGATAATGAAAATCGAGAGAATGTAAAAAATCTATGTTCGTAAGTACTAATTTCAAAATGCATTAATGACCTATGGTAAACAATATCTGGGTATATAAGACTATTGTGTGTTATAAGGCGCAGAAAATACGTCATTCAAACATCGCGAAATCACTAGTCATCTGGGCAAATGCTACAGGCAGTGAATTTTTGCTTATTTATTACAAGGGCTTGTTTGCCATGAGTGTAATATTACTAATGGAATGTCGACACCTAACCTAGAAAATAGGTTTCGATCAGTCTCTATCGATGTCTTATTCTTCTTCAATCGGTCCATGATAAAAAGACGTGGGTGAGCTAGTCACGCCACATAAAGAGGTAACTGATGGCAGCATGTAGAACTTGTACTGAATCAAGGGGTTGTTTGTTTCAGATATTACTGCTATATTGTTGTCTTCTCGTTGATCTGTTTTCAAATTATATTCGTGGTTATAATAATCATATTGACAATGCCTTCAGTACGTATGTTCGGCATATAACTGTAAAAGTAGAAGTCATCACACCACAAATACATCGTTTTTCAAGTTTTCCGCCTTATTTTAGATTTGTTCGTTTGCTTCCTATTGCAATAACATTCACTTGCAGACATTATGCTAACTATAACAACATTTCAACAGCTTCCATTATTATGACAAGCAAGCAAAATTTTCAAGTTTCTCAGTTCGTTCTTTCATATTGTGATTTTGTTGAAAGGGAAGGAAAGATCACGTGCGGCCCGTGGCCCATTTCTAATGGTACAACACAGGCATTCGCCTAGTACTGATCGGAATAACCACGACAAACCACCGATCAGATAAGCCGGACCCTAAAATTTTCCTCCAGACAGAATACAGAATTCTACATATCTAGGTAAATAGCTACTGTCGAAAATACTGCCGTATTGTGACTTCGTTTTTAAATGATTAGTTTTTGGTCGTGGGACACAGAGGAAGAGGATTTACATTACGCGCGGCCCGCGCCCTCCCGGCCGTAACCTGCAACATTACTAATACAAGGAATTATAACAAAAATATTCGGCAAAAAGAAACCCATATATATTAGTTAGTTAGATAGTTATTGTGCGTGTGTGTGTGTGTGAATGTCTTGTAACAACACGATAGCATTGGCATCTGGTTGGATTGTAATACCTACTAATCTCGCGTCGCAAATTGGTGTCTGAAGCTCATTGGTTGAAGGCGGATACGATGCGGCAATAGCTCACCTATGTTTTTTCATGTAAAGTCGATCCATCAGGAGTGTTCCGACGACGAAAGTCAGAAGAAACCCCGCGGCCACGCGAAAGATACAGGAAGACGGCGGCTCGCGCCAGCTCGAGGTCGCGGCCCAATTGGCGTCACACTCGCATCAGCTGACCCAAGTTTTCAAGCGAATAGATAAGACGAACAAATAAATGACCTTCCTGACGATCGGCATTGCACTAGCAAATTGAATCTACGCTTTTACTCGTAAATACTTTACTTACGTTATCCATATACGCTTTCCATTTGTAAATTTGGTGTCAAGGCTTTGGTCCACCTATTATCAATACATTTATCTACTTTTTATTCTTGCCTATTTGTGTTTTTATTTTATTTTTTGTTTAATTGTATTATATTTTGAATTTATACAATTTATACGTATTTTTGCACTTCATTTTTATATTTGTATTTCGCGTAACTGCCACAGGGTCCATTTGCAGTTATTAACAAGTGGTACTACAGAATGGCAGAGACTTTCTCGCATTAGGTAGTTTCCTGATTTCTTTACAGTATTGCCCCACCCCCGTTCCAGCTGGTGCCAAAATGACATTTTTTTCACGTCTCAATTTTTCGGTCCCCTTAAAGTAAAATTGAAATATGTCTTTAAGAATATTACAAATGAATAAAACATATTCCTGTATGTAAATTTTGATAGAAAAGTTTGAAGCCCTCTTTGATAAAAAGTCGTTTGATTCTTTCTCAAAATGCGCAATTTTAAGCTCATTTTCACAGACAAAATTTGCGTTTTATAGAAACTTTATGATAAATAATTTGAAGAACGTTTGTTGCAAATGTAATAAAATGCACAGAAAATTCTCTTAATGTTTTATTATCGATATGAGAGATGTTTCAAGAAATCTTTGTGCAGTTTTTGTTTTAAATAATAAGAATACACCAAAATGGCGTGTGTGTCAAGTAATTCAGAATGTTTCCAGTATAAATCCGTACAAATTGTTTTAAGAAAAAAACATTGGTGCAGTTTTTGATAAAATGTCGTTTGTGAATTTCTTAAAGTGCGCATTTTTGAACTCTTTTTCACTGAGAAGTTTAGAGTTTTCAAGAAAGTTCATAAGAGTTTATTTGAAGCACTAGTACTCACAATTACAATAATGTTCGTAAAACAATCTTAATCTAAATATTAACAACCTGAGAGCTGTATAAAAGTAGTTATACTTATTCTTAACGTTTCAGCTTTTACAGCTCAATACTTCATTCTGTATTCAGGTGACGAATTCTGCATGCTCCATATCGGAGGTTACGTTGCTGCGAATACAGGTCGACCTTCGCATCAATATATTATCTTCAAATGCTCTTTTGAACTTCTAGGCAGCTGTTCGACGCCTCATCTGCAAACGATAGATTTCTGAGTGAAGAGACAAAGGAAACGAAACTTCAACATTTCCATAAGGGTCCCTCTGAAGTCCACTAACAAAATTCTTCCATTTACTCTTGGATAGCAACTCGCGGAAAGAGGCTTTTTATCTTTGAAATTTACACATTTTGCAGAGAAATTGACGAAAAGAATAAAGTGTTGAAAAAATGTTTTTGAGATGAGGTCGCATCACATTTCGTGAGAACGTAAGAACATCGTCCAATAAATGGAGATTGAATGAAGAAGGCATATTCAACGTCGATAGAACGAAAGAAAAAAAATGTTATGGTACGGTAATGTTTCTTCCCTGGTTTGTTTTCATCACAGCTCTGAAACACCCACCCCTTTTGCATACCTCCTTAAGCAATGCGGCACTATACTCATATTGTATCTCGCGTCATCTGGTTATTATCACACCGTTTCGCCAAGCAACGTACAATATTGTAACTAAACCTAAGAATCGCACCCCTAAAGAGCAGATTTTTGTCTGTGAAAATGGACACGAGGTTTCACGTTAGACAGATTGACAAACATACGCGTGATGTGAATGATGAACATTGTCGTCACCAACCCGGTAACTTGCAATCAATAGTATTCTTATCAATAACTGTTCACAGAGGCTATTCATACGAAGTACATAGTGTAACGTCAGATCACAGGGCGTGCGGCTGGCAGGGAGGGAGGGGTTGGTTCACTGGCGCAACTAGAGATCCGAGAGAGAGAGTGCGGGCCGCCGGGGACGTGCTCTTGGAACCCGGGTACCAACGCGGGGGGGGATATGTTCTGTGGGGACAGCCACGGGACGTATCTGGCCAACGGGCCCTATTCTGCACCGGCCCCAAAACTCCTTAACCATAGCATTACCATGTTATTTTTGGTAACGTGCTTTACCAACCATGGCAAAAAGTGATCATGTGTTTAATGTCTTATTATAATTGTAATATTGTAATTTGATATATTTACCTTGTAAACATTAATAATTTATAATGTAATCAAAACGATTTTATTAAGTACACATTGTTACATAATAATTATGTTAATTAACATAAGTGTTTGATAATCTTGTACATTGTTAAGTTTCGTTGTTCATTGTCACTTGACATCACTGTGCATTGTCACTGAATACAAGAAACTTGTTTTTGAATGTCATTTACGAATACAACCCACAAGTACAAACAGCTGCACTGTATTGCTTCAACAATGGATGACGACCACTACAGTATTGCCAAAGTAAATCAGTAGCCTTCATATATATTTATATATTTTTGTCATAAGTTTTACCTACTACGGGAAAAAATTCCCCACGCACAAAAATATCCCTTTTAAAAATATCTTGAAGATTATTACAGATTTAAATGTTATAACGTAAAATTAGGTGTTGTAGACAAATTGAATAAACAAAATATCTGAATCCATTTAAAGCACATTTTGTTTTAGAAACGAAATAAGGGTCACGTTTCGCCCATGCTTGCTATAGCTAGTGTTAATGAGATGAAGTGGTCAGCGCAGCTACAACACTGGGGGGGATCTACATGGTTCGTCGCAAGATAGGCTATCAGAAGAAACTGCCGGTGACATTAGAGTTTCAGACGAATCGCTTTGTGGAGGTTCATAGTCACCTGTGAGAGGATAATCGCAAACAACATTTATTATCAAAAACAAATGTCTAGTTTGGGAAACATGAATCAGAAAAGTTGTAAAAAAAATACTAAAACCACTAGCGTCAAATCTTCCTGTTTCTGATGAAGATAAAATCTGTTTAAAATACCTAGCAAATTACAACAAATTATAATGACTTGTAATACATAAATTGCCCAGATAAAGAAAAACTAGAAGTGGCATACACCATGGCAGCTGAAGGTAAGCCTCTAATTAGTTTTTAAATAGTTTCTATTCATACAAAATTGTAATGTCTTATGTAATCTGATACAACAGTTTCTCATTTTCGTGCCTTTTGTCAATTTCGAAAAATTCAGAGCTTTCAACGAAAATGGAACATGCTCAATTTTTATAAGCGTTCTTTTTTATTATATTTTAAAAATTCATGATTTCTTTCCTTTATGCACCGCTCCTAGAATATCCATGGCGACAGTAAGCTGGAGAAATTTCTTTTCATCACCAACATGCGAACCTGTTAATACGTCAGACGGATGTGGTTCAAGGGCGTGTGAAGTGACGTAAGGCAACAGCGAACCGGGTGTCGTGTCGTGTCCTGCTTGTCGCCGTCGCGGAATGCAAATGGTCGAGGCGTTCCTCGCGAGAGTTCTTCCCGAGCTCCCTGCATGCGAAAGCCGGACGTGCCGCTCAAACGCGATCGTGCTGGCTGTGTGACACGAGGCATGCGCGAGTAATACTGGGATATAAACTTTGGCACTACTATTGTCTGCGCCTGTCGAACACGACATTCACGCCGCAGGTCTACGTTAAAAAGAACTGCGAGAAGCGTTGACAATCATCCTTTGTACGCCATCCTTTGGAGGGGAAGTAAAGCCGGCTGTCCAGTGTAAGTAGATTTACTTGCATGTAAAAGATCCTCAAACCTAAATGACGCCTCTGAGCTAAATTCAAAATCGCCTGTTTCTCGCCAAAGAAATACCTCCTTCCTCTGCTTCTTGGTGAAAGGAGCGTAGCGAAATTTCCGTGGTCAGACGGAAGAGCGGGCCTGATGGCCCGAGTCTCGCCACGTAAAATAAGGTATTAATTCAATTAAATTCAATTCAATCATAAAAAATAGCTACTTACCTGGCCAGGAGACGCCGCGACCAATGCACAGGAGCCAACGTTTCGTCCACCATTCTGCGAATTTCCTCGAGGCGATATGTGCAGGATGGGCAAGGAAGGTCGCAGAATGGCGGCCGAAACGTTTGTCTAGATCAAGGCGCCTCCCGGATAGCAAAGTAGCTACTGACTTCGGCCACAGAATCCTACGCTGTCAATCTTCAAAAAATACTGTGTTCGAGAGCCACTTTCCTGTATGACAGCACTATTTCTTGTCAAAAAACCTAATTTCTTCTTCTTATTATTATTATTATCATTATTATTCCAATGTCAATTATCAACATACTCTCCTACTCTACCGTTATAGGAAAAATTGTAATCCAGAACATGTCGCTGGCACCGGATGAGTCTAGAAGCAGGAGAATAGCATTTTAATCAGTTTCCGCTGAAGTAAGTAGCTTTGAAGCGCGTGTCCCGAGCTACCAAATAGGACTGTCGATCCACACGGAGCGCTGCAACCGGCACAGCTCTTGAGCGGACTCCTTATGGTAATTATCCGTTTTAATTACAGTGACTTCTGGCGTACAATCAGCTGGGACGCGATTGGCCAATCGGAAACTTCAATTCAAAAATTAAGTGATAACGAACCCCCCGATTGAATAACAGTGTTGAACTGGTTGGTTCGTGATTGTTGCCGCGACAACTACTAAGGTTATGAGTCCCGTCAGAGTAGAATGTGTTCATCGTGGGAGGTAGAGGTGATCACAACTCGCGGGCAGCCGAGGTTCGGTCCGATCTCGCGTCTCGCGGGGATATATGATATTGTGGCGTCGTTAACACGAGGGCCTGAACCGTTAGGTCGGTGAAAGTGCGCTGCGGGGGAGGAAGGGGTTGAGCCTGAACTTCCGGGAGTTTGCGCTCGGGCGGTTGACTCAGGTAGAGCCGCAGAGCCAAAAATACCGTAGGCTGTAAACTCCGAGGATGCTAGCCAGCGAGCCTATCTATGGAACAGTAGTGGTGGTGGTGGTGGTGGTGGGGGTTGTCAGCCTCAACTATTTAACGCGGCGCCATCTGCGCCCGCGTTCTCACTCAGTTAGCATCGGGGAGCTTGTACGTGTATGTACGAGGAGTGTAGGAGTGTGGGCGAGATGTCCGGAGAGTAAGGGCCAGAAGATCTCGCGTGTTGTACGCACACGGACGCCCCGACCGGGTTAAATTTTGGGGTCAGGCCATGTGACGTTAATTGTCACGGGACGGAGGTCCGACAGCTCGCATCACGCGTGGCTTGCATTTTTCTGCGGTAAAGCAGGCTATTGAAAGGAAAAGGTTGCCGGAGTGTTTTAATATTAGCAATTTATTGTAACTTGTACATAATCTTTTAATATATTATTTTTATTTTGTTATTTGAATTCATTTCTTATTTCACTACGTCACAATATATCCCATCCAGGTATTTTCCACCAGCGGGGCATCGCGCCAGTTGGGACAAGCTTTAAATTAGTGTAGTAGTATAGTCAATGTGAGCCCACATGAGTGGTAGTGTAGTGTAGTACTGAAGTTCCCGATTGGTCAATCGCGTCTCAGCTGATAGAACGTCAGAAGTCATTATAATTAAATCAGATAATTACTACGGTATGTGTGTATAAGTAAGGAGTGAGAGAAGAAAAAGAAGAGGAAGTAAAGATTGTGCGCGGTACGTGGCCCATTTGATAAGGCAGTGCTCCGGCAGTCACCTGCTGTAGATCGGAGAAACCACGGATAACTGCGTGCCCGCATTCGGCCTATAGAATTCTCCTCCAGACAACGACTGAGTTCGATCTTGTTCTCTACTTAGTGTCAAAAATCCAGCCACCGTCGGGACTTGAACTCTAGAATCATTGTGTAAGAAAACCTGCAGTGAAATTAGTTGATCCCCAGTCACCTTGTCTGTCTCAGCAGATCAAAAGTCACCGGTCACTACATTTAAATCAGAGTCCAGTTCACAAGAGAACGCCTCCATTCTTTAGGTGAGCGGCAGCGAATGTTGGGTGGGTGGGTGTGTGGGTGGCGGGCTTTCCCGTGACGCGGCGCTGCGACATGGGCTAGCCCGGCCACTCCCACCCCCATCCCATCCCCGCCGGCGCGGAGCGCTGCCTGGCGCGGCCTTGACCCGCAGCTGCCCCTGGCGCCGTGCCGAGGCTGCAACCCAGCGCGCACGAAGCGATTAGAGCGCCCGCCTAATGACAGCGCGCCCAACGCCACACCCCAATCTCCACTCAACAACGTTTGCGCCAACTCTCGTTGTAATGAATGTACTTGTAAGCGATCACTCGAACAATACGTCATATAATCAATTGTTTGAATAAAGATAACGTTTTTTATGATAATTTAGAAAACTCAAAATTCTATATTTAGTTTGCACTTCAAGAAAAACTAGAAACATATCTAATTAAGCAACAAATAAATCTTCAACACAAAATTAATAAAATTCAAACTTTGTTACACAAGTTGTAAAATGAGTCATAAGGATAGGCTATTATACGTACAAAAGAACCTTTTCAAATTCGGAATTAAAAAATTAGAGACGTTAGTATTTACTTCAGCGAAAACATTAAACAAGGATTTTTGCACCAACTCTCGCCATAAGGAATGTACTTACAAGCGAACAATCGAGAAATGTGCCATACATTCAATCGTTTTAATATTAAACGCGCCTTAGATGATAATTTAGGAAATTCAAAATTCTATATTTAGATGACTCTTCAAGAGGAACTAGAAATGTATCTAATTAAGCAACAAATACATTTTCAACAGAATATTAATAAAATACAATTTCATTACACAGGTTGTAAAACGGTTTTTATGGATATCTATCATCCATATAAAAGAACAATTTCAATTTTGCAATTACAAAATTACAGAAGCAAGAATTTACTTCAACGAAAACAGCACCAAACACGTCAGGAGGGATAAAAATTTCTTCGGTTTCATTTGTGTACTAAGTCTGCCTGTCAAGCGTAATGATAGAAAAGTTTACTATGAATTTCGTCGTTCCATAAAACGCACGATTCACTACTAATATTTTGTCAACTAACGTTTATTTTTAATGTTTATTTCTAGATCGCGCTTCTAATTGCTTAACAATTTGCAACACAGTAAGAAAAACCGATATTTGCCACTACAATAATATAATTTCTAAATCCATCAACTTTCGAACATGTTCTTTAATATTAAAACGGAATAGTCACTCGTAAGCATGGGAACTACAGCGCGTCCGAGATTAAGAATGCAGTACAGAGAGTCTTGTGAGCAATTCCGGTTAATAAACTTCCCTCCCATTTTTAAGATTTCAAAATTGTTTCAAAAACTCATTACCATAATTTTTCATAACAATTACATTAGTAAAATAATGCATCGAATAATATCTAGAATTCTCTATAATTTCTAAATCCATTAACTTTCGAACATGTTCGAAATTTATACCTCGAATTCAATATAGAATGGCCACGAATCGCGGTGTTTAATCTTTAGAATTTATTACTTATTGTAGGAAGCAATACGTTCCGCTGTTGGATCAGCCACAGCTGAGGTGCAATGTGCTTCGGTTGCCGTATCATACTGTGCTCAGAAAGTTTTCCGTTCCGGTTGTTTACCTGTATTTGCGCGCCTGTGTTAGTTATGTTTTGTTTTTGGAATTTATTGTTTTCATCACGTCAAAGTCAAATGTAATTTCGTTTACTTTTCATTTTGGTTTTTAGGTTGTACATTCACTAACTGACAATTTTTTTAATTATTTTTTTTTCTTTGCAAATTTGATTTAGAATGCATGATCCACCAACCGTAAAGCCTAAGTTTGGTTGTGTTCCATTGTAGGGAAAACAAATGTTATTAATGTTCGTAACTATTTAAGTATATATTTTCGAACGCGATTCGTACTCCTTGCCCACCGGGAAATGACTCACCTGGCTCGACTCTCCTAGCACGAGGCAGCTCTGTTTCCCGTGAATCAAATCAGTGTTTTCGCCTCACTTGTTTTGCCGTCAAAGGAATTTTACATATTTTGTTCGGTAATAAAAACTTGTTTTTCTACTGTGAAAAAGAAAACAAGACCCTTGGCCGTTTTGCAACTGCATGCAGAAAGCTTGTATTTTGAAGAGCGAAAAAATAAAAATTGAAGATATTAAAAGATTGATTTTTGAAGATGTGGGCCCGACTTTCTTTGTCGTAAATGGAATTTTAAATATTTTGTTTGCCAATGAAAACTTATTATTTCTGTACTATTAAGAAGGAAACAAGAGGCTTGGCCTTTTTGCAACTGCATGTAGTTGGCTTGCATTTTGGATATTGTATTGAAATAGTGGTGCACTTTAAAATTAATTCTTCTTCCTGATTTATTACATTTCGAAGCACAAAGGACGTGAAAAGCTTAACAGAAACTTTTCCTTTGTATCGGAGTCTCGTAGGAATAGTTTTAGATTTTAGTAAAGGAAACAAAAGACGCCTTTATAAAATTGAAAAGGTTCTACACAAACTACTTTAGCGCTAAGCAAGTGCTCCACCCCATTGCGGGATTCGTTGTCACCACGAGCGCGTAACTTTCGATTCATACAGTACAGCAGAAAACCACCACGTTTGGCATCACTGTCGGCATAAGATATTTCATTCTTAACCTGGGACGTGTCATAGTTGAAAGCATTTCACTTGAAAATGATACACCTAAATAAGGTAGTAATAAAGTATGTCACGAATCGGTTTATCTGTTTTACAATTGATAATTACAGCCACATTCAAGATCACAGTGACGATTAACTCTACTTACGTTTAGACAGTTACACCTGTATACAGTACCCACAGGTCTTGAGATTTATTATTTGCTAGTGCCTTTGTCAGAAATTGTAAGAAATAAAATGTACAATTTCGACAATACCAATATTTTAGTACAAATTCATAGTTAGACCATACTCTAAACTCATTTGCTCCGTAATTCTTTTTCTTTCTCGCAAACTACTTAAGCAGTAGAGAGAAATTATTGTAATGCTGCGGAAAAACACTGACACAGAAAAAATATTGTTGGGACCAAAAGTGAACACAAAAAGTGCATTGTATGTCCTGCATATTCTAGGTCATATTGCGAGTCCTGTATACCGAAGAAATGGCTGACAGCAAATATCTATCTGCCTCTCTGTCCGTGTTTGTGCTACGCTAGAGTGCAAACCGTTCAAACCATTTTCTCCAAAATTGATATTCCCCCATTGATCTGGGTGATTTGGAAGCCCATCGAATTTGAAAGGAATATTTTCATTTTGGGGGTACTTTGTGTGAAGCTTGAACATTTTAAAAATATTATTAAAATGACTCCAATTTTATTTGTTTAACCTCCGTCTCAGATACAGCAAAAACGCTTAAAATGGTGTAGGTTTTATTTTCGGTACGCTGGACTACCGGAAATAGCACAAGTTTATCATTTTTCGGCGTCTATCTACAACTACATAAAATTCTGAAGAAAGAGGTTTTTCTAAATAATATTTGTACTTAAAAGATACATCATATAAAATTTTGTACAATTTTCCGAAACTATAGTCGTTTTTGCGTAATTATTGGTGAAATATAGGCTAGTAACAATATTTGCTCTAAACTGCTCCAATTTTTCTTTAACTTTTTTCTCGAAGATACAGTTATAAATGAGACGCAGATTCCATTTTTTGTGATCCCTGTATTTTCAAAAATTAAAAAAAAAGTGATAAAGTGATAAGAGATTTTTTTCCTCGTTAAGATGTTCAAAAATTGAATCCTTATATAAGATTAGAAATATTTTTTTAGTGTCAAAAACATAGCATTTTTTTTAATTCTCGAAAAGAGTGAAGTACACCAATGAAAATTGACAGAGCCGCTTTTTAGTACATTTTTAGTAATTTTCAAAACGGCAAAAAATTAACATTGCAAAACCACAGCATAGATGATAGAGATGTTTTACTTAAATATATTCTTCAAACTGAGGTCTTTAAATAAGGTCCTGTATATATTTTTGAGAAAATGAGTAGTTTCGCAAACTTTTTGCAATCGTAAATATTGAAATTACTCTAATTACTCACGCTTCTTTGGTGACGAGTGTCACGAGACGTCAGGTCGCAATACAATGACTGCCGCGACAAAGCAGTTTGAAAGTCTCAGAATTACTTCTTCTTGATGAACGAATTTTATTGCAGTTCGGAATGCAGTTATCTATTATCAAATTTGAAGAACGGGCTTTTAAAAAATTAGTTTTCCGCGTAATGTGCTACGATTTACAATGCATTTTACCAGTAGTGGCTGAGATGAGTTAATATGGGCAGAAATTGCGATATTAAAATATTATTTTACCGTTAATGATACTTAGAATTCGTGCTGGTGTATAACTACTAATATCTTTGTCTTTCTTTCCCTTTTCTACAACTTTGGCCTTTTATCCCTTTTCGACTATCTGAAATACAACTCTCTTTTTAATCAAATTCTAGAACTCTTCTCGCGTATACTTAGCTCGTACTTTCAAAAGCACCACTATCGATTGGAAAATAAAGTTGTATATTTTTTCATTTACAGCGCCGTCTCATCTTCCAGAAATTATGTTCTTGAGACTCTCTTAATTACCTTTTCAAAACTCTTAAAAGTTCATGATTTTTATATTTTCTTGAAATCCAAACCTGAGATATTAAAAACGTAACTTTCGTCCAAATTTACGTGGATCATACGATTGGAGAACGTGATGCACAATTCACTTGGGACGAACGATTGTTATTAAAGACTCGTACACACTCAAACATTACGACGATTAATAATTAGTATGTTTTGAAAAAAAAATTAATGCACAAATATTTTCAAGTTTTGAGAACTGTGAAGGTAAAAATACACACTAAAAATACTAATTAAATTTGTCTAAAGTGAAGTGGTAAACACCAAATATTGCTTAAGTTACCGTACACTTACACACCGTAGGAATTGTACGTGGAGGATTGAACACGATTATTAAAACACGAGTTTCAACCTGTCCTACTCAGTGGCTAGAAACTATTGTTACCCATTGTTAATTGTTAAGTGACTGAATTCCACGTGTCAAAGCAGGTCGATTTTTGCGAAGATATTTTCTTGCTCATCACGGGTTTAAATTAAAATAAATGAACTCGCAAAGTCAATTAAGTAGCCAATGACAGAGTAACAAACAACGATGGGCGAAGAGATTTTTCTGGGTTTTCCGCTTACGAGTACAGTATCGTTTAGAAAGTTATGCGCTAATTTGTTTCTGAGAGTGTCCTGAAACTTACAAAGAGAGTTTAAGATACGATGGTAATTTATATTTCAAATGCTATTAGATACGTTTGAGTTTCGTCCTTCGTCGGATTTATAGTGGATTTATAGTCGTGAGCTATAGTGGAAGGCATCGTAAAATATAGGTTAAGTAATAAATGGTAAACACATTAAAAAGGCTCAATGGCAAATATTTACTTAATATATAATTGGGTCATCAATTGTCGACAACTGAATTATAAAATAATATCGCTTGCTGAGGTTCCGATAAAAGAAAAGGATTTTTTACTTCTGGAAATGTGATCAGCATAAATTAGTAATACCCGATCTTTCATGGAGATTTCCTAGACATTTTAATGAAAACAAATCTAATTTCTCGAAAAAAATTCGCTTCCCCTAATCTAATTTCTCTTCTCCTCCGTTGTGTTTATGTTTGACTTGCTGGAGAAAATGTAACTACTACTTTCTCATTATTGTTGAAATCTAAGGATCAAATGAAAATACGTGTACACACCCAAAAGAAGGTCAACAAGTCACCAGCCGTCATTGACGCCCTATATCGATTGCCTCAGATTTTGGATCTACTCTCCGCAACTAATTCAGTCCAAATTGTAAATTATATCGTATGTGATTTAGGTGTGTATTTAACGTATACAATTTATTAAATTAACCTTGTTTATATTTACCTCAAATAATCCAATTTTATGAGGGTTGTACCATTGGTTCTCCCTTAGTATCATAAATTTAACTAGCCCTTCTCTGAAGGCGGTTTCACATATGCAGCATTCGGTGAATCTCGAGCAACCACTGGCCGAATACCGAGTAGTGTGGACGGGTTGCTTGCGATTCGCCCAGCGCCGAACATTCGGTATTCGCCCTTCCCGCCGCGTGTCGGTCTTTAGGACACATCAAAGGGACATTCGCCGAACATATCAGTTTTTCGGGATTGGACGAGCTGCCCGGCGAATGCCGAATGCGCGGAGCCGCGTTCCTAAACATTTCATATCAGCGAACTAGCGTCTCAATTGCATCACTAGCGCTCTACATCGTCAGTTCGTGGAACTAAGCTTGGCCGTGATCGTGGGCGAACGCTGCTGTGCAGCCGTCGTCCTTAGCGCTGGAGACGCCGTCGACAGCGAGTGGGGGCTAGTGATGCGATATCGACAACGAAACATCGATGTTGCCAAACATCATTGTACAAATTTGAAACACTGATGTTAATAATACATCAACCAAAAACCAACTATGTTTTTAAACCTCTCTATAAGAGAAAAATCAGGAAAGACGAAGAAAATACCAAGGCATCAGGATCATCTCGGGCGAGGGATAGTCTGCTTTTTTTCATTATGGGTCACACAAACAAAAACCGCATTCGCTTGGTTCGAGCACCAGTTATTATATCATGTTAACGTTTACAAAGTTGGGATTATGAGCATTTTTCATCCACGATCAAAGCATCAAAAACGTGAAATCATCGAGCAGGGTACCACCAGCTATTATACCACGTCAACTTTTACAAAATTTGGATTATGAGCATTTTTCATCCACGATCAAAGCATCATCAACGTGAAATCGAGCACAAAACATTATGTCCGAAAAACATCGGCTTCAATAAATCGATGTCGATATTTTTATAGAATCATCGATGTTTCGAAAACATTTACGTCACTGTCGTATGCCTGTGGGGAACTAGAGCGAAACGCGTGCAACCATGTTGACCGTTCAGTGGCCCGCGCGTGGGTGATCTCGACCCACCTGCTCCTAGGTTCAAGTCCCGCCAGTAGCGTGATTTTCGACACTGGATTGTCAACTAGGTCGAATACGGTCACAGTCTGGAGGAAAATTCTAGCGGTCGGCTGCTCGGATCTGTATTTTTCCAAGGTTTCTCCGATCTACACCAGGCGAATGCCAGAGGAGTACCCTACCAAACATGCCACGGCCCGCCCGCGATCGTTCCTACCTCTTCCTAGTCATATCCTCTCCCATCACACGCACACCTACGTTAACACGCTAACAAACACTTATATTACATAAGCACACATGCCTGGAAACCGGTCGGGAGGTTAGAGCGTATTCCGGCTGTTGTGGTGCCCGGCTGGTAGGAGATACCTGGTTGAGGGAAAACCCCGCTAGCCGACGTAGATTGGTGCCGGCTCTCGACATACATCGAGGGAGAGATCACTCACACCTCCCGAGCAAAAAAAACATGCACTACATGTACGGGACTAATGAGCCGTTTTGTTGACTACACTAGCACTTTGGCGGCTTCTGTAGAAATTTAAGCTCTCAGGCCGCAAACTGATTTATTAGCTGAGTGTGCCACCGCCGGCAGATTTAATTGAAAGTTGTTACGTGAAAAAAGGTATCGAAATACTTGTTTAGATTGTTAGGTTTTTCAGTACATTAATTAACGTTTATCTGATGAATCAAGTAACGATTTGTGTACATGCCAAAAAGAGAGTAAAGTAATTCCAGGTTTCACCAACGATGCACTGAAATGAACAAAACTACTTGTTTTCCTCGATTCGTTCGAGAATATCCTAGGGGGAAACGGCTAAGAATTGTTTCACTCATTTATTTAGTAGAAAGAAATCGTAAGTGCTACTGATAGCTTCGATACCGTAATTTATTCAAAACTAGTTTTAGTTTTCAAAATAGAGAAATCTCTTAGAATTTCCTGGACGTATCCACAAAGAAACGCTGTTCAATGCCCGAAAAGAAGATTAATACAAGTCGGATTTCTCGATTGATGGACCGGAAGGAGACCATCTATGAGAGAGTTACTAGATTATTGTTAAAACGATTCAATATTGGTGATAGCCAAAGCAAAAGCGATTTCGTCGAAGTTGGAAACATCCGGACTCAAAAAGAAACCTCCAGGATAAACGGAAAACGAACATTTCACACCAATAATCAAAACAATCAATAATCAAATAAAAAATCAAATCAACCAATTATTTTTAAAAAATACCAATGAATCTTTACTTCTGAATCGTGCGCTCGGTACAGGGCCATGGACAAGCAAAGGTGGCTCTGGAAACCAACTGATGTCACTGCACTGCCTCTGTCAGGAAGACGACAATCGAGTACCGCCGATGCACCGCCGTCTGGACGAGAAATCTAGCAGCCGACTGCATTGATCGGTAGTTTTTCGTACTTTTTTCAAACACCAGGCGAATGCCGATAGAGTAATCCTAACAAACGGGTCACGAACCCTGGTCATCCTTTCCTTCCTCTTTCTTCTCCTTTCCTCAACCGTTTCTTACACATACAAAAGCACTTCACTACTACACTTGTCGAGAGACCATCGAGAGCTTAAGAGCTTGTTCTGGCTGAGGAGGTGCTCGCCACGCAGGTGGGAAATACGTGGTTGTGAAAACATCCGCAAACCGCCGTACGTTGGCGCCGGATCTCACCAGCCAGAGGGAGATCACATCGATCAACACCATCGTCTGCCATTTCCCGCGATAAAAAAATGAACTACACTTACAGGACTGGTGATCTTATTAGTTGACGCGCCAGGAAACACTAATCAGTCACACAGGATCGCGCCAGGGCGACAGGTACACCGGCATCAGTACATTAGTTTCCTCAAGTGTTTGCCCCTGAAATGTATTTTTTACAACGCAAACCTTTGGTAAGAGACCACCTCCTCGATTCATCTCTGACGTGGAAAAATTTATTCCGATAAATTCCGCGTAAATGTTGCACTACTTAGGGAACTTCCAATATGCAGCCACCGAACACGTGCTCATAAAACGTTCAAGATACATCCCAGACATAGATTTTACGAGAACAGAATTGTGACCAAGTCATGCCACACACGAGCGTCACATGAGAGACATTAAAGTGCGCCCGTCTGGCACAGCTGAGCCGCACTAGCGTACTGCAGTGACGTCCATCGCGAAGCAGCCGCTGGACGTTAGACACTGGAATGCCTACAATTTTCCTGACAGACGATGTCCTAACTTCTTATGCATTCATAACTAGCAGAACGCACGAAATAACAAGGACGTACGATATATGTTTGTTGAATCACATTGACCAGCGATATACGTTTTCCCATTCATAAAATGAATAAATTCGACATTAAAGCTCCCACAGACCGGTGCGGAAGATCCGCAGCCTTTGCGGAATGGTCGCAGCGGAAATTTTGCGTCACGTGTTGCCTTATGAGCACGTTCAGAACTGCGTGGCAGGCGAGCGTCGCGGCAGCGGATTGGCAGTGTTTTATTACCTGCGGATTTCGAAACGTAGTTTCGATCATTGCCGCTCGAGTTTTGAGAAAGTCCGCCCGCCTTCGGGAGTCTTTGCTCCCCTCTGGTTCGAGCTCCGTTACCTTTGTTTACTGGATAAAGAAACCTGTCTCTAACGGTGAGTCATATTGAACGGCCCCGCGGTTTCCGCGGCGTCTAGCGCGGACGTAGGTAGTGCGGAACTATCCGTGCCGCACCCGCTGCGAATCTCCCGAACGAGGGGAATCTGAGAACGTAAACGTGAAAATGAAACGAACAGCAGAAATTCATCCAAAAATGCCACCTGCATACATTTCGAAATGAAGTTTCTTCTGCAATTCTCACGAATCTACAAAACAGAAAATTTGAAGAAGGTCATTGCGATTAACGGCCGAATCCCATAATAATCTGTTATTAGAATCTCGTTGGGATGTTAAACATTCGGAAATGAGTGACATTCTTTCCCTACAAAGCACATTTAGATAAAACTAATTATCGCGTTGTGTTTAAAAACAGAAGAAATTTAAAGAATTTAATGTGTAGTACTTGTGACTCGTTCTTTGATCCATTATTACAAAATTATCTCAAATATATTAGAACACGGTGTAACAATGTAATGTTAACTGTTGACTCTTTCACCTGGGTCAATCCATTCGTCGAGCGTTCAAAGATGAGAGGCTTCGCAATTCAAAATATTAAGATGTCAAAAGTGTTACTTCACATGTGGCATTAAGCAACTAAGCTTTAGAGTACCCAAGATTTTTGGCTAGAACACAAGCAAACTAATTTAGTATGCAAATATGCTAATACAATGTATAAAATTAATGACATTCTATGATCAGTTTTGTAAAAGAGTTACTAGAACACAAGTTCCATAATAGCTAATGGCCTTAACTACTATCAACACGAGTCACCTTTTGTAAAATGAATAATCAAATGTTAATGAAATCATAATCATATATGATGTTCAAATTGTAGTGTAATACCATATGATACTTCAGCCGTAAATAACTGTTATACATAAAAACTTCAAGGATGAAAATAAATTTAAAATCCATAAATATATACCTAACCTTGCACAGAACGAACTTATGTAATATTGCAGCCTGGTTTCTGAGATCGAGAAGGAGTTTCAGAAGTAGAATCCAGGCTTTGGTAGGCTCGATTGACGCCACCCACGGCCCCAAATGGAACGAGAGTAGGTGAATCTCATATTTTATTACCAACAAATGAAGGGGTGCGTCAACTTTCGCAAAATTGCACTGAGCGTACGATTATTAGCAGTAACAAATTGTTTTATTAGCATTATTTTTATCATCATAATTATTATTATTATTTGGGTTTCGGCCATTTCTGACCACGCTACATGTTCCACATGTAATCTGTCCTCACCTAAATTGTGCGTCGAGACAAGAAAGGTCAATAACAAGGTAACATCGGCGAATAATTTCTGGGACGTTTTAATTTATATGATTGTTTGCCAAACGAACACGAAAAGTGATACGCGAATCTTTGCCTGATACACGACTAACGTCAAAAGTTACGTGACTAAACTGGCATATTGAAAAGAACAGGGTGTATTCGGTGAACAATTCAATTTCGGGAAACAGTTAATAATAGTGGGTTATGTTTAGCGCGTACAAATCTTCTGACAGCCAATAATCCGGCAAGCTGAGTGCGCAGTTACAAACATGCTGTACGACGCGACTGGAGTATTGAAAAGAACGGGAATTGAATATTCAGTGAACAAAATTCGATTTCAGGAAACGGTTGATTAGTGGAGAGTTTTGACACATACGAATCAAATAACATTGATAGAACTCGTATTCAATAGACTCTCTATAATCCGAAGTTGCTCCTCTCAAATAATTTCGCGAGATGAGCGCGAGCGCACCGTTACAAATAACACGTCCCAACAGGCGTAATGGAAATAACGGGGTATAAACGGCCAACAACAATTCAATTTCAGGAAACGGTTTTGGAAGAAACAAACCTTCATAGAACCAGTATTTAAATGGACTCCCCATAATCCGATGGTGCCCCAGTCCCAGTAATCGGACGCACTGAATGCGAATGCGCCGCTACAAACAACGATTGGCGTATTGAAATGAACGGGGTACATACGGTCAATCGATTAGATTTCAAGAAACGGCCAATTAGTGGAATACTTTGACACACTACGAAGCAACGAATCTTCATAGAACCAGCAATTAAATAGATTCTCTATAATCCGAACTTCCCACTCCGAAATAAACCGGTGAGCTGAGCGCAAATGCACCGTTACAACAATCTAATTCACGTCTTCGCCAAATATCAATTGCATTTGTGTGATTTGTGTAAGAGCTGTTTCATAACGGAAAAACAAAAACACATGACGTTTACGTTACATAAAATGTATAAAACTTTAAAACTATTTTTTTGAAAAAAAGTAACGAAGTCAGCTTATTTGTCTAAGGAGTACAGTAGTATTGAGATGGGTCAAAATAACTTTAGGATTTTTTGTATATAAAATTAATGTCGAAATATCATGGGTATAAAAGAGAAATATGAACAGTTAGGAAAGCTCAAGTTAACGGCAAGAACAATGATTTCGCACGAATACTGAAAAGATTAGTAAAATATTGTGTACTGAAAAATTGTTATATAAGAATCCGTCTAAGAATGAGCCTAAATGACAGTTGAAATTCACTAAACAAGTGAACATCACATGTAATTCGATGAAGTATCCTTCCGCCGCGACAGCTGTTCAACCACTACTGTTTGTAAAGTGTTAATGTTTGTACAAGGCTCCTGTAAAGCCATCATGGCTTCTCATGGTTCAAAACTGTGTAATTATATAAACAAATATGTTGATAAAACGCAAAGCACGAAACGTTCTCGATCATAGCTCGCCACCTTACAGCACATGAGCAGAAAACACGTGCACCAGAACGCATCTCAGAATCAAAACTCTTGTTTTCACATAAACATAATAGTTATCACACCAGAACTAAATTCGGTGTAATGATCATAAAAATATTTCTTTTTACAGAAGAGCACAAAGCACTGCACTTCCTAATTTCAATTATTTCTCGTAGCGCACGATATTTTCGTCAGACGAGGACATCACAAAAGGAAGCGTCGAAGCCATTTACGAGCCAGCCAACTGCAAACAAACGAATGAAGGAAAGAGAATCAAACGGGCTGAAGGTCGACCACAGAACCTTCATTTATGTTGCCAGCACTAGTAAAAACGGTCCATTCTTATAAAAATCGCTCTACATAGTAGACAAGACAACTCAGATGGTATAGTTGTAAGGGACAAACTAGCATCAGACCAGAAACAATGTGAACAAATGAAAAGTAAAAACAAGTTATATTATAACATTGAAAAAAATCATCAGCATGTATTAATTGTACTAGGACAAAAATGTATAGGAAAGTAAGATAAATTAAGAGAAAGATTACGTGAAATTAACTACAATAAATTTGTGATGTCCATCAACATTTTATAGAGAAAAAGATTACAACATTATGTAGAGAAAACAAAAATATTTTTTGTTACTTGATTAGTAAAGAAAGATATTTCAAAGAAAGCGGCAGCCGACATATCTATACAGCTGGGATGTTAATTCACTAAAGAAGTTATTATTTCAAAAGTAGAAATCAGCAAATTATTAAATTCCTCGCATAAATAGAGGTATTAACCAACCGGATTGAGCGAAGTATGAGCGGTATATTATCAGCTCCCAAGAAAGAATCAGAGGCAGCCCTGAGAAAGTATGTATTATAGCGCCCTTTTATACAACCAAAATCGAGGTAGTCAATGAAATAGATATAAGAGCAATAACAATTAACTGAAAGAAAATGGCACTGTCACAATATTATCACTTTCAGTGTTTCATTATTTTGAGTATTTTCGTACAGAGTTACTGTAAAACTGCAGCATCATGGGGTGTTACAGCAGCACGGATTTTAAAGAAATCTCAATACCATTTAGTACATAAATTCATTTTATGTTATGACGAAACGAAATGACTTTTTTTCATTTTTCGTCGATTTTGACTAATAAGTCTTTTATTTATTTTTTTTTCTTTTTACTGCTCGCTAGTGATGCTCACAGTCGGACAGCCTGACATGATTTGAATAAAAAAACTTTTTCGGTACCAGGAGGATACAAAACGTATTTCCGTTAAAATATCGACATCGATTTTTACGTAACATTATATAACTCTTGTACTATGTATATTACTCCGTGTATACGTATGTATACTAAAAAGTAAACGAAAAGTTTAACTAATTAGACATTCAATACCGGTGAAATGTAAACAAGAAATATGATGTTAAAATAATTATATTTACTTACGTAGCTATTAACATACCTAGAAATGTTGTCAGTGTTATTGCTGCCAATGCCAAAAGTTAAAAATCGAGACGGAGCGTAGCGGAGCCAAGATTTTTAATTTGGACGAGGCAGTAATAACACTTAACTTTTCGTGGTATATTCAGCGTTTTATCGGTGAACATAAAATCTCAATGTTTTTGAGTAAATTTACATTACTGCGGTATGAAACACATGAATTCCGTTGTTGCGGTACGATAATCGATATTGTTGGGTATTGCTTGCGAGATTTCAACAATACACTTGTATACCGTGGCTCGAGGATTTACCGAACGAACCGCTGAAAATGCGTCCGTGCCTCAAGAATTTACCGAATATTCATTTTTCAAACTGGACAATTAATAACATAATTAATAATGAACATCCCCAAAAATAATGCATTTCTTTCATTACTATTTGTCTTTTAAATTACCATGTGATTGTTTCGTAATAATTTTGACTTGCGATGAATTAGTGGTTGTTTATTTAGGTTACTAAGGATATTAAAACGCGTTGCTAAGGATTTCAAATTTCTTAACCTACAGATAGGTACAAGTGCACTAAACAAACTTATAGGGTTGCATGTTAACACGGGTTAAAGACGCATGTGACCGATAAAGTATTTAACATTTTCACCCAGCTTGAAATGACCGCCCAGGAAACCTTAAACTTAACACTCAAAGAACTGTATCAAATACCTAATCAAATGCCGAAATAATCATATCTTCACCACGCGTGTTGTTTGCACTGAAGGCGATCATGAAGTTATATTCTCATGTTTAGCATGCGTGAGTGGAGGCGGGCAACACTGGCGGAACGATTTGGGTCGACGCATCCAGCAACCCCTCTCAAGGATAAGTGCCTGCTCCCGAAATCACAAAGACATTTCTCTTGTTTTAGCGCAGCTTGTTGCTCGGAAACCTCCCAGCCACAAAAAGGCGAGCAATAATAATGATTGTTAATGCCGGGAATAATATTTATCTATTTGCACCACAGGAAAAATAAGACATTGGCCACAACGTTGCTTACATTGTTGAACTGAAACCAATTGTCAAATGCCATTTAAATACGAGTAGGAATAGAGAATTACGTGAAGTTGATTTACAAAGTTGATTGAAATTGCTCTAGGTAGAAACGCATGTCGATAAAAATATATTGAATAAAAGCCGCAGTAAGAATGAACAGCCCAAACGTGATAATATTGTTGGAGGTTCCATCTTATAGTTCATTGTGCGAATGAAGGCCCACACAATCCAGATACTAATGGATATCTACATCACCTCAAAAGCTGCATGATGAACACGTGGATAATACGGCGCTGCTTCTCACATTTAAAAACCAGTTTCCATAAATTACTTTGATGCCGCAACGAATCACAATAACACGCACTAGATTAATCAACAATAGAACACCTTGATGCGCCATGCCAAACTAATTTTTATCTGCAGTGTCCATGTTTTGAACACAGCATAGCGTGTGCTCTGCTGCAACGTTCAGCTGGAAGGGAGCCAGCGATTAGCTTCTCCCTCACTAGGGAGAAAAGAGCAATGCATTCTGGGTAGAAAGGTTTTATAAGTTGCGTTATATAGAAAATTTGAAGAGTACAGATTATGAAAGCATAAGATCAATCCATAATTTCACACAAATTGGTTGTGTTGTAATACAGTGCCTCAGTAAGTAAATATTAAAATAAGTCTTAAGGCGGGAAGTTGGAGCCAATCAGAAGCCTTGATCACAGCTTGATGGCGTTCGCACGACTTGTAATGTGGACAGGCACGATGTTTGGATAGCAGCCTACAGAGGTCGCGCAGGCTATATTCCGATTTAACCCTCTAATGCCCAAGGTAATTTTGTGCGCGTAGTGCTGGCCCATTGTCACGTTTGTGCGCCCACGGGAGACATTGGAGCTCTCTGGCGGCATGCTTTTGCAACATTTCGAGCTGACCAATTGTTGTGTTGCTATTTACCACTAGAGCGCTCCAACGAACAAACCCTTGGTTATATGAGGATTTTTTAAGGTTGTATAAGAATTTTTTAAAGGATTTTTTAAGGTTATGTGTGGATTTTCTAGAAGAGGAAGCAAAACTGTTTGAATTTAACTGCATATGCCCCGTGAACTTCGGTGCGGACCAATCACAGTTTGCTTTACACCGGCTTCTCCCTCCGACTTAACCACAGGCAGATAGCAGCTAAGAACGGTTTTAACATGGTGGCAGTTCACGGTGTATGGGACCCATGGTTAAATATATGGATGGGGGAACTGCATTAATGTTTTAGCCGTTGTATGATGAATTCCCAACCACTCGTGATTAAAACAATAATCTTATCTTTCTATGATCTCCTGGCCTGAACTGAATTATAAGGTATGGAGATGACAAATGGTGTACTGAGAATTCATGCCAAAATACAATTAAAACGTGCTTTATGATTACGGTTACCATACTTCAATTATGGGAAAAGTAGACATTTCTTACAAAAAAAGTGGACTCTTCACATACAATGTTCTAATACAATTTTTTTCTTACTGAAAAAAGACCACTGACAAAATAAATATTCAATCATTGTCATCACTTTCGCAATCACTTAATAGGCCTTCATTATCATTACTGTCGTTTACACTTTTATACCATAAGAATTTCGTGAAAGATGAAATCTCCCTCGACAATATTTTATTTCGCGATAAGTATTCATAGAGAAAAGGGTTAGATGCTTAAAGTTGTATTAAACACACGTTACTCTTTAAATATGTTAAACCTGATCCTGTCTTTGAACCATGTGCATTTTTAGGAGAGAAGATGTGGTCAGTGTTACACTGTGGGTGGGGATTGCAAAATAAAATTCACTCATTTTTAGGAGTTCAGAATGACACACAAGGCTTGAAGATTGAAATACTGATTATATTGCCTGATTGTGTTAACTCCACAGGGCCCGCAGAACAATATTAACACCACAGAACACAGAATGTATAAGCAACATCAGCATACAATAAGTTGTATGCCAGCTACTGAGGGCAGAACTTTTTATTTCATGGAGTAAAAACGTAAATATAGTACAGTTTTCAATGGATGTTTCCGGTTGTTATACGAGATAGTTGCCGTTAAAGGTCATGCACCAACAAAATGTTACCATGTCAGGGTCTCGAAAATGTTGAAAAAAAAGTGCAATATACTTCGTATGACATCTAGGTTGCATTAGAAGTAGTTTCCCCTTTCCAATTAGGACATTTCCTCCTTTCTTGTAAAATTCACCCGAACTGTTTTTCATACTTTAAAAAAAGAGGACATTGTCGGGGAAAAAATGACCTAAGAAACCAATTTAATTCGAACCCAAAATCTTTCTGTACCGCACCTCCGCCATTTCGCAAAACACAACCTCTTTGTTACATTCAGATACACAGTCACTCGTTTCTTTTTTTGGCAATCTTGATGCCACAATCCATTCGTAAATGAACCTTGAACGTCATCGCGTTGCTTATTCGCGTTGCACGTTGCTCCGCAACAGGCAACCTAACGCGGTGGCAACGGCGGTAGTGCCAGGGAGCCGTCCGGTGCAGCAGTCGCGACCGACGCCGGTTCCCGCGTCTTTAGCAAGTAACATGCGCAGGCCTTGAGTTATAATGCAATGTATGCGCATTGTAAGTTGTTTTCAACTCACCCGCCAGCTCATACGCGCGTTGCCGCGATCCCGCCCTCTGCGGTGGAGGAAATGCAATGCGGGCCGCAGAGAGCAAGAAGCTGACGCAGAATATTTCACAACTTTATACAATATATTATCAGGCACAGTATTCCCAAAAGTGTATTCTTGGAATAGTAACGATTCTATTCTTTATCTGTTCGCTTTTCGATTTCCATTCATTATCTCTACGCATGTCTGTGTTGAATTGTGCTGAAAAGAATGAGTTGGTGTCTATGCTTGTATTTTGTAGTAAAGTTACTTGTAAAGAAATGGACAAGTAATGATACATAGAATTCAGTGTATAAGTAGTCTAAACCCGTTATAAATACTCTGGCTTCCTGAAAATTTGTACTTTCTCGCTTAGTGCTTACGCAGTATAGAGAAAGTAGTGTATTGCTAAAACGGCAATTTTTCGACAGAAAACTCTTATTTTCCTAGACTTTATTTCGAAATTTCCATTTAAGAGGATGGTCCCGGATTTATTAAAATACGTCAAGAGTTTTGTTTTTATTTTTATTGGGATAAATCTATCACAGCCAACATTTCGAGCCTAATTTCAAATCTCAAGACCCTTTGAAATATTAATTGCACAATATAATGTATATAGCTTTGGTCCATTATAAGAGGACCATGTCACAGAGGAGAATTAATATTAAAAAGAAACTAAAAACCTAACAAACTAAAAAACAGTTCCATTATAGAACTACGCGAACATGTCTTTTGGGATAAGAGTGCCTGCTCAGTGTAGAAAGTGCTACGCTAAATCCAAATTTGTGTCAGAAAATTATACGTGGATAACAAAAACTATTTTTGAAAAGTTATTAATGATTTTTCAAAAAAATGAATTTCAACAAAATTGGTATAGCTCAAGAAATTAAGAAAGGTGTAAAAAGGAACAATATAAGAGAAGAAGCAATGGAAATTGTTTTACAAATAAATTGCAAAAAATTGAAGGTTACAAAAGAAGAAAGAAGAAGAAAATTGTGGCAATGGCGCGAAGAGAAGAAAATGAAACATAGTGACAAGATGAAGAGAAGAGAGAACGAAGAAAAAGCAACGTGAAAAGGAAGTGCTGAAATTGTCTCGAGGTCCCTAGATGACCGTCCGAAGAAAGTAGGGAAAATAGATATAAAAAAAGTTTTGCAAAATAAGTAAACTTAATGCAAAATGTGTTAAGTAGTAAAAAGTATGTAACGAAAAATTTGGATTATGCGTTGGGATTGTCGTGTTTCGCCAAGATCACGGTTTTGCGAACTAAATATAGAAAGACAAAAAATATGTAAATACATAAAAATCCGTACTCTATTAATAACTATTAAACTCTCCCGTTAGCGTGCTCGCTTTCTACGGCGCAAACCCGGGTTCCATTCCTGGTCGAGGCATATTATAAATGCGCGCTTTCTTTACAGGTGTCTCGGTATCTACTGTTGTGTGACGATGAGAAAGCCCATCCTAAGGTTAAGAAGACCAGTATATACGGCGAAGGGATGTCTTCGCGCTAACCACACGAACCACTTATCCCATGACCGAGAGGCCGAGTCCCAGCTGGTCGGCCAAGGCCCGTAGCGGGCTGTCGAGCCAAGAACAGGACGTTAATGACGGTTATACGACCCTGATCGTACCCGTACAAGTGTAAGTCCGCTGAGAAGGAAAGGTAAAAGACATGGATATTTTCGAGCAAAAACACGGATGTTTTACATTCCATGTTTTCTTCAGAATGGTATTTGTCCAAAAACATCCATGTTTTCAAAAAACATTTATGATATAATCACTTTTTTGTGGATTGCTCGCAATCAACAGCCAGTGACAACTGTCACTGTTGTCGATCCCCAGACGACACGAAACCGTTTGATATCCGCAACCTTTCTCCAGTGTGTTTATTATTTTGTACGTGCTGATATCGTTAAACTGTTTTTTGTTTTTTTAATTTAATTTTAACTATACAGAATTAGAACATTTTCATGACATTCAAATCTAAGGCAGAATATACTTAAAACTAATATTGGCGTGTTATGTATCACATGAGAAACAGGACATTTTACTTCGATGATTTACGAATGAATGTGAATAAATAGAAAAATAGCAATGGACAATGTCCTTTATTTTCTATTTCCTTCTTTACAATCGTTACACAATATTATTAACATATTTCTTATATGTGACAAACAATATAACTCGTTTAATTACGTACTATACCGTATTTAAAAATGGAAAAGGGCGGTAAAATACTATCTGTTTCATATTTAAAACACTGTTGTTTTCAAGGACATCGAAAACCTTTTGGCGATGTATCGAGGTATCGATGTTTTGCCAGAATGCGCCATCACTAGCGCGGAGGCGCCGGGCCGTCTCGTTCCCATGCAGGCGCGGGGCGCCGGCCCCAGTGCGCCAGCCGAGCGCTCAATGTCACCCGGGGCAGCGGCGGCTGACCTCTCGCGCGTCAAGTGGCGACGATTGCGGCCCCTCCC
>BOPP01000171.1:887546-921155 GCA_017312745.1 Gryllus bimaculatus
TGGCGTGACTCGAGCAAGACTACTACTTTCGGCAAATTGAAGTGTAAATCGTGTCAGTAATTCCAATCCAATGAAGTCTCCGCTCTTGAATAGTATTCAGTCACTGTGTCAGGCAAAGGGCAACTATGATACATCATTATCTCTCTTTGAAATCGCTGAGTCCATCACTCTCCGAGCCCATTTAGGCCTACTGGTGATCGCAGTAAGGAACGAACCATTAATCCAGGCTCAAGTCGGGAACGCTGAAAGAGTTATTTTCGGCGATTACTTAATTGATTGCTTTATATTTCTTTCTGGATCTAAAAGGGAAACGTTAGTCACACCTAACAGATCACGACTCTTAATTGGTTCAACTGGGCTTCCAAATTCCAGCGAGTTGTTTCTCAGGGTCTCCCTAATGCACAGGACAACCCTTAGATCCCATTTGCCTGCCCCCTTTTGACGAACGATTTGAGAGTTTCCGCGAACGTGCGCATGCGCAGTGTCGTTTCAGTTTGCGCGTTCGAGAGTCTGCGCATGCGGGCATTCGCTAATTTAAAATTCGTGCGTCAAAAGCGTCTAAACCGTATATTAGCATGGACATCCTGATCCAGAATCTTCCAAGTGCCTATTGATGTCGTTAGCATTAAAATGTTGCGCGGAAATAAAAAAAATCACAGCGTGTTGACAAAAATATTTGATCTTCTTTTGCTGATTCGGGTGTGTTAAAAACATTGGACATTCTATTGCTTTAGCTGATCGTGACAAATAGGTGTGTAAACGTTACATGAAGTTTCACAACAATATTTGTATACTCGATTTAACTTCTAGGACAGAAGAGTGTAGCATCAGAAAAATATATAAGTGGTATGCAAATTGGAAATACGTGTAAAGTATGTTTTCAACTACTGACTTGCAATTTTCACGACGTGAGACATTCGGTTTTTTATGAGACTTCATTAGCAGATCGTGCATAATCGCAAACGCATGAGGTTGAATTCTAAAGTGCCTTTGACAATTAGAACACGAGGTTTGAACAAGAAGTTGAAATGCCTCCGTCGGCATTTAGGGGGCACGAGTAAGGGTGGAATATGCGACGGACCGTTGCTACTTACGACGCCGAGTGACCTTTGATCAATCCAGACCATTGGCAGCATGGTTTCGCCGTCAGAAGCGCGAAAATAAGATTGCCGAATGGATTCCAAATTGAGCGAGATATTTATTTACCTATACACTCGCATTGTACATGAATGTAATATTGTTCAATATAATTCATATACAGAAAACATACCATAGCATCGTACAGTAGTGTCATAGTGTTGGTTTCATTCATAATTAATAAGATAACGCAGAAATGCCATTCTTTGTAATTTTCTTAACGCGCAACATTAACAATACACTAACAACCAATGGGAGGCCATATTTAATAGTTCTTATGATGACACATCTGAAAAATTTTCTAATATGTTCAGTAATATGATAGAAGATTCATAAACAAAATATATATTGTATTATAATAGAAAATAATTGTTGCTTTAGCCTGAATATGGGTAAAAATCTATACCCAAAATGCTGCTGTAATGTAATTATCAGAATAACTGTGACAAAATGAACAGTATGGTTTACAATTTTATCTTATAAATGTGTTAGTATACAAATCTGTCTGATAAAAACGTGAAGGGCAAGAAGAAAGTGTAAAATAAGTATCGAATAACAAGTTAAAAGTAAATATTAGCATTTTTTAATGTTTGCAAATTAATTTATGGTTAAAATGTTATCATTTCAATATATGTTATTATTAAACTGTTCCTAATCACATAAAATTGTGAGTGCAAATTTGGCACTGAAATGAAAAAGATGCCGAAATGCATCAGATATCGAGTTCATTCTGGTTCCTCGTCCGCGATTCTAAAAGCTGATTTCCGCGCTAGCGCTGGTAAGGTGCTCCTTGCCATTGGTCTGAGTTGACCTAACGGCCAAAAAGGACCTAACGAAACCTTTTTGTTCATAACTCGAGTTATATTGGTCAAAAGCACTTTAAAAAATTAAGTCTATGAGTTTTTGATTTTAAACTACTTACTGTTAGTCTCGAAAAATTCTGAGGGTCCAATATTGTGAGTGTTGCGTGTACGAACTAATGTTACACTAACGAACTAACGTTCACGAACAAAATATTTCAATATTTGAATGTTATACTGGGCTAACAACTCCAAGCCAAGTTCAATTGGGCCGCTTTGTTCAAACGGAACGGACGGAAACTTGTTTTCAAGCACTGTCAAGCTACTGGATTTGTTATCGTAATACAAGTATATAGAACATTAGTCATAAAATAAATGTATCCCTTAGAATACTAGTTATGCGGCTTCACATAGCTATAAAGTTTGAAACAGGCAGCTCAACGTATTTTTAATACCGAGTGTTATTTCTGGAACGAAACTGTTGTTTTTTTAAGTACAATAAAACATTTACACAATATCTAACTCGTATTCCTTGAATAAATATTCCACTCGTTCTCACTATATTCGTTAACACATTTTGTCTTCAACGATGAATAATTACCCTTGCGATTAGCTTGAAATGATCTATTTGCACTTTTGTAAGGCTGAAATTAAATTTCACAGAAGTTGACCTAATTATATTTGCTCATTTTTGTTGAAAAAAAAAAGCAAACAAACTTTACTGAACAATGTTTGACCTTGCGCAAATAAATACGTTGGAAAAGACGTGCAATTTACACGGCAAAACAACCGAAACATTATTGCAGCAGTCACTCGTAGCCAGAAGCCGCCAACGCGGCGCCCACTGGCTTTCAAACAACTCCCGCGCGCCGCCATATTTCTGCGGGTCGACACCCAAGTAAACGCGGGGCGGCGCCGGCCTCTGCAGGCAGCGGCTGCGGGGGCGGACGAGGGGGCGGTGGCGACGTCTGGCCGCGCTTCCCCAAACACACGCTCGGGAAACAAACAGCGGCTCAGGGCGTGTTCCGCAGAGCCGTATTTCACGGAGCGCCTACTGACAGGAATTAAGGCGGTCAGGCGCACGCTGGCTTCCGGGAAGGCGGGAGGCGGGGGCGAGGGCCGCCTGAAAGAAGCAAGGACGATGGGCAAGGAGAACCAACACGGAATATGTTGGAAGTGCTTTGCAAGATGGCGTGTTTCACTACTCGGGTATTAATTATCTGTAGAGATTAGTGCGACATGAAACATTTCTGGAGGGGATGTTCAATTTTTGTTTTAAAAAATCTTAAATATGACAACCATAGTTTTATATTAAATGTGGATGTGATAATAATATACACGCTTGTAGTATCCATTTCTCCAAACGGTCTGCATTACCTTTGAAGTAGGCTTGATGTCTAATGCAACTTCGCCAATAAACAACCACAAACAAGAATTTGTTGCCAGATTCCTGGGCTTTAACATTAAACACAGTTAACACATAAGCGTCAAAAATAGTCCAAATTTGGCGCCAAACCTCAAATAGAATACTTACAACCTCTCTTGGGAGAGAAATTAAGAGCTAAGTTGACATTTCAAACGTTTTAGATGGTATATTTTTCCTTCAAAAAGCCACGAAGTTGCGTGCAGAGAGAAGAAAACAATATTTTTCAGAGAGAAACGCTTCCAAACGGATTTCCAACGCGGCTATGGCAGTGAGCAGCACCATTCGAACAGCTGTCCGAATTGCCAAAATGGGCTATCGCGAAATGTGAGAGAATTTCGCGGCAGCGGTGCGGCGGCGGTGGCGTGTTCAAACCCGATCGAAGCCGTGGATTTTTAAGGGCGAGAAAATCCTTCGTACGCCTTCCTTCCGGCTGTCCCATGTTAGTAGATTTACTTGCATGTAAAAGATCCTCAATCCTAAATGACGCCTCTGAGCTAAATTCAAAATCGCCTGTTTCTCGCCCAAGAAATACCTCCTTCCTCTGCTAGTTGGTGAAAGGAGCGTAGCGAAATTGGCGTGGTGAGACGGAAGAGCAGGCCTAATGGCCTGAGTCTCGCCACGTAAAATAAGGCATTAATTCAATTCAATTTCCAAGGAATTCGTACGCATTGTTCTAATCAACAATCGGACCAGCCGTGGCCGATCGCGCCTTACATGAAGTGACAGACATTGCGCACACCACCTCGACATTAGATGTTCACTGCTTTATCGAAACTCCTTGGTCCGTTGATGTAAATATTACCCCTGTGACCACATTCACTCCCGCGTGTATTCACCTGGGTTCGTCACCTGTGTTTGCGCGTGGATTAGGAAAAAAGGGTAACGGACACATAATGTGACGGGTGACACACAATATTTTTTTCTTGACATACTTGAATATTGGAAATCGGATTCTAACGCCGACGTGTGATGTAGTCTTATTATCTTTATTTCAGAATTCTGTACTCCAAGAACGAGTGAAGGCGATTTTTAGAAGATCGTCGAACAAAAACCTCTCCCACCCCGCGAATGTAAAACAAAACATTTCGATGCCTCGGCAAACACCGTGGAAATACTAAACGAGGCTCTTAGAAACGAATTAAAGTGATTGTGCCTCTAGCAGGCCCAAATTAATACTTTACTGGCAGAAGATTTCCAATCCTTGGTGGAGGGGCATGCCCAGCATCCCTTCCGTCAAATTGAACCCTGATTAAGATTACTAATTATGAAAAAATGTAAATAGGTACTGCGAGCTAGCCTGCGTCATTTGATACAGAACGTAAGGTGAAACTACTTCATTATAAATACTCCAGGAACAGCAAACTTATGTTGGAGTGCTCGATAGCAAACAAAAACTGCTTGAAATACTCTAAAACTGAAGGCAATAAAATGATTATTGTATTGCCATTTTTAGAGCATTGCTTATCTAAAGAGATATACAAGTTATGGTAACTGAAGTGAAACGAAGATCATGAGCTTGTGAAGAGCGTCTAAACCTAAAGGAGGCCCTAACCGGTCAAACAGTTTATCAAAAGCTAGTGTCAATCGTTTCAATCAATCATCATTGACTGTCTAGGCACCCATTTGACGCTTGGGCCAAGCGTTGACGGAGGTTGATAGAAAGTTTGAATGGCTCAAGCGGTTGACGAGGGTGTTGGACCGTCTAGACCACTTTTGATCACGCATTGCGTCAGTTGAGTTATAGAGATTTCACCCAATGTGATAGAAAGGAATCCTTTCATGCATAATCCCCACATGCTTTTTGCAATTATCTCTTCAAGGTTTGAATTTCTCTGTCACACTGGAAGATGACGCAACTACATCTATACATGATTTTATGGGATTAACCTCTACGCACGGATTTCGTTGTTGGTGGGTTGTTGTTGTTGTTGTTTTTCTCTTTTTTCCCCTTTTTTTCTCTCCTGTTAGAACCAGTGTGCGTTGCAGTACGTCAGTGCCTTTTATCCCTTCAGTACCATTTTTCGACAAGAATCTCACTTTGTGGCTCCCTGATACCGTGAATAACTGGATTTTTCAGGTTCCTACATGTAGTAAATTACTTTTTCAAACACATAGCGTAGTCAGAATCTACATTTTTGGGGTCCTCAATACTGCAATGGGTTGTTTTTGTTTTTAAAATCGTCCATCCACCTGTGAACATTAGCTTCTAAACTATTTGAAGGATTTTTACCTAGTTGTACATTCCTCGCCCTGTGATTTTGAAAATAATTCATATTTACATGAAGTGCTTTACATGTAGCCTCTGAGACATTTTCAAAATTGTTTCAAAAATGGCTCCGAGTGTGAAGAGAGCTTTTCTTGAGTACAGAAGTGAAGAGTCTCATCAGTTCTGATATATTTTTATATTTAAACAGTACTTACGTACAAAAGTGTAGCTTTTCCTGTTATTTTCGTAACGGGATAATGATAAGTTAAAAACAAGTGCTTCGGATCTGTACAGCAAATTTAGGAACATAAAAGAAAATTTAAGAAAAAAAAAAACATCACGTTTGCTGGGTTCATTACCCACATCATCACCATTCCCACGCCTTTCTATTATTCATTATGGAGAATATTCATTATTCAAAGTAATGTTTTACGGCATATGGATATTTTACAAATGCCCTTCATTACGTACGTGCGTGGGCCATTTATCATAATTTGACAATATGTGATACACTTCTGCTTTTCAATCAATCAAACAGGTACCGTTTTGAAAATACTTCAGAGACAAAACAACTTGTTTTAATGACATTCATTTATTTATTTCGAGTGTTTACTCTTATACGTGAGGTGGAATTGTAATCGAATAACAAGAATATCCGAAGTTGCCAAGAAGAGACTGATACAAACCGATACACATTGGTATGTCGCGTTGTGGTTTTAAATTGCACTCTTTGGCCCTAAATTGTAATTTTGAAAGTGATAAATGCCGAGGGGATTGTAATTTCATTGACATTATGAGAATTTTCAAAGAGTGGAATGCCATTAAATACCCAGCGAGAATCATCCAATGCACTGTTCATTGAACTCTGCAATTCACACTCGTATGAAAATACGAGAACATTTTAAAAACGAGCGTGTAATAAAGATGATAGATTATATAACTATTTTTACATTGAAAATATCGCAAATATACAGGATTATGAACGATTTTTTAAAATATTTATGAAATGCAATTCTTAATGCTATATTGTGCTATACAACGAGTTACAGTTCGTGACCATGGTTCGGGTTGAGCTCTAACCCGCCCATTGAGTTATTTTTGTTCCACCTCTTTAATAGCCTTAACGGAATCAATTATGTTTTCTGTATCTGATCAACTATTCCAAGTTGGCCAAAGGTCAACGGTTTGGGGGGGGGGAGGAGAAAGTCGGAATTGGAAATTGCTTTCTGCGCTCGCTTCAGTCTTGCAGCACGTCAGCTCTGTAAAAGCACGCTATAGCTCGTGTCCCTTTGAGACTAGCACGATGAACAGAAATATTGATGCGCCAATATCAGGGCAGGTGTATAGGCTAGAGCAGAGAGAAGGAACGGCATTTGCTGTTCCATAAGGAAACCTTTACCGCAGGTTTTACTGAGCGGAATTTACAGGGGAGGAAGTATGGACACTTCAACACTCAGTACCGCACTGCTGACATTGTGCTTTTAAATTCTGCTATAGTCAGCTCCGGATTCTTATTTTTTATTGTGTTAATGGACGCTAAAAGAGCTCGTATTAAATTACATTTGAGGATTATTAAATTGTAAACAATTGGATAAAAGTGCCGTCGATATAACAACTGAGTATTTATTGTTCCTTAAATTGATGAATTCAAATGAATTACATTTAATCGAGATATAAAATAATTATGTGCTTTTATGTGTTAATTTCTGTCTTTTTTCAAAGTTCGGCAACTCTTTTAAGACATCCTTGAGAATACATGTTTATCAATCCATCATCTTATGCTACAATAAAAATTAATCATATTATAATAATGTTTCATTACACGCACAATTTAGATTAGCAGGAAAACAAATATTTATTGTTGAATTACATTAAATTCTTTCTTGATAAACTAGTGAAAATGCGCGGCAACGGTCATCAGATCCACGGATATCTAGAGCGGATTTTAACAATTGATATAATGTCTCTTGTCCTAGTAACATCAGTGGAACTAGTACTGAGTTATACGTTTAATTTGGTCAATTAAATTTCACACCATCGTATACATAATGATCCATTAAGTTCAAAAAATGTTCTATGGTTACAATCACATTGTATCACATTCATTACATCACAACTCACGCTATGCGATTGCAGATGATCCAAATTTTAAAAAAATAACCAAGTTTAAATTTTAAAAACTCACTTGTTTTATTTGCCTTCTTGTTAATACACATAAATTATTCATCATTGTTATTAGGGTTCAATTCTTCATTTTTATACCTAAGTTTCTTTATCGCTATACACCCTAGATATGCAACATTGCTATAATTTGTGTAACGTATCGAGAGAGACCCACAAAACAGGGGTTCTAACTACTCTATGATTTCGAGAAAATAATTTACTACATAACGAAATAAAGAAAAGTCCCCTTTTTGGTACCAGGAATGTAGAAGAAATAAGGAAAGACAAAAATGTTCAAATGCAATAATGTAATTTAACGAATCACATCGTGGGGTCATATGAGACCCAACACAAGAAAAAGCGCACAGTTCACTAACGTAAACCCTATTGCTAATCGCGACCATAAAATAAAAGGGTTCCAACTGCACTGAAGTAAATTTTACTGGAGAGGCATTTGAAGATGAGGCTTTAATTTAAATGACGAAATGTCACCGTAACTTAAGAGAGTTTTTAGCAATTTTCCCTTCCAAGGATGTTCTTTCTCAAGACGTTTTGTTGGAAGTATAGTAATTTTAAACATAGTATTGCAGATACAATTTTTTTGAAGTTCGAAAATAGACACTTTACTAACTTTCACCCAGATAAAACATGAAGTTTGCTCTATGTGTTACAAAATAATAATCATAAATGAAAATTTAATTTTATTGAAACATTTTCGTCAAATGTTACAAACCGCAGAAATATGGGATTACTTATTAATTGCAGTGCAGTGTAGCTGTGTAATGATTTGTCTACATCAGACATCAATTTCATTATAGGCTTTACATGTCACATTTTGTCTTTTGAAAGTGTCGCTTAATTATTACTGATGCAGAGAGGTGAAGACTGTGACCGTGAATTTTCTTCCGAACGTCTGGAGTTGTGGTTTGATCGAACATTTGCAAAAATAAATGGTTGATCTTCATGCTTCAGTTTACTGGATTTTACCGATATTTCCTGTGTAAAATTAAGTTGTACGAGTGTGTAAAATGGTATTTTTTATACCGTGTTCACTACCATTATAGAAATGCATTGAAATCTTGATTTGTCTGAAGCTGTGTCATGAATTGGTCGTTTTCTATACACTGCAAGTAGAATACAAAGAAATTAAATATATGACAAACCTTCACAGAAGGACATTGATTTTTTCTTTTCTTTCTTGAGTGAACATTGACAATTTCTTGGACGCTAGAATGTCGTGGGGAGGAATGTATAATTTTTCCACTCTCGACACCTGGATGATTAGCAATAAAATCCGCCATTGCTAAAGACGTACTATCACCGCTACTGGGAAAATACTCTAATCCAGAATCTACAAGACATTTATGTATATCACCATCACACAACATTTTCTTTGGAAATTACACACTACGAAAATTCTAGAAGATAATACTGGCAAACTTAGTAACTTCAGGCGCGCCAGCGTAATGATATCAACATTTCTTACGTTCCAAAGGAAAACTGATATTTCTTACAGTAAAGTACGGTATTACACGTAAGGTTAACAGTATTTTAATTATGGAAGTCTGTTGAACTGTATTAAATTCGGCATTTCATGGGTTTAGAAAGAATTGGCAGTCTTCAATTATACCTGAGAAGGAGCTTTAGTCAATAGTAATATCTTGGAGAGAGGTCACCGCCATTCTTGCAGATAGAACATTTTTACTTTTAAAAAAGTATGAACATGTGCAGATAGAACTTATTACTGTCCATATATTGAAGATAAAACAAAATTGGAATCACGGTATAATACAGCCGAAAGATATATGCCTGATCTATCCAACCGTGTTGATAACTCATGATACATAAAAACACAGAACTCTTTTAATGTCGCGTAATGTTATAGTTTGAAATGCCACTTAAAACCCTGAAAGTATTCGAAGTACCTTCATAGCATTTGACGCATTCTAGTAATACGGCAGGGCCGTAGTCGAACCCCACATTGTGGTTCTAGGGTGAAGACACTGTGAATGAGCAACCATAAAATCAATATTAGAACTGCAGTACCTTCTCGATACCTGCGTAATCTGCACTATCTTTGAAACCATTAATATTTCCTGACGTGTGTGCAAATTTACAGCTAAAAAGAACTTTAAACACAGATTTTACGAGCTAAAATTTGTGAAATCCAGTGCTAGCCGCCCGTTGTCATCACAAACGAAAGATGCAAACGACGTAATCGACGCAACCTTGTGAGTCACCTTACCACCCCACGCGTTATTCGTTCCAAACTCCCTCGGAGTTGAGCGAAGGCTTCTACTGGAAGGCGGGCTAACGGGGATGGCCTAGAGAAGAAGTTTCGCTCTGCCCAGGAGAATGACGGTATTTTCATTAGACCAAACAAGCCTCAGTGAATGAGGCTTGTTTGCGAAATCACTCTAAGGGCACTGCTCTCGAGCTAATTAACGATTAGTTTCCTCGCTCTCTCACACATGCGTAATGAATGCACTTGGCTGTCTGTAAGTGGCTTGAGAATGAATATGCTTTAATTGTGTGTCTTCCTTGTTTTCGTTCTCAAATTGGAGAAATTATCATTTGCTTCTATGAAATGTCCAAAATGTATATAACGTCAGGAATAATTCTTAAGTTCATACATACTCTCACAAATATCTCCTTTTGCACATATAAAATCTCCTAGACGCTTTATTCTTCTTACTTTTAAATTTATTGGTTCCGTAGGCGAAAATTTTTGAAACAGTCTTTCCTCTCCGTAGAAATGGAAAAGCAAGCAATGATTGGTAAAACAGGAATATCTTGGATTCAAAACGCTAAAATCCTTTCTTTGCCACGCCCGTGTCAACACCATAAATTGTGATTCAAAATTCCTCAGTTGTGTCTTATAGCCTCCGCTATCTCTTAGACAAGTTACATTAGAAGAAATAACGACTAAAAGCGGAAAAGTGGGAAGAAAAGCAAATTAATTTAAATCGCGGGGTGAAATAGGTATTATGGCTCCAAAAAAAAACAATTCTGACAGAAGCAAGTAGCCAACCTATAAAGTGAGTACAATTCTGGGGGAAAGGGTGTATATTTCGCAATACTTTGCTATTTATTTCGTTTTTAACTAAACAACATAATGATTGAAAATATTATTGTACTTGTTTCACAGAGTGCAATGCTTTGAAATATTTAATTGAAGGCGAGAAAAAAGTGTTGTGATTCAACTTCAATCTGTGTGCAATGTTAAAAGTATCTTCCATTGTACATTCAAAACATCAGCAATTTATGAGCGCAGTAAGGTGGGACCTTCTAAAGAAAGAAAATATTTATTACCCATCATGCATTATTCTCAAAACATTTGCATGAAATAAATTGAGAAAACGTTGCTGTACATGTTGCATTCAAGCACAAAATTACGCAATAACTACTCTTTTTCTCCAAAACTTGACCATTATTAAAGGTCTTGATTTTTTTCTTCTGATGATTGACAAATAGATTTTTTGTGAATACAGAACAAACGTCACATGGCAGAATACTTTTTCACCGTATAGTTTCTGTTGTCTTACATGAAATCATTCCAGAAAACGGTGCTGTTAAGTCATGTAATTATATAGTGAATCCTGAATCGCACAATTTCTACATTTTCACTTTCTCGCATACTCCTAACGTAGTATAGAGGAAGTCGTGTAACGCTGCAACGAAAACGACGATTTTTCGGCAGAAAATGTATTAAAAGTCCCTGATGCTGAAAAAAGTGGATAATTTTTGTTTCTATTGTAAATTACTTCCTCTAGAATGTTGGGAACACAGAATCCACGTTTTGTGGGTTCTTGATAAGGAAAAATGTATTTACGGCAAAATAGGAGTTGAAATCTCAGACGATCCATGTGGAAATTGCAGTGGGCAATGCGAGTTCGCGAAAGATTTCCTCGGTCTACTCCTATTTTCCCCTGCCTCCCAGTCCGCCATTACTTAATCTTTCAAATCTTATCATTCTGCTCAGGTATGGCTGAACAGGCTAGGGACTGTGCAAGTTGTAGCCGGTCCCCTTAGAGCAGGAGGTGGTTGTGGCAGCCGTCGTCTACGCTGACGAGGCTGTAGGTTCGAATCCTGCGTACGCATGCACGTATTTGTGATTGCCCCCTTCATCTCTCATTATCATCCTATCACCTCAGAGTTCATAATTCAGGGCTTGTCTAGACAATGGATACAGCCGAAAAGGCTGTTCCTCAAAGCGAGTAAAGTCACGTTGACCCCTCCGGGATAAACATGACAGCGGCCTTCGGAGGAACAGGCCGATGCGTGGACCCGAGATGCGCCGAGATCACAATAAAAGTATAAAAAAGAAGGAAAAGAAAAAGACCGAGGAAGGAGGATAAAAACCGAAAAAGTTGTGGCACTCGCGCCCTTGCTTGGAGCACCTTGCACGCCGTCGGTACCAGCGGAAGCAGCGAGGCCGCTAGGCACTGCGGCGGCGGCGCGCGCGGCCGGGTTGACGCCTGGAGAGCGGCAACCCGATGACCTCGTGAGTTTCTTCCTTCATCCCTCCCACTCCCCCTTCCTACCCCACCCCACCCCAGGAGGCAACTCGTAGCGCCGGCTCGGGAGAACAATGACTCTCCAGACGAGAGCAGCGGCGACCTCAGCAAGTGGCACCCCTCGAGAGCGCGGGAGGCTCCGCTCCGCCCCGCTCCGCGTCCGCTCCGCCCCGCGCTCGATCAAAGGGAGTTCGGAGACGTGCCTTGTCGCAGACGCACCGTCGCTCGTCGGCAACTGGCCTGCAGAGCACAGGGCTGACGGTCGGCGATTGTGGGCGTGGAGCGACCCCGCTGGGTAACGCGTCTTCCACCGACGCATTCGGAATTCGATCCCCGTCCCACGCAAATGAAATTAGTGATGGGTGTGCCGGTTCACGACCGCTCTTTTTGCCTTCCTTTATAGGGACAGAGAATTGTAGCGTTCGCTACTATGGAATGCATCATAATGGGCAGGGAAGAGGTGAGAGACGAACGCGAGGGCTACGGTTCAAAGGGATGGTGCAAAATGAGTCGCAAGACCGCGCAGTTGCAACCTGCCTCTCACTTCATCTCTATGCTCATTACACCTCATTTCATCATTACATTTTAGCTCGAAGGTCATGCGTTGGTTGTGTTGAAAATATAACTAGGACTGTTGTGCTGCCTGCTTGGAAATTCGGGCGAGTAAACGTCCGAAAAATATACAGCTGAAGCTTAGACTTAGCTAATACATGATATCATTCTGGTGAAAATTCTGCTCTATCAGCTTATATAAGGAGCTACGGATAAGGGGTAACTCAATGAATTTCTTACACGGTTGTCAGATCTCTTGGAAAGAGATTAATATGCATGAATGATTATAAGATCAACACACTCACCCGCACGAAAAGGTATACACTTAAGTACATTTCGTCCAGTTCATTAACAGAACGGTTTTTCATGCATTTGTATTCCAATTTTCCACTTGTACTCACTGACTGCGATTAGCTCAACGACAACACATACACTAGCCTACTAGCTAGCGGGGCCGAATCCAACCATTAGAGAGTTTTAGCGCCAAGCGTAAGGAGCGCAGCGTATGCAACTCTATTGATCACGTGACTAACGCCTTTATACGGTCGTAATGAACAACGTTCAGAAGAGTTTTAGCAATTGCGACGTTGCGTTATGCATTATAACAAAGGAAGCATTTCAAGAATTGAACAGAGAAATTGCACAATATATCAAAGAGTGTAGGTTAGTGGTGAGACATTTAAAACGCGTTACGAGTCAACAGAATAACAAATACATATTGCGCATGGAGTTTTAGATGTTGTGGCCCTCCGTGATGAGTATGCAATCTGGAGTTTTGCCCGAGCAATGAAAAATATGGCCCGCAACCATATTAAACGGTTTTAGTTGTGGCCCTTGAGGACTTGTAACTTGGGCACCCCTGTTCTGTTATTTACTTTCTCGCACATGTACGCCTGTACGGATTATTACACGTAGTTTAGAGAAAGTTATGTCCTGTTGCGGAAAATCGATTTCGAGATTTCTAAATACACGTTTTGGGGTCTCCTGATACCGAAAAGGTTTTTACTTTCTCGGTACGGAGTAGAGAGAAAATTATGCAAAGCTGCGCGAGAGATGAGATTAGGGGGGGGGGGGGTCCTGCAAGGACAATTTTGTAGACATATTTTTCGTTAATGAAATATCCTTAGGCACACACAATTCTTCAAATTAGGTCGTGTAAAATTTTTCAAAAATTTGAATATTTTGCGCGAAATATAGGCTTTTCTTCTAAGTCAGAACAAAATTTTACTTTAAATTTTCTCGTTGTACCTATCAATGGAACGGTAAAATATGGAATTAAATTCAAATAGATGATTTATATCATTAGACCAAAAATTCAAAAGTTAGAACAAATACAGCCAGGGATCATAAAAAATGTAAATTAATTATTTTTTCAGGGCATTTGTTTGTTTCCTTCCTTCATTTCAAATATTTTCTTTAATTAACAACAAATTTTCCCCGCTATGAAATCAAAATCACAATACATAAATAAACTAACATCTGTTTTTTTCATGTATCCCACTTCAATATGATCAGATGCAAAATTCATAACTCAAAGGAAAAACTGAAAAATAATTCTCAACTTTCTGCATGTCTGAGAAACTCTTCACTCCTAAATAACAATTCCTCTTCCCAGCGTTTACAATGTAAATATAAGAGAATATTATTGATTGTCTTTACTTTTCAATCTCAGACATTTCTTGGCAAAGGGGCAAAGTTTTTACTTTCTTCTACACAAATATTTAGTAGATTCTACCAAACTGGTGGACATAGCGCTACCTCTGCATTGCTTGCCACTTCAACTGCTCCACCCGCCGCCACCATTGTCTCTGTCATTGCAGTTATTTTGTACATTTACTGTCAGTATATTTTTATTGAAATCATGAATAGCTGTGTCATATGAGATGTACAATAATCATATAACCAAAAATTATAATCTCTCATCTTCTTCATAACTTCATCTTATTTAAATTTACAGCACGCACCATTTTATTTGAATTAAAAAATTTGAGACTTTGAAATAATAAGACAGACTTCATTTGAGATCTTCCACAAATTTTATGTTCCTAACATGCCAATGACAATTTGTACTTAAAAACTGCTGTATTTACACCTGCAAAATATTACTATAAATGTATTGCTGTTCAGCAACATAAAAGCTTATGGACAAAATTGAATGAGTGGATGTGACAATTTAATGTTCTAATCAGAAGTGATAATCTAACAATATATTATGTACCCAAGTTAGGTTTCAATAAAGAATTCAGTTTTGTATCCACAGTAAGAACAATCATTTGTCAATTGTCCCAGATTTAGAAAGTCTGGTATCTTCATTGTATCAGAGGAATTTTCTAAGGCAACACTGAATTTGAGAACTTAGATGAAAACAGACTTTTACTATTATTATTATTACTAATTTTAAGCAATCAATAGAACACTGAATATTACATGAACTCTAATTCCATATTTATGGAGAGTTGTCTTGTAACATTAGCACATTTACTGGTTCAAATGAAAAAGAACCTTCATCATTATTACAAGATTAAATCTCAATTATGAATCACAATTTATTTCATTTTTCTATTACCTATGTTAAAGTAATAAAATTAAAATGCACTTTGAATCAAGTATTTCACTGAATCATGAAATACAATATTTTACTTTCATCTACTGTACCCCCACCTTTGAAGTGTTAACAATTTCACCTTGGAAACAAAAAGAAGGAAGCTGGAAATAAATAAGTTGAAAATATGTAGTTCTTTACTGTTTATTGTAGCTAACACAAATTCTATTCTTGAATGTGTTCCATTACCACATGCAACCCTTGTTAATACTGTACATGATGTTTACCCAAGCTTTTGCTAGTGTGAATTGTTTTTATTTTCAGCAGTGAATTATTCAATATTTACAATTCATCTCTACAGCTAAATAAATTATAATAAAAATGTTCTTTTCCTTGGACTATTTGACACCATTTTAGTAGCAATACCAGTGAATTTTAATACTTTATTTCAATCAGTTTGTCACAAGATACCTGAATAAAATTTTCTTTCCTAAAATGACACAATTTGTACACACTTACAAACATTCACCGATGAGTAATAAAGCACTATGGTATCATTTTCTTAAAAAAGTAGTATCAGATGGACTGAAACAGAGGTCCTACATCAACACCATTCTTCAATGGACATGGAATAATTTTATAAAGCAAATTTTAAAAGAGCAGATTAAAGGCCAAATAATTGTTTCTATTAGTGCAAAGGTTTATTGCAAGTCTAAAAACAAGACTACAAGTACATCTACAAAACGTTCAATTACAATTGAATGAAAATATGATTACTAAGCAGCCACCACAGGTAATACATTTTGATGAAAAATGGCATGTAATATTCTGAAAAGAAAATATAATGAATTATTTTAGCAAAGAATATGTATTTCTACACAAATAAATTTTTTTAAAAATTAAAATCCAATTCAATAAAATGTATATGAATAGTTAATTTTTGTATTTAATTTTGATAAAATTCCTACATCAAATGCACCATAGAAACAATCATGCCAATGTTTTTCCTCCCATCTCCGCAGTATTTTGTGAGTTTTGCTTGTACTATTTTACCAATTCCAATTACAAATTCCACTACTTCACAACACACATTCTTTATTATAACACATCTTCCTGTAACAAATTCTATTGATTGTACATATATGATAAAATGTAGGGGCACTTTAAAAGCTGACTAGGAGAAAATACATCGGTGGAAAGCATAAGTAAACCGGTCATGGACAACTGGATTCTGTAATTACTATGCTTAACAAAGGAACAAAGAAAATTGCCTCATTTTAAATATATATTCCATACAACTATAGTCTTAATTCTACATGAACTAGAATGCATTTAGTATAAACCTATTTGATTGATGAAAAATAAATTTCCATATATTGTCAATAGTTATTAGTTTATTATGCTATAAAAGATTGCACAAATAAAACATTTTAAAATCTAAAATCTGAATTATATTTACTAAGAGTTATGGTTCATTGTATTGTATGCTAATATTGTTTTAATGTTATGCTAGTATTGTATTGAGAGACATGATACATTTGGCATAGCAAATTAGTGGCGGGAACGTTTAATGTGGTGGTGCAAACAGTGTATGAAATAAAGTTGTAAGTCATAAAACAGTTTTTAAATGAAATGTCTTGAATGAATAAAAGTGTAACATTAGAAGTTTAAAACTTAGAAAAAATTTATCCACATTACAATTGATTAGAACCAAGAAAAATAATAATTGTTTCTGCAAATTCAGTTGTGTAAATTTTCCTAGAGTTCTATCAGAACATTAAGAATCCACACCACCAAGAATAAAAATTAAATTATTTGTATCTTGGAAATAATTCTGAGACACTAATGGAAAGTATGGAAATTATTTCCAATTTAATTTTTATTCCATTAGAATAAGGTCACGAATGAAGCCAGACAAAATTAAATCTAAAACTTCATACAACCGAAGTATTACAATATTTTTCTAAATGGTGACTTAAAAAGAAATTAAGAGGTGTTCAGTATTTCTGGGTAAACAGCTTATTTTCAATATTTTCAACATTTCCAATAGGGAAATCAAGGGAAAATTTCGAGTCAATGTTTTTCTACAACCCTGTTAACCAATGAGGTGGTTGCACTTACATACATAGTTGGGTTTGTTTCTTCACTAACGAAAACACCAATACAATGTACACCGATTTTACAGTATATTGAAAGAACACTCAAATGTTAATTTTTCCAAACTAAAGATACAGACTGGTAGAGAATAATGCAAGTTGATAACATCACTTACAATGGCAATTAGAAAGAGGGGAACCAAACATGTTAAAAATCACTTGTTCTACACTTATGTAGTTTGGATCTAATTAAAAAGAAAAATTGCAGAATTAATAAGAAACAAATAATTTGTATTCTTACATGAAGTTCACAATAATTTAACTCCTGAATAGCTTATGTGTTAGATTTCATCTGTATAATTTATGAAAATCAGTCATGTCAATAGTGCTTTAGACATTCTTGGATAACTTGATGTTGCAGACAAATCACATGATATAAACATTCACCTAATATATTACCTGATCTACAGAACACAGATATAATTCTCAAGGCATTAAGGTTTTGTGGCCATTAGATAGCATAGATGAAGAGATCAACATTCAATTCTATGAACAAAATGGCAGACTAAGATTGTTATAATAAAAAGTTTTTACAAAATGAAGTAAAACTTAGTCTCTTACATAAGATTAATGAAAATATTTCTGTGCTTCAGAGGAAAGGGGGACTACATCCTTATATTTCCCTTCTTCAAACAGGATATTTTACTTTCAATATAATTGCTCTTTCTGGAAGTACCGATAATTGTATCCAAAGGACATTAATAACAAAGCAATTGAAGCAGTGTCTTGTCATTAAATTATGTAAGAATACAATGACTTTGAATTGCTGTCCTGTAACTAAGGAAAATGTGACTAAGTGCCCTGTTCCTCCAATAAATAGACTGGTACAAAATATCTCATACCCACAATAATATATCTTATTTTCAAAACACCTCATATCTTGTGATTGAAAAAACCTTAATTTGGAAGTTGATAGTAAATTGTGCATACAGAATTCACACTCTTCTAGAAATACAAAAAATAATTAAATATAAATCAAAGGCATTTCTTTCTATACAAACACAACACACTTCAGAAGTTTATTAAAATAGATTGGATATAAAAAAGAAACATAACTTGAAAAATATGAAACTAAATATTCACTTAATGAGATGAAGAGGGAAAACTGCATCCCAAATTAAAATATCAATAACTATTCAATTAATTATAGAGGAGAGGGGTTGTCCATTAATTCTGTAACGCAAAAGAGGGAGCAAAGATGTTTGAGGCAGCATAAAGCAGTATTACATAGTGGTGGGAGGGTATTAGTTAAGTGTTATGTTACCTTGATTTTTTATATATTTATGTACATTTTTCAGCATTTGCTGAAATAATTTTTTTTTTCTTGAATCTTGTACTAAAACATTAAAACTAATTAATCTGTTTTAAAACAAATAAATTTAAGTTATTGGATGTAAATTGTTACAATGGAAATATTTTTTCACAAATTCATTTTACCGAATATGTATAATATCGAATGCGTATTGTATAATCCATTTAATTTGATGGAGTAGACTCGCTCATCCACTCGCAATATCTCGCCGAAGTTTGCACAGCTTGTGTTCAAATTTTGTTACCAATTCCTTCACTCACAACTTGCCCCCAATAATACTGTTAGGTGCAGTCAGCATTACCAACTAATTTCAACCTTAATTATTATTTTTATTGTACTATTATTTATTTTCACTTCTTTCATGGGGGGGGATCAAAATACTCCAAATTTGCGTTACACAATTTATTGACAGCCATCAAGAGAGAACTAGAGCTTCCCCGATAGCATATATTTTCTTGTATTGTTTCCTGCACCAGCCTTCTTGCCATAGGTAATGGTTACAAAATACTATTAATACAGCAATTTGTTTTAATTAACACATCTCAGTCATAATATTTTGTATAACTCATTACAAATTGTAAAACATTAGGTGCAAAATGTAAATATTTTCAAGCTAATACCAACATAAATTTAATTAAAACTTGTGCTTCATACAGCTAAATCATGCCCCAACAGAGACGAAATTCACAGATCTACAATTGCTGTCCTGCAGAGCAGAATGCCATTACTACATTCTAATAGAATAATTTCATTTAACAAAAAATCGTAAGTCTCATTTATCATTAAAAATATAATTTCACAAAAACTACTTCTGCAATGTTAAATTCTTGTAAATTTGTAATTTGTAATTTTTTGCCCAATAAAAGTAATTGAGTCAATTTCAATTAAAGTTATTATAAATTGACACTACCTGAAGTGCTGGTCTTATATATTGACACAGCTTCAAACAAAGCGTGGGAAATTCGAATTTACCATTTTGAATTTTTTTTTCCAATATTCAAAAATACAGAGTGCAACGAAAATGGAAACATCGGCACTTTCTTTATTACATACCGGGTGGAGAGAGAGAGAAAAATATTGGAGCCGTTTCTGAGAAAAAATATTAAATATTTTTAAAATTGCTTATGTTCTATGCTAAATTAAAAACAAATATTTCTTTATGCTATTGGATGTCAACATCTAATACCAAAATTTGGTGCCTTTTTTCTTTGAGAAGAAATGTCCAAACAAAATTAAAACTGCCTTTATTTCATGCAAAATTATGCGATAAAGTGCTCTAATATTCGAAAAATTGTACATGACCTTATTTCAGAAGATATTCTAGAGACTTGGTATTCAGTACCCCCAAAATTAAAATATCAGTTTCAAATTCACGGGGCCGCATCCAGCTCAAAAGGGGAATGTCAATTTTGAAGAAAATGGGCTCAAGATGTTTTGATGTCACACTATTTTCCAGTATCAAGAACCCACAAAAGATGGCTTCTGGCTACACTATGATAGGAGTAATTATTTAAATTACCTCACTATACTGTATAGGCTGTAGCAAGAAAGTAAAAATGGAAATCTAGAGAATTACACAAAAACTCAGAAGACTTAGCAGAACTTATTAGAATGACTAGATTAAAAGTGGAACTAAAAAGTCACAAGATATAGTTACGGTTAAATATTGGTATTGTAGGCATGAGTACACACTGATTATTCAATTTATGCATACTTGATCAGACTGCCGATAGGCTTGGGAGTATCCATTACCCAATTTACTCATTAAGTGTAAGTTAACTTGTAAAAAAATCACAATATAAGAGATTAATACATAGATGGAAGAATTTATAATCTTAGTCTGCCATTCCTTCAAGTATGAACAAAATCTAACCATAACAACAAACATTTCCAACAAATTCACATCCTCAATCACATTACTTATGACATGTTTTATGTGGTTGAATATCGTATGCATACCACTGTCATATCATGCAGAATACTTGTAGATATTTTGAAAAAATATAGCAGCTACATCTCAAGGTACGAACAAAAATCTTTTCATAAACTTACAGAGATATGAAAATATCACGAGAAGAAACTTAAACATAAATCATTATTTTTAATATAAAAATATCTCAAAAATGGCAAATTAGTTGAAGGTGGGCTTAATTTCATTTCTGAAAAAATAAAATCTTATCTTTGCAACCTTTCAAGTTTAAGGCAAGGAGAACATAAAAGGCACAAAAGCCTATTTTACTTCACCAAAGAATTAACAATGTTTAAAAGCAATACCTTATTGACTACTCCCCATAAATGTGAACACAATTTGATAACAAAATCAATTATGTACAGAAAGTAGTGTTGGTACAAAATGATTGTAATTGAACAACAAATGGCAATTCCCTTTCACATTCAAGAGAATAATAAAATACTGAATATACTATGTACAAATAATTGTTTAAAAAAAGTTACACTTATTCAGTTTCACTGAATACTTCTACTTGGATACAGGTCACTACTAGTTGAAACCTTGATATGTTTCACTCACTGGGTTTATATTCAATATAAAATACATCACTACAATAATAGGTACCGTCAGCTAGTTTCATCATGGAGAAAGCTGCTCAAACATTAAAACAGAATTCACAATTCTTATCAGATTCTTTCAGTGATTTACATCTCACTACATCTTCTATACACTACACACAGAATTCTCAATTAACTATATTTCCAAAGCTGCATGAAGATTCAGATAACTACATTTTACACAAAACGTTTCTAAAATCTTTGTGTTTTATAAATCTAATGACAAAGTTATTGCTGCAGGGACAAGACATAAAAAGCACTAATAAAGTATCTGGGCACACAAAATTAACAGCACTGTAGCCTGTTCAAAGTGTTGAATGAATTTGGCCTGAAATCTTAACAGGCAACAAGTGTATTTCACCAACTATTGTCCACCAGTGTCACTTTAAAACAAACAATAATTAAACATGAACCTGCAGTATTATACAGCAAATGGAGCCATAGCTTACATGTTTAGCACCTGACAAAGAAATAAAATGGCAATTGATAATCCTACTCCCCAGGTGCTGGGATAAGAACTTCAAATTTGTCTGGTGACTGAGATGTTTCACCAGGAGCAGGAATAAGAACCGTAAATGGTTTTGTGTCCTGTTGCACAGGTGACTGTGGTTGTGATTGAGTTAGTGTAGATTGTTGAGGTTGTAGCTGTGACTGCTGTAACTGAGATTGTGTTTGGGGCATTTGTGTTTGTTGTAATTGTTGTTGCAACTGTTGTGACTGAAGTTGTGGTTGCTGTTGTAGTTGTGCTTGAGTTTGCAACTGAGGTGTTTGTTGCATCTGAGATTGTGGTAGTTGTGTTTGCTGTTGCTGTGACTGAAGAGGTGACTGAAGAGATTGTGTTTGAGGAGATTGCAGTTGAGTTTGTAAAGGTTGATGTTGTGTTTGCTGAGACTGGAGTTGTTGAACTTGCAATTGTTGCTGTTGTTGCTGCTGAACTTGCAATTGTTGAGCTTGAAGCTGTTGTGGTGACTGCTGTTGTTGCTGTGATTGCTGTTGTGGTGGTGGTGGATTTGATTGTTGTTGTTGTTGTTGTTGTTGCTGCTGCTGCTGCTGCTGCTGTGATTGCTGAGGTTGCGACTGCTGGGTCTGTGGCTGCTGTTGCTGTGACTGTGACTGTTGCTGCTGCTGTTGCTGTTGTTGCTGCTGCTGGGAGTTATTGGCATGATCCATATGTTGCCGTGAGTGTAAGGCAAGATGATTCTTCTGGAAAAATGCTTTCCCACATTTGTCACATACGTGCTGTCGAATGTCACAAGTACCTCCACTGTGGCGTTTGTTGTGCTGAGCTAGTCCATGTCTCTGAGTAAAACACTTGCCACAATCCGAACAAACATATGGTTTTGGTTTGGGCATATTATGTCCCATGGTACCTGTGACTGTTCCAGCATTTGTAGTTATCTGTTTGATGTTATTGACAACTGTGTTCACTGTCTGTGGCTGTGGACACAAAAAGTGTGCAGCTGGTTGTTGCAGAGCAGATGCAAGACCACACAGATCAGCAACAACATTTCTATCCCCTGCGTGCAGGCGATAGTGAAGTGCCAATCCTTCCCGACTGGAGAAACAATTTCCACATTCCCTGGACATAATAAGAACATTACTAGATTGTTGCTAATAGCTACAAAGAAGAAAATATTCAATAAAAACCTCTCATATTCACCAATTCAATAGTTTGTCTCAAAGTACAATAGAAAACTATGAAGGAAAATTAGTAGATATCAAGCATATGAAATGCACTCAAATCAGCAGAAAAGTTAATAAAATAATGCAATTCATGGTAAGAACTAAAATAAGTATTTAAAGAGTCAAATCAAAAATTAAAATTCTGGCCCACCAGTCGCAATGAAATAATGGGAACTAAAAAATTAAAAGTTACGAAAGTTATAAATATTGTAAACAAATTCAATGTTAGAAAATCCAGTAGTGTTTTGATTTCATCAAATAACAATTGATAATGGACTACAAAATAGGTACATATGTAAATGTTAAAAATCGCTGATGTTTAAAAATGCAAAATACCAAACAACAATTAGAATAACAATTTCAACATCTGAGGATTAATATTCAGAGGTGATATTACAGAACGACAAAGAAGCTGCTGTGTAAAAGTGGCAAACATTGAGACATTTTGGAAACACTTATCGACAGTGATGTACCTGGATTAAACATTTACAGAAGATTTATTTTTGAATTTAATTGTTCACACAAAAAGGTTTCATAAAAAGAGTTAATGAAGATCAAAGTTGAAGAAGAGATCAAAAATACTTTCGGATGAAGTAAAGGATGAAAAAGTGTAGTGTAAAATCACAATTAGCCTTAATCACCATCTCTAAAAAAAAGGTAATATGAGTGGAAAAAATAATTATTTTTTTCCATATCTTTAAAAAAATGTAATTAACATTCTATTCAAGAAATTAAACAGTACAGATGTGTGAGAAGAAGATAATATATAACCCAGTACAGAATGTTCAATCATGTACAGAACTGGATATGAATCAGAAGAAAATTGATTCGAATTGATTCTTCTCCATGTCATTGAGATTTCTATTTTTAGTCTAGATTTATTTTAAACAGTCATGCTCAATTAAACATATTTAAACCAAAAGCACATTAATCAGAAACTAAAATTTAGATTCATGTATTTTTATTAAAATGTTCTGTTAATTTTGAACTTTTTACCTCTCAACGTTACAAAAACTACTTTTCCACTTCAGAAATCTTCAATAAATTCCTTTAATATTTTGGCCAATAATAGTGAATAAAAAATTCTTTAATAAATTCTGGCCTCGCCACAGAAGGGAAGAAACAGCTTCCATTAATGATGTAGGAACAAAATGTGTTATAGAGAGTGGAAATAATTTCCAAAAAGAACATATTAGTAAAATTCTTCAATCTAAAATATGGAATCTTATTAAGAGTTTTCGGTTTTAATATGATTAACAACGGTCAAAACTATTTTTAGATTCAATAGTAGAAGTTACATAGCTTAAAGTTTACAAACATTCTTAGCATGGATTTGAAAGTCAAAAATCTGCTAGTCCTTATATTGACAAATACTCTTTTCACACTTAATTGTATTACTTTTGGGGTGGCGGATAATGTGTATTCTTCACAACTTTGCTGTGGTATACTATTAATGGTACATCATCTATAAAATTCTGAATTTTACTTCGAGAAATTAATTTTGTACAATCCAAAATTGTATGCTTTTTAAACACTTGTTATCAAAATAATCACATATCATGTGGTTTAATTTCATTAAATGAAATTATTAGGTTATTGTGAAGAGTGCTACCAAGGACTAAATTAATAACTGAATAAATAGAGGAAATTATACGTGAAGGATTCAGACTTAACGCACACTTTACATAACGAAATATAATATCTTACATATTTTCTTAATGTTTAAATTAGATTGTTAATGTCATCAGCTTAAAAATAAAATGAAAAATTAAAATTTCTCTGAAAATATACTTTATTAGGTTGTCAAAAAATGCATTTCTACAACGTGGTCAAAAGAACGTCTTGATAGTTACTTTATTAAAACTCTTGGAATTTGTACTAATATGAAGATCAATCATTTTACCACAAAAATCGCTACAAATTTGATTCATTTCTAACCGTGCATTGAAAATGCTAGAAAACATTTTGATGAAACTAAACTCATTTGCCAGAACTATTAAAATACCAAGTGGCATTTCCTTGCTAAAAATATACATAATTCAGCATCATTATCATCATCATAAATTCCAAATTAAAACAAATGAAGCAACACGAATTAACTGGAAGAATCAATTTATTACAAATGATAACAAAAGTAATAAAATTGGTATTTCAATTCCCAAGTCAACTTTGTGCTAACTCTAGGAAATGGACAAAAGAAATCCCTAGAAAATGGAGAAAACCAAAAAATCTCAACATACCTGCATACAAATGGTTTGTCACCAGTGTGCATCTTGGCATGCTCAGTAAGATCTGTTTTTCGAGTAAAGGTTTCGCCACAATGTTGACAAACAAATGGACGTTCCTCTCCTGTGTGGAGGCGAGTATGAGCCAGAAGGGTGCGCTTTTGAAGAAACTCCTTTCCACACACTTCACAAGAATGAGGCACACGTCCATGTAAGCGACCATGATTTACTAACTCAAACTTTCGAGCAAAAGTGCTACCACAATCCGGACACACATAAGGCTGTAGACCCCCATGGAATCGTGAGTGAATAACAAGATGGTCTTTCTGTGAAAAAGACTCTCCACATTCTTCACACACATAAGGTCTCTCCCCAGAATGAAACTTTGTATGAGTTACCAAGTGTCGTTTCTGGGGAAATGTCTGTCCACATTCTTGACAAATGAAAGGTCTGTCACGACTATGAACTCTTGCATGTGTCACTAAATGATGTTTTAGAGTAAATGACTTCTTACACTCCATGCATTTGTATGGACGATCACTAGTATGAAGCAGAAGGTGAGTAGACAGACAATGTTTATGGGCAAATGTTTTCCCACACTCAGGACACACATGAGGACGTTCACCAGTATGAACACGAGCATGGGTCACCAAATGATGTTTTAATAAAAATGATTTGCCACATTCTTGACAAGAAAATGGACGTTCCTTGTCTACACGATATTTATGTCCTCCAACATTGGGTAATCTCACTGTGGTAGATTGCTGTTGAACTTCAAGTTTTGGTTGGATGTTATTGTTTGAATTAACAGTCTGCTGAGAGATGTTGGGATCAGTAGTAATAATATTGTTTGACACAGTAGCCTTTTTTAATAAGAACTCTCCGCATTCTTGTGCTGTCAATTGTAATGGGCCACAAGGGGTCATAAAATGCTTGGCAGCACCAACATGCTTGTCAGTTGAGAACATCAAACCATTCCCTGTTCTAAATAATGAATTTGTTTCACAATTGCACCCCTTTTCACATGCTATGTTGAATATATCATGTTTCTTTGTATTAGATGTACTAGGTTGCTGATGGGTGTTGTTCTGTTGTTGCTGTAAACTTTCACTCATCAAAAACATAAAATTGCTATTCATGTTTCTATTTGAATTGTACTTCACTTGCTTATTACTGCAAACTTCTTTTCCAATTACTGTACCATTGGTAGCTTCATTGCCATCTAGTTGAAATTTTATGGTTGTTGTTGTTGTGGTAGCATTAGTACATGGGTTATTACACTGTATATTACACTGAGTAGCAGCACTTAATGCATTCTGAGTGGGGGGAACGGTAGTTGTGGTTGAATACATTTGACAACTAGGACTGTTCTGAACTGCATCACGAAACACTGTGTCTTCCAGCTTGATTCTTTCTACAAGATGCTCAGAAACAACTCTCAAGGAGTCAAAGTGCATGGGTGACGTGCCGGTTCCCCATCCCAGAGGCGACTGATGGCTGAAAAATTACAATGGCATAACATAAATGCATTATTGAACCTAACTAAATTAATATCAATCCTAGTTTTCATTAATCAATAATGACAAAATTTTCGGATAATCTTACGAAGACCGCATGAAGTGACATTTTTTACCTCCAAAAAAATTGTTAAAATTAATCGAGAACTTACCACACACATACTTAAAAGAATCTTGCAAAATGTGACTTGCAATAAAATCATAACATCAAAATTACACCACGGCTAAAATGAAATCAGGCCATTTATAAGAAATCAACAAATCCCTTGTCAAGCAGCCATTTTCATCAAACATTAAGTTGTTGCCAACCTTTCCATTAGCGAAAAAGTCCCTAACAAAGAAAGTATTGCGTACAAATAGATTCCGGTCTATGAATTACTGTTTCTAAACTTCGGCAAGTAGATGAAAAGTCTTTAGTGTTCTTGTGGGCTAAGATAAAAAAAACAAAATTCAAGTAAGAATCTGTTATTTTTCTTAAGATATTCTAGAAGTAGTAATACCAACATTTTTTGAACAAATTGCACTACTTCCACATGACTATGTATTGTTTTCATACACACAAATCGTCGTAGATGTCTCTACATTTATATCCAAATAGTTAAAATAGAATATTTAAATGGCTTACACTGTCTCGCTTAGTACACACAAAGGTTCTTCTTTCACAGAACTAGAGTGTTCTGAATTTACAAACAATGGATCTTCCTGACGACTCGACATGCCATTCTGTAGAAGTTGCTTTCTTCGTACAAAACAATCGCCGTCGGGGGGAGTTTTCAAAAGCGCTGATTTCAATATGTGTATATCGCCGGTCAATTCAGTCGATGATGTTGCAATGTGATCACAACTACTCACTTCTCGACATTCTTCTGTTTGTTGAAATGTTTTCGGCGAGATATTTATTTTATGTTTAGTGAAAGTGTCTGGGCTAACTTCATCTGCATCTGCACTGACACGCGTAGAATTAATAGAAGCGTTTTGTTTACCATCAAACAATTTCAAAACCGACCACTTTCGTGGAGTTAAACCCATTGAGGTCATTGCTTAAAACACATTTTATATTTGGAGGAAATTGTTCACAATAACCTTAAATCACACTAAAAAACGCAAAAAGGAAGTGTTTCCGCAAATGAGGTACAGTCTTCGATTTTGAGGTACTATGTGCATTTCGTTACGAGGAATAATTCAACTATCACACAAACTAATATCTCTATTCTGTATAACACTGCTGCAAATTACTAATTACACATTGACAATGATGTACATGGATGCATGACATCAGGTTCTCCACCAATACAACAAAACAATGTTTTGATTACTGAAGGACGTAACCAAATCATTGTGTTGCTTTGAGGGTACCTGCAATCCATGGTAATTTCATTTTGTTGTCACTCATGCTATATTTATGAATTTAATATGAATTGTTAGTGCGGATCAATTAATTTATTTGAATTTACTGTGATCGACAGATAGCACTTTCTCGCAAGCTTTAACGGTACCTGTCGGCGGATGTTGGAACTACTTCGTGTGCTGCTTCGCTACTCTCTACTCTGAGAGCGCACGCCAATAAATACCTCTTGCATAAAAACATTGCTCCGAAACGAATTATTTCATTTCAGCAAAAATATTAGTAAATTAAGTATGAACAATGAACACTTTATCATAATTCTTGAATAAGTACTGCAAAAAAGCTGCTATTAACAGCTGTGATCCACGTTTTTATATCACTGCATGTAAATTCTTTATATCAACAATATTAAAGGGATTTCGGGAGACGTTATCCTTCACCAATATTAAGGGTTAAGTACTGAGAAACCTAATTTGCAACTACTTTCCGATTTAAACGGAAAACAAATTGACGTTTGATCTCATGGGACGCAGTTAATCAATCGGAAGCTTCGATTTCAGAAATCAAGTTGTACGAAGCTCCTGAGTGGATAGCCTCGTTCCAGTTGATCAAACGTCAATTCGCTCTTCTTTTTAATCGGAGTATAAAGAAGGTGGCCAAATTAATAGGGATAGTGTACTTAAATTTGTGTAATTGCTAGTTTAAATCGTATTTTTTTTTAGAAAAGGGTTTGGTTTTGGTAAGATTTGTGGTATTACTGTTATCTATTAAATTATTATTATTATTATTATTATTATTATTAAATTATTCTTTCAGCACATGTCTCTTCTTCCCTTTAATTGTTTGAAATATAACGACTGATCAAAGAATATTCATAACTCAACGAATCTGCACAACTGATGAGATAGAGCCATTAAAAACACTTCACTGACGAATTTTTGTAAATAGTTCCTAATGAAATGTATATATTCTTAATAGTATGTTAAGTTCAAGAATAAAACTTTATTACTAAAAGTAAGTTTATAATAATATGTAAACAATGTATACAAACATTGTACTGTAACAATTCATTGCTAAAAAATGTCTGATGACGACTAAGAGATAGCCGAAACGTCACATCAACAATGAATGTAACTTAAAAACTACAATTACAGAATAAATAAAATTGAATGTCTATAATGTATGAGGATCTCTTTTTATTGAGTTCATAAAGGCAACTATCAGAAAGAGAACTATTCATAAAGAGAATTGATCAGAAGGAAGAAGTGGTTTAATAATAATATTACTGTCATCATTCTTATTGTTTCCAATGAGTGGCAACATCGGATGCCTGCGTTATTAAGAAATAATTGGTATTACTTCTCATTCCGTTTATGCGTATTGAATTCTGCTGAAGTTAGGTAGAGTAGATTATATTTTTTATTTTTTTCGCAAGTTTTTCGTTTCGAAAATAATTAAAACGTAGGTACTATTGTTCATTTCTGAATTATTTTTACTAAATTTCATGAGCGAATTTCATTTGGGAATGGACAAGGTTTCAGACAGCCGCAAGGAAAATTAAGAGAAATACAATCATTATTACTTCACTCCACAATTCAATTCACAGATAGATGTAGCAACTATTACATATGTATTGAAATCGGTCGTTAACAAAATATAAAATTAAAAAAATGATCAGAACAAATCCCTGGTAGCAGGCCATGTGGGTAAATGTAGCCGTAAAAGGATCACCAAACGGGGATATTCGCCTCAATTGTAAAAATAGTGTTGCATCTCTAAAATGATAAACGGCGACGAAGTAAAAGTTTCCAAAAAGACACACCGGAGACGGTTAGCCAAAGAGAACTTGATCGGTCGTCGTCTTATCAAAAAAACACGCCTCGTCATGTCATGAAAAAGAAGCGACTGCAATCGGTCAGACCAAATCGAAAAGCAGACTGGAATCGAGTAAGTAGAATCTTAATTTTTTATAATAATGCTCAGTTTTTCGAAAATTTCAAAACTATAAATTTAAAGATAAGAGATTTTTGCCTCAGAAAAAGTCTGATATACAAAATTAGCTCTTTAAAAAGAAGGTCAGGTACACTTTTTTGAAAGAAACTGGTAGTTTTTGCGAAATTTAAAATGCACGTGGCAGAATCTTAACTGTGTAATGTGTGTGATCTAACTACAATATACTTATTTTAATTCTGCATATTTTAAGGGTCCGAGGTCGCTTTACGCTCCTTGGAGCAGCTCGAGGTACACATAAAAATCAGTTTCAATGAATTATGAATATTGGATACAGGATAATGCCAAAGTAAAATTTCTTTACTCAACCTGACCATTTCAATACTATAGTTTTACAAAATGAACACCGTTATGTAAAAGACGCATTTGTTCTTTTTCTCTTTCATGTTGTTCTTTTCTGCTGCACAGCTGTTTCTGTACAATTGGAGACTATACTGAGCATCCAAAAGGAAAGTAATATTAATTTTAACAATGACATTTAATGTATTATAAATCATTTGGATCGGTCAATGACCCCCATCTCGATCAGGTTTTCATCCAGTTTTCCTGATCCTCGAGCAAATGCTGAGATGGCCCCTTGTTTTGCTTCTGGACATAAATGTAACTTCAAATTAACTTCTCCTCATAGCACGTCACACACAGTTTTTAATTGTTTTGACATAAATAAATAAACACTTCAAATACGAAAGCGAAATCACTATCACGGAAGCAGTGACTATGACAAGCAGGACATAGCAAGCTCTTTCTTGTACTTACGAGGAAAACTAAACTGGATGCAATCGGAAAATGCCTTTGGGGAGGGGGAGGGGAGTAAAATATTTAGGAAAGATTGAACGCGGGATGAAAACCGGATACTATTACAATCCGTTGTCTTTACTACGTTCGTAAAAAGGCGAGATAATGAAAAAGAATCTTCGGATGTCGTTCGTGATAATTTCACACGTGAGGATCACCCGATTGCGTCCCGCTGTCTGGTTTCCCTCTCGTACCCCTGCCCTTCTGGTTTTCCGGTTCTCTCGCCAGGATGCGATAACTGGCGCTCGTGTTTGCCCGAACGAGGACAAACTTAACGAGCAAAATCCTCAAAAGTATCACGAGCGCGCGCGTGAGTGTGTGGTGTGTGTGTGTGTGTGGGGGGGGGGGGCAAACTACACACTGAAGAGCCAAAAAGAAAAAAAGTAGCACACCTCCCTAATACCGTGTAGGGTTCCCGCGAGCACGGACAAGTGCCGCAACACTACGTGGCATGAACTCAGATAATGTCTGAAATACGGCCTCAAAAGCATCCCGAGCGTGTGTGGGGGCAACTACACACTGAAGAGCCAAAAAGAAAACAAAAGTAGCACACCTGCCTAATATCGTGTAGGGCCCCCCGCGAGCAAGGAGGAGTCCGCAACACGTGGCATGGACACGACTAATATCTGAAATAATGCTGGAGGTAATTGACGCCATGAATCCTACAGGGCTGCCCATAAACTCGTAAATACGAGGGGGCGGAGATCTCTTCTGAGCAGCACGTTGCAAAGCAGCCCAAATATGCTCAATAATGTTCACGTCTGGGGATTTTGGTGGCCAGTGAAAGTGTTTAAATTCAGAAGAGTGTTCCTGGAGTCACTCAATAGCAATTCTGGACGTGCCCCGTCTCTTGCACCGACTATAACATCACGTTCAAACTCACTTAAATCGTTATAACCCGCCATTGTAGCAGCAGTAACCGATCTAACAACTAGGCTCTGTTGTCTTATATAGTCGTTGCCGACTGAAGTGCCGAATTCTGATTGGTTCCAGATCTCTCTATTTCAATACGCATGGCTGTACCAGTTTTTTGGCTCTTCAGTGTACATGACAATGAAATAATTTTGATTCATTTGCCTCGCGATTATACTTCTTCCTCGCGCCAGCACTTCTCGGTTGCTCGTAAAACACACCGTGACAGCGTCAGGTTTCGTAATTAGACGACGTGGCTAACAGCGGGCTCCGATTAGAACTGAGCACTCGGGGTTTTTACACACGTATTTATGACTCCCTCTTCCGCTTCGCACGCTTCTCTATCCGCCCGCAAATCAATGAACCGTGAACCAGATATCAAAGCAACGTTCTTTCTTTTTTTTCATTCCCTTTGGGCCATTATTGGCCTTCGGTCGAAGAAAAGAGGAAGGGTCGAGATACCGATCGCTACGTCATCGTTCTTCGCTGAGATGTGCGTGGCTCTTTCACCCTTGTAAAGCTTCTGCGTCGAACACGTGTCCTCCAGAGACACTGCCGTCATTTTTATTATCAATAATATATTTTTGTGCCTCGGAGAATGGCCTTTGGCACGAAACTCATTGATATAATATTTTGTGGCTAAAATTATTGAGTTGAAGAATTACAAAGACAAAACTGCCAAACTGGACTTTTTTTAACTTTTGCTAGTGACATGAAACAACGTTTGGTAAAGTTTCAAACAGATGCATCTTTAGCGCCCTTTTCGTTTTCCTCGCTGTTTTACTCTTGGAGAATTTTTTAATCATTAAAGAAAGAGATAATTGAACAAAAACAGGTTAAAGCTTTGTTAGTACTGAAAAGTTGCTCTTAGCTAAGAATTTAGACCTTGGTTATGGTTAAAAAATGTTTTTATGTGTAAAAACTTATTTTACAAAATGATGCATTAATATTACGTTACATCTCTTTCACATACACTTCTGTTTCCGCCTCGATAACGTTACTGTTGTGCTATTATTCTGATAAATGTTGCCACTTTAATGAATGTTCTAACGTTCGTTTCAGTGTTCTGTTTTTTTCTGTCATTTGAAGACCATTATCCTTGGAATTGTTTGGTTCTTTTCTTCAGCATAGTATGTTTCTGTATTTGGTTTCCCTTCCGTTTTGGTTGTCTCATGGTTTGGTCGTAGAACAAGTGAAAAGGAATTCTTAATTTTTTGACCGATTTTCTCACCTTCATAAAAACACGTTACGCAATTCTCTATTTATTTCGCAACTCTGAAAATCTTCTTGACTGTGTTGTACTACAAACGATCTTTCCTGACTCTTCCACTTATTGCTGCTTGTGAGAGCTTTTTCCTTCCTTGTCATGTATCTTCTTTTAAACAATGGTTGATTTGTGTTATTCATCATTAATTGTTTATGTATTTTCTATTGAACCCACTCGAGATGAGCAATACCCATCTCTTTCCTGTCTTTGCCTAAGTTGTTGAATTGTCCATGTAATACCATCAATGCCCATTTTCTAAATATCGTTGACACCGTGTGTATGAGAATCTCTTTTATTTTCTTCGATGCCTCTCATTTAATAATTACAGTGCTTACATTACAAGCTCATAAAGCGAAACCTAATCTTATAAAAATGTAATGAAATGAACAGAAATTTGGCAACAGCTGCGTTCCACGGGCGAAAAAGAACATTATTGTTCAATCACTGCAAAGATATTTTCAGAATTTGAATTAACC
>BOPP01000171.1:923724-939372 GCA_017312745.1 Gryllus bimaculatus
GAAGCTTATACATGAAATGTGTGCTTTCCGATATTATGCAAAGTCGCTAGTCACGTGGTCTGTAGCGCGTAACGATGGCACCATAATGCTTACCCTCTAGTGTTGTTATTGATCGGGTGAGCGAGCGAGCGAGCGAGTGTGTGTGTGAGTGTGTGTGTGAGAGAGTGTGTGAGAGAGTGTGTGAGAGTGTGTGTGAGTGAGAGAGTGTGTGTGTGAGAGTGTGTGTGTGTGAGTGTGTGTGTGTGTAAAAGTGCCCTTTGGTATTCCACACGGCCTACTCCCCGCCTCCTCGCACGCCAGCCGCGTGACATCAGCGCCCAGCCCAAGGCTGCGGCTGGGGGCTGGCGCGCCTCCTGACTCATCCATTCCTCGTGCTCGTCGCCGCGCACTGGGCCTCAACGCCTCGCAAAATGGGGGAAATCGTTCGGTTGATTCGTTACTTAAGTGTTTCCGTCAATCGCTACGGGGATTAAACTTCTAATGTACAGAAACAGCCCGTTACCATATGACTCTTCAATTGTAATATATAAAACCATCCCAAGACCGTTTCTGGAAGTTGCCTGCCCCATCTGGATAAATGCTGCAAGAACCAATTTAAAAAAAAACAAAAAAAACTGCGAATCATTGAAAACCAATTTCTCAGAACAATATCCAATGCACCATGGTTTGTCACTAATCAGTAGCTTCATAAAGGATTCACCTTAGAACTCATTGAGCATTACATCACATACCTAGCCACTAACGTTTACTATTATTTACCTTAGATCCCTTCCCTTGCAATCTTCATGCTCGCAAAAAATCGTAATCACACCAGAATAAAAAACTAATATCCTTACAATGTATTCCTACAAACCCTCTACGATATCGAACCTGAATAGAGAACCTAATAGAGCATCCTCAACCTTATGTTAGATTAAAGTTTTAGAAGTATGTTTGGAATTTAAGTTAGCCTTTCAATCACACGTGAAGTTGGAAATTAAACTGACCTATGTACAACCAATAAAATCCAATAAAATAAAAATAACAAAAATGACGATTAGACCCGTTAGTGTAGTTCATGTTTTTTATTATGGGAGGTGACAGTGTTCCTCCAGCTGGATGGTGAGATCCGGCGCCAACTTCCACGTCGGCTTGCGGGGTTTTGCCCATGCAGACATCTCACCAATGGAGCACCGCCCCAGCCGAGACAAGCTCGAAGCTCTCATTAACCTTGGTCTTCAGATTTGTGGAGTAGTGTAATGTACTTAAGCCTGTGTTAAAGGGGAAATGAGGTGACAAGAATGAGTAAGGGAAGAAAGATCGTGCCCGGTCCTTGACCCATTGTTAGGATACTGCTCGGGCATTCACGAAGTGATGATCGAAGAAACCACGGTAAACTATAAATCAGAGTTGCCGGTCACTAGAATTTTCCTCCAGGCAGCGGCTCGGACCTCCCAGCCTGGGGCATGCAGTGACATCACTTGATGCCCTGAGCCACCGCAGCCGGTGGAATCGTTCGGGTTTGCCGCGGTGGCACGCTAGGTTTTGGAGCTAGTCCAATCATGCATGGCCGTAGGCTGTGTAGTTTGTAATTTTATTATATATAATAAAATTATAATATATTTTATTATATTTTTTTCATTACTTATAATTTTTACTCGCGGGTTCTTAACAATTCCTGGTTACATGTGCTTCGATGTGTTATGTCCATAACACTCACTGATTTACCGTTTATGTAGAAGGAAGAATGCTACTTACGATTTGCGATATAATAATACTGCTAATCACATATGGGAAATATAATTTGCAATTGACAGATCATAAAATGATGACATGGCAACATTTTATACACTTTCCTTGAAAAAAATTAAGCAACGCAAATGTCAACGTTACGACTGAAACTGAAAAGCTTTGAAATATCAACACTCAAACTGCAAACGGAAAACTTATAATTCAACTGACATTGCGATTGAAGGACAGAAAAATAAATGAGAAAAGCGAATAAAAAAATTAAAACGGGATTATCGTTCAATGGAATAAAAAAAATTACGTGTTTACGCGAATACTGACGTGTTTCATAGAAACTTAAGAACATTTCAACAATTTTCTTAGTCTAATGAAAATGACATTTAAACAAAGTAGCAAAATGACAATTTTAATTAATACGTATTCGATGGTTGCGGAATTGGATAAAAGAATGCAAAATGGAATATCCTACTTTATTCTCTTTATTCTGTTTGTTTTATTATTGTCAAGCTACACATTTACTTTAGTTGGTTACATTCGTGTTTCAAAATCACGAAAAAGACGCTGTGAATTGTGTTGTGCATTTGGCGAGGATTGGGGGCACTGCGCGGCGCCAAGACACCTATGCATCGCAGACGGCGCGGCGCAGCATGGCCAAGAGGCATTCCCCGGAACGTCCTGTAGTCGTCATCTTGTGCATAGCGAGTGCCGGAACCTCAGGGGCTGGACCGTCGATTAAAGTAGATAGACGGGTTTAACAAAAAGTAGTAAAATATTGAGAGCGTAGGCTTCCGCGGCCGGAGTCAGTATTTACTAGGCCGTCCGGGTGACGCCGCGTCCATGGCGAAGGTGCCGACGTTTCGGTCGCCATTCTGCGACCTTCCACAGGGCGTAATGTAGTAAAATATTGTAAACGTCAGATATCTTTCTAAACAGTTCTTTACTACACTGAGAATAAAAAATAATGTAATATTTTAAATATGATTTTAATATATTAGCTACCATGCGGGAGTTGGTACCTGGGCCGCCCAGGTACCAACGCGAGCAGGGTACAACGCTAGGCAGCAGGTCATCCTAATCCTCTCGCACACGCCCTCTCTCAACGACTCACTGACGACTGTGGACTGTTTTACATGAAGTGAGTCACACAGATTACAGGTATCCTTCATCACTTTACCACCTGTAAAGAAACATTAATGAACAGGGCGCGGATTCTGATAGGACACCTTTTTATCGGTGCATTGTAGACGTATCTAACTTGTAAATTAATGCTTATTATGACATGGATGACAAATGTATAATCATTGGATCACTGGTTTTTGTTATTTTTTGCCGGTTTCCAATTTTCAGTTGTTTTTTTTTAACCTTGTCATTTTCACGCAGTTTTCCCCTTTTGGTGTTTTTTTGTTAGTGAATGTTTTATGAATATGCAATGACTCACTAAAACAATGTTTTTATTGTATCTTCAGTTCATGAAATTCACTATAGCAATGGATCTCTAAAAATTACACGGATCTTCGGTACCTTCCTCCACCTTCCGTCGGTTGGAAGATCGAAGCTAAGGATTACATTTCCTCCTAAAATAAAGACTTTATATTAAATATAATTTTATATAAATAAATTCTATTTAATACTGAAACATATTCAAACAAATTTTTCAGTATTAAAAAAAAGTTACGTCATGTCCTCTTATTTTTAAGTCATTTTATGTCATTTTCAAAGAATTTTTAGATCACCAGAATCTGAGCTCTGTAAATGACCATCAGTAGCTACAATGAGCATTTGCATGACAACCTTCAACATACATACAACTTTTCAACATATTACACTTTGCACATCAGCAACTTCACAACACGAAGAGGATTGTGATACCTGGTATTCATTTCCACCGACGGTATTGCCGTTATCCTCACCAGAACTGAAAAAACTGTCATTATCTGAAGCGAAAAGTTTCCCGTTTACTCTCCTAGACTCTTGCTGTCGTGAAACATACGTGGCTTACCATATTATAACAATACTTTATGAACGATGTTTTTAACTACTTGGACACTTTATCAGGTCTACACTAGAGGGCAGAATCCACTACTATGAATATTTCAATTTTCCACTTTATGTGGGTTAATGTTATTTAGCCGAACCATGCAATTAATAAATTCGATTTATTTGATACAAGATGTGGAATTTAGCAACTATTCTTTAGGACTATTGCGTCGTTGTGTCCCTAAAACATTGATGGTTAACCTGACTCGTTAACCCCTAAGCCAAGCGATAAGATATTTACGTACACTTTCTCTTTAATCATTGTTTATAAAAACTTGTAAATACGCAATGTTCTACACAGAGAATCTCCTTCTGTTCACATTTTCAATCTCTATAACAATTTCTACCATTATTTTCAGTGCGCTTCCGCATTACGCTCACTTTCAACATACGAAGTTAGTGTCCCAACGCATTCACTCACGGTCCTCCAATGAGTACTCAACGCTAATCCTTCACGTTTGTCCCCCATCACCAAAATTGAAGTTATAAAAATATCTAAATCAAAAAATTTAACTCAACAAAATTTACCATACACCTTCCAAAGTTCGTTTCACTCAAGACAAACTTAATGGCCAAATTTTATTTCCTTGGAACAAAAAAAAGAATACATTAAAAAAGAAGAAAATTAGATGTCCGGATGTTTATGTGCAACCACATTGAAAACTGTGAAGATCAGGAAACCGGTTCACGGCTGAATTTAATAACTATTATTTTCTGACGTTGATTAATGGCGAAATTTAGGGTTTCGTGCTCTCTCGAGCACATCGCCTCATGTCCTGAATCCGAATCAGAAAAATATGTTAAGGTAGTATCAATGTTAAATCGTATGTACGAAATTCTAAAATACAATGAACGTATTCTCATGAATAAAATAAACATTACAAAATACCGGATGCAATGCTCTTCAACAATTCTGTAGTGGAAATTATAGAAAACTACCATTTCCAGGATCATTATTCAAAATTCTTACTTTCGAACACAAAGAATTTGCGTACTGGCTTACTGCCAAGAGATAACGTAACTCTCATTACCCAGTAGTTCTTAAACCTCTCAGGTTCGCAGTAGTTTCCTCGCCATCATTTCTTGCCATGTAGTGACAATAATCTAAAAACAAGCCTATTCATCATCATATATTACACTTGTAGCATTTACTTGAAAACCCACGAACTGTACTAACAATGTTCAAAAGAGTAATTTCGAGAAAATGTTAACTAGGTCTATCACGATTTAATTTCCATTCATATAATATTGACATTAAAAGAGCATAACCTCTTTTTATATGATAATTTTCTACAAAAATTAGGTTCTACTTTAAAGACACTCTTGTACTGGAAAATTATTGAATTTGAAGTATATCGTAAATAGTTATTAAAACAAATTTTGTTAGCATATACATTAAACTTCGAAAATTTTTTGAAACGTAAATATTAAGGTCTTGTGAGAGGTTCGAAAAAAATACTTTTTGAAAATCACAAGTTTTAAAAAGAAAATTGTTTCTTATGTAAAACTAAGAAAAAAATAATTCAGAAAGAAACTTGTTTATTATGTAATTCAGTGCTCAAAGATAAACACGTTCCTTGTTTAATTATTTTCGTGCATCACACACGTGATTTCGCTGCTAACCTTGAGAGAATTACTACTATTACCTACAAACTCTTACTTTTGTATTATTATATTTCTAGCCTATTTATTTTATCCCCAAAAGGCCTTCACTTCTAAAAAAAATTATATCACTTTTTTTTCTAATCGCTTTATTTTGTTGTTTTAATCATATTAAAAATAGAGAATGATAGCCGTCCAGCCAAAACAATTATAAAAGGTTAAAGATAACAAAAATCCGTTTTTCACAAAAAAAAATAGGTTTTTAAGGTTCAGATGTTCATTATGGTGATTACAAGAATGAAAGATTGTGCAATTACCTAGGAAAATTGTTCTGTTCATTTTTCAATTACGACAAACCGTTTTAACGTAAAAAGGTTGCAAAGTTTCGGCGTATACATACATGTAGTTATTCGCAGTAACAAGATACACGACACAACATACATCGATACAACAAGAGTCGTCGGTCCTTCCGACAAAGGAGTGAGTGAAAGGAGCGTGGGACGAGCTTGCGAGTGAACCAGAATAGCTGGGGCAGCGGAAGTGGAGTACGTCGGTGGAGGGAGGCTGGCAATTATCCGGCGCCCGCGGGTTTCAGCAATTCCTTCACGCGCTCCCGCGCCCGCTGGGGCTTCCCTTCCACGCTCCGAGAGCGTGCCCGCCGCCCCCGCCCCCGCCCTCGCCCTCGCAGCTAATCGCCCAAGGCAACCCTGGCAACTGAAGGCGAGGTCGGTCGCTTTAAAATGCCGTTTTTGCTGCAATCGTGGCATAACTTCATTAGGGTTTTTCAGGACTTTTGAAATTTAAAATTCGAGCTTGAAATACAGTGATGATTCAATTTCGTGACGTATGGTGGGAGAAGTATGTAGCATGCAACATTGATTTGTCTTCTCAATCCGATTGAATTTTAAAGCAAAGATAGACCGTTTTACATTATACAAGTATAAGGAGCTCCCAAACCTCCATTTCTTCTGACTAATGAGTAGCTCAGGGTGGCCAAATAATTTCCCTCAAAACAATAATTTTTTGACCCTGCATTTCACTCATACTTTTTAAAACTTACTTTCATACCCAATTAGATTTCATTATCGTCAGTTTCATCAGTGAAGTTATTACGATTCAAGTTATGACGGAAAAACAGTAAATTAATTCATGGCTAATAACTAGCGTTGTGGCAAAATAATTTTCTCAAAAAAAATTATTTGACCCTGTATTTCACTCATTCTTTTTAAAACTTACTTACATAACAAATTAAGTTTCAATATCGTCAATTTCTTCAATTAAGTTGTTACGATTCAAGTTATGACGGAAAATCAGTAAAGTAATTCATACTGTTTCATATCTGCGGGTTTGCATTAACCAACAAGCTAGAATATAGTAGTATATACAAGATCGTCGGTAGTCGTATAGTATATCCTATAGTATATTTGCTATAGTATATTGTAGTCGCTATACAGTAGTGCTCAAAGAAACCGCACCACAAAGAAAATGGGCATTCTGTATTTTCTAATCGAATCTGCTCTTAAAAAATGTTTAAACAATTATTAGTAAAAATTGGTAATCATATATTTTATGTTAATTATATGATGTTTCTAATTAAATCTCCTTCATAATTCGCTCGATTTTTACAAATAAAGTAGTTATCTTTTAGCATTATATTGCAGATTACTTCTGTGAGAAAGGTGATGCAGTATTTTTAGCACTACGGTAGTATATTATAGCTCGCTGGTATTGACGCCCTGAAAAGAACTGTCAATTTTGTTTCTTTGTACAATATTTTAGACAGATCTAGCTAAAAATTGTCGAAATTAGTGTGTCTCATCAAGATGATGGTACATTCTATTATAAGACCCATAAACGCATTAAAACGCATTTTAAATACTTAAAACCCACAAAACACGTATTTTTCTAGATTGAACATAAAATATTCTTAAGTATTTAAAAACAATGGCCAGATTCCCCCTTTACCAAACCAGACGCATCGAAAGACTATTTTGCCTCAAATGGTAGACCAAATGGGTAATGGACAGGTAAAAATACGCAAGTTACTCGATTTGTTATACAGATTAGGACACATTACTGTAAGATTTCAAAGAAATTCGTCGCAGAATAGTAGTGGTACAAGCCTACCGAGTACTGGCTGAGGGGATTTTTTGGTCTTTTTGACAGAAGCATTGGACGCAGTAATAACTAACATTTGGTGGTATGTTCAGCGTTTTATTGGTCACCATAAAAACTCAATTTTTTGAGAAAATTTACATTACTGCGATATGAAACACATGAATTCTGTTGCTTGTTGCGGTACGATAACCGACATTGTTGAGTATTGTTTGCGATATATCTATTTCAACAATACACTTGTATACCGTGGCTCGAGGAAGATGTACGCTGAAAATTCCTCAGTACTTCAAGAAATTTTAGATGCAGCTGCGGAAGCCACGCCAGATTTAATCACTGAAAAATCTAAAGCACGATAGGAGAAGCCATACGAAGAATTTAAATCTTGGCAATTACAAAATCACCTAGCCGTGAATACAGAAGATGTAATGTTTGCGTATTTTAAGAACCTTTATCTTACGTTTTGTTTTACAGTTGCAGGTACATAAGCCAACCCCATTATAGGTATATTATTCTATGCTGAGATGCACAATAGGTATACATGAAAATGTGAACTTGAAAACATTCCACAAGCTTTATGCATTCTTAAAGAGATTGAACATTGGTGTGCAAACAAAAAACGCAAAAGTTTTGGCAAATAATGATGTATGGACGTTCTTGATTGAGGCTGGGGATGAAGAATATTTGTTTCACAAAGGTTGATTATTGTTACATTAGTATTTTGGAGTGAAACACGGTGTAAAAACAATCGATGTTTTTGCAGGTTGTTCTAATATTTTGCTTTTTCGGTGTTGCTGTGATGAAACATACCAGCTTCATTTCAATGATATTACGAGGGAAGGTTCCGTTCTAATTGAGCATATTGCGTATTCTAAAAATCAGTTCCCGATGGCCCTGTAAACAATGTAGAAATAGTCGTGAAAATAATGAACTTGTGCCCAAAGCACATTGACCACGACAAATTCTTTTCTTTACAACCGTGGAAAATGCAGTATAAAGAAAGTGGGCATTCACAAGATTACAGGAGTGCCAAAAATTATAGCTACATATCTTGGTCTCCCAGAAGCCGCAACACCGGGTACTCTTTAAGAAGAATTTCGGCTACGGCATTGGCCGATTCAGGAGCTTCCCTCACTCAGTTGCTCCTCAGTTGAGGAGTCTTTGGTAAATAAAGTGAAAATAGCAACAACAAAAAATATCGGCCAGGAAGGCGGGGCGTCGACTTCAAGTGGCGACACCATATCGTCTGAAAATATTACTTAGGAAGAAATTTATTTTGTCAAGTGCTACGAAAAGGATTCTAATTTACCAAATATTTATTTTTCAAACTGCGCAATTAATGACATTTTAATTAATAATGAACACCCCGTAAAATAATGTGTTTCTTTGACTACTATTTGTCTTGTAGATTACCATGCGATTTTTTCGTAATAATGTTGACTTGCGATAAATAGGTGGTTTTTATTTAGGTTAAAACCCGTTGCTAAGGATTTTAAATTTAACCTACAGGTGGGTACAAGGGCACTTAAACTTACAGAGTTGCATGTCAAAAAGGGTTAAAGACGCATGTGACTGATAAACATTTTTTAAAGGTGTTCGTTTTTCTTAAGTGATATAATTGTTTTCCATTCGTTCTAAATATGACGATATTTGTTGTGATTAACAATTAAAAATTCCTACTTCAAAATAACGTATCTTTAATTCATTTCCTTTTGTGATTCCACGTGCGTTGCAAATGGAAATATAATAAATATGCTCGAGTACCCCACATAGCAGCCATAATTTTGTTATTCAAATTTTCAGGTATCGGTAAACGATTCTTGCGGAAGTTGGTTATAAACGCCTACACGCATTTCCTATATTGACGTCGGATGTGGGGAGCTATCGCCCTGAAAAGAAGGGATACACGTGGAATTCAAAAAGATATAATTTTTGAAGAATTCAGGAAGAATATATCTAGACTTGTACGAAATTCATTGTCGCGTGGTTTTGCTTCTTCGAAGTAAGTGGGAGGTCGCCTCTGTTGAATAACGCACTCTCTGCGGAAAGCTCCATTGTTTCAAAACCTATTTCTTGAAAATTGAGTTTTTCCAATCTGCATCGTGGCCTAAATTACTTATAGATCCTCTAGTAATATTTCAGTATACAAACGATTGTCTTCACTATTTTTTTTAATTGAACACAAAATTAAGTTCATTATACTACACGTTCAGAATACTTTCAAATTCAGTCAGCCTTCATATTGCTCGTGTATGTTTCAGGAATGTTCCCGCCTGAGAAATGGCAAATATTCTGGGGAAATACGAGGTAGGGTCAGAAGTCCCCGGAATCATCAAATTATTTTCATTTATTAAAGGTGAAGTAAATTAAATTAATTTACCTTTAAAATACTCCCTTGCATTTAAATACTTTCTCCAACTTTGTTTTCGGCCCAGAAGCTGCAAGCTCTGAGGATGATCGCTACGCGATCGAAATGATCATTAGTGGAATTAAAATATTGATACCTGACAATATCTCTATTTATTGATCAAAATAAAAAAAGGTATCTACTTCACCAACAATCCAATTAACTTTCTCCAACCTTCGTATAATTATTGGAAAGAATTTTGAAAGTAATTACTCAAAAGCTCCATAAGTCACCTGGTCGAATTTCCCCACACCTCTTCCGAATTACCCAATCGTTGCCCCTTCATTTTCATTTTTAGCTGGGGGAACAGATAGAAAGGCCGAGGTCGGGAGAGTAGGGTGTGTGTACAGTTTGTGGTTCAAGTAGTTACGCTGTGATTGGTGAGGTAATTTTTTTCAATAATGAATGACATATGGGATGGGGCATTGCCATGGAATAGGGACCAATCTTTTTTTTTTCCATTTCTCTAGACGTTTCCTCCCGATTGAATCTCGCGAAGAATTTCCACACACAAGTTCTTTGTTTTCCATGGCGAAAATGAGAAACCTATGCGACCAATCTGGAATGGTCATTTCGTCAATTGTCGTTCTTATGTTCGCACGGATGATACGACGAACATGCTCGACGTTTTCGTTTGTGTCGGAAGTGGACAGGCAGCACTAGCCCCATCTTCACAGAAACGCTTATGCCACTCGTACACTTGCAACTGTTTCATCGCAACTCTTCCAAAGGCTATCGTCAATGTGTCAAGAGTTTCAGAGATGATATCGCGCCCTTTAGTGTCGCCGAGGCATACCGGCACTTGCTTGCACGTTTCTACATCGTTTGACGGCTCTACACCGACTGAGCGTGACACTGATCTGACTCTGTTTTAATTTCCGAATTTATTTTCAAATGAATTACTTGCAGGTTTTAACTAGGGGCGAATTTTGATCACCTAAAACATTCCTAAAAAGTATCAATAAAATGCTCTTAAATTTTTTTTAAAGCGCCCTAAAAACAAAGAAAAAGTACGTAACAAAATTGAACAAAACCACTGCTGATGAACTCGTGCTGTTAAGGAATGTAATTGAGGCTTTTTTCTTTTGTTCAAGTGATCTCAGCTAGCAAATTTTTGGTTTGGACTGATGTTTTAAAAAAATCTTTGCCTCGATTTATCGCAAATTTAGCCGAACTGACAATGGCAGCGTTAATTGTCCCAGGAACCACAGTTTACATAGTATTCCAAACGGATGACATTACAATATATGAGCGAAGGCTAGTCAGGAATTCTGTGGTGAACATTTGTTGCACCTTGTAAATATTGTTTGAAGCGAAAACTATTAACATGATATTGAAATCAATGAAATCTGTGAAATATTCATAAAAAATTACGTAAAAAGTAAAAAAATTACTTATTAGCCGAAATCGACGAAAAATGCGAACAAAAAAGACAAAAAACGGTTCATTTTGTTGCCATATCACAAAATGAATTTCTATACTAAACGTAACTGTTTTAATGAGAAAAGAAAAATGTCATTTCATTAAAATCCGCTCCCTAGTTATAACCATTATAAAACAACATTTAAAGTTTTTATTTCAGGTGAATGTTAATCAATATCTTTTTATAAGTCTTCTTTCACATGCAGTCATGGATCGATTTTCTTTCAGTCTTCGAAATCAGTCTCCAGGTGCCTCCCATGCGATCAGCATGCGATGAGACAAGTATATATTTTCTTTATATGTGTGTGTGTGTTCGATTTATATAATTTTAGGTCCCGGAACGCACCCCAAGTTACTTATTTTTAATAGAATTAATTATACATGTATTGTATAATTTAATAATAATTCCAGAGCTACCGGAACGCCGTTCCGCCAGAAGTCAAGTCCTGTATAATTACGTGTAGCCTTGAAGAAATGTGTGTATGTACATATGTATGTTTACATACATACACCCACAATATATTTGAAAACGAAGAACGTTTCTGTATGTATTAAACAATTAAAATGATCACTAATAAAACAAATAAAGTACTCTGATAAGTTACGTTCATATATACGTGATAGCTTGAAGAAAATTCGTGTATGTGACATATGTATGTTTACAATACATACACCACAATAGTGTATTGAAACGTAGAATAGTTCTCTGTATTTATAACAATAAAATTGCATCACTAATTTATACTAAACTAATACTATAGTACGTATATACTTACCCTTAAATGTATGTCAATATTATGTTATACATACATACACCCACAATATATTGAAACGAAGAACGTTTCTGTATTATAACAATTAAAATTGAATCACATTATAACTAAAATAAAGTACTGAGTTGATCAGCGCAGTAACGCCGCCGCCGCCACCAATGGTCAAATCGGGGGGTAAACGGCGAGGCGAGCGACGGTTTAGAGGAGTGGCGCGGAGAGGCCTCGATGAAGCACGGACGGGGCAGTGCTGCGTCCAAGAGATTAATTGTCTTTGTAAGTGCAATTCGGAGAGCGTGGCCGCTTGAGTGGTGGAACCAGTTTGATAAGGATTAACAATCACATGATTAGTGGAAGTAGAAGTGCGCACCAGAACTGATACAAACGCAATAAGAACAGGAAAATGTGTGGCGTGGGCTCGTGTCATAATCCGCCTGGTATAATGTAACAGTGGGCAGTACTGTACGGACAATCCTTGCAAAGTTGAGAAAGGTCGCTAAAAAGACTAGAACAGACGACGAACATCATTCACGCGTCGTGCTTTCCAATACCGTGAGACATTATTCACACCGGCTGGTGACCCCGGCGAATTCATCGGCCGTTTACGTTGGGCCAGAGGAGTTGGTCGCCGAAGGAGGGCGAATTCCCGGCGGACTTCGGGGCGAACCGAAGATTGCAACACGCCCTTTGCCACGACGGCCCCGGTCGCCTCTAGAGGAAGCAGTGTGTTTTAAAAACATCAAGATAGCGTTACCGTCGCTTGTTTCAAGGCCTGCGATTGCGATTGTAAAACTATTTAAAGTGTTTTTCTGATCATAAAATATTTAAATGTGCAAAAGAATTTATAACGATTATCTTCCTATGCTGCCGCCAAATTCCTGGAGACCCATTCACGAAAAATTACCTGTCCCTTGCATATTTATTTGTCGTAGAAAGTACCGCTTCCCAGGTACGTCACTAATATTATATATAATATATATATATTAAATATATATATATTATATATATTATATGCGATGTCGATTCCATTCGACAACAAGAAGAAAGCGGTGCATATCGCAGACCCCTGGGAGGCTGCGCTTTATTGCCTAGAGCGGCGCGCGGCGTGAGCGAGGCCGCGGCAGCGCCGCCCAGCCGCGCGCAGCGCCCCCCGTGCGCGCGCGCGTTCCACGCCGCTTCCGCGGCGACCCGCCCCCACACGTCGCGCGCGCGCGCGTCCGCGCCCGCGCTCAGCAGCACGCGCACCGCCGCCGCGTTGTTGCTCGCCGCCGCCGCGTGCAGCGGCGTGCTGCCCAGCTCGTTGCGCGCGTCCACGTCCACCTGGCGAGAAGCCAGGGCCGTAAGCCTATCAGCCGTTTTTCGCTTTTGTCGCGGCAGTAAGACGATTCCTTCACGTGCAATTATGCGGCGCCCTTCTTTGCGAGAAGCTGAGGGGAAGACAAAATGACCAGAGCCCAGTCACCAATAAGGACATTTACTTATCTACTTATTCTAGAAAATTATTGCTTTTGCCGTGGAAATTATTTAGGTTCTGAGTTACACAGATAAATTATGAATGCGAATTCATCTGTAAAACACACACTATCTCGTGTCTGCCCCCCTTATCTTTCACACGCCGTAACACTCTTCGAGTACACCACTCGCTATTCCAGTACGGAGTACGCCACCATCCCCCGGCACAAGCACTGTGTGACATCCGGAAAACTACTCGTCGTCTTCGGACAAACAACAGTTAATAATATGCAGCAGGTAGATATTCTAGAATCAGTGCCGTGTGACGACATACAGAATTATTTCGTCCTTGTGTGTTGTGGTTCCAAACCCGGGGGCACGTTTCGTGTAATATATAACACGAGGCCAGGGACCCACTTTTACGCGCCTCCCCCAGTGCTATTGCCATCGCCGATCGAAGTTCTCGAAGCCTTATCAGACAACCTATGGGCAGTCAAAATAGACTTGATGGTTTTTACCATATTCCAATCAGTGAAAAATTTTGCAACTATTCGTACAACAAATACGGCAACAAATGTTCACTCATTTCCTTTCCTTTAGAGTTCATTTCATTTCATTTTATTTTCATTTGGATTCATGTATGCAAACTATGTCAATGCATTTAAAACAACGTACAGTGACAATTTGCATCAGCTAGGAAAGTGAACGCTAGTGAAATTCATCGTCATTTAAAGAACGTTTCTGGTTACACAACTGTTTTTGAGAAAATTTTTAAGCATTTCAGGATATCCCCAAACTTAAGCTCATTTGCACAGAAAATTTGAGTTTTCGCGAGACCTTATAGGAAATCATTTCAAGCATTCGCATTTACAAATACAATGAAGATAAACGCTCGTAATATAAACATTAACGACGTGAGAGCATTATTATTATTCGAGCGTTTTTTAAATAAAACAAAAAAGAATTCAGCGTCATCTCTTCATATCATATATTACAATGCGTTTATCAATACTCGTGCAAAGATTAAGAGAAAATTTGGAGCCATTTTGAGAAAACGTTTTCAATATTGTTTTTTAAAAATTGCCATATTTCAATCAAAATTGCTCGAAAACAATTCAATGTTAAAAAAACAACTACGTGACGTTAATGAAAATACTAATTGTGAGTTTTGAGGCTCATTTTCCTCCGAACGTTCGAGTTTTTGAGAAACTTCATTAGAAATCCTATGAAATACTACTACTCACAAATGCAAATATGCGTCTAAATCGACGGTATAGTAAAAATTAACATGAGGCGTATTTTAAAAATGTACGTGTTTATTTTTTGAACAAATAAAATAATAAAGCAAAATTCTGTTTGTGTCAATTTATACAGAACATTTAGTACTATTACTACCAAAAGTTCAAGGAGGAAAATATTGTAAATTACAACTGTGTATTTTTTAAAAATCGAAAGAATATACCAAAATAGCGTTTATGTCACGTTATTCAATACTTTTAGCTACCCTCACTACCTTTAAAAAAAGCTTAAAGGAAAAAATTGAAGCCGTTTATAGAAGATATCTTGTTGGGGTAAAAATCCAGAAGCCGTCCGGTTATGTCTCGCCAGCCAGCGCTGGAATATCACAGTCACCTCCAACGATGAAAACATACACTATACTTATAGGACTAGGCCTGAGCCATTGACGCGCCCGGAACCTGTAATGAATAAACCAATTCGGGTTCGATTCTCGTAGAACCTCATGTGAAATTTGTTACGCCAAAACGAGTTTGCGTGCTTCACAGGGGCTAGTCCAACCCCTGTAAAGTGTCCTAAACCCTACCCCAATCCTAATTCCTCCCCAATTGCAGCCGCTGAGTAGCGACGCAGGGGCGCGTAGTAGGAGGAGAGTACACGGAAATGCTTCTTAGCGGTCCTCCTTGACGACTACGACGAGACGTGACGGATATGACATACTGTCGTTTAAGGTGGATTACTCCCGCGCCGATAAATGGAGAATTACTCCGAAAGCGCAAAGCGCTGAACAGCCCCCGGGGCTTGGAGACGCGTTAATTTTATTTATTTATTTATTTATTTATTTATTTATTTATTTATTTATTTATTTATTTATTTATT
>BOPP01000171.1:959499-972371 GCA_017312745.1 Gryllus bimaculatus
ATATATATATATATATATATATATATATATATATCCTACTCCGAATCCTTTTCATCCACCACCTCCGACGCAAGTCTTAAAAAACATCACACTCATAAAATCATGCAATCTTACCAACTTTTCCGAGAAAACATGAGAGGACCACATACAAAAATGTAGACACCGAAAAAAACCCCTTCCAACTACAACACTAACAACCTTCAACAATTCTCAAATATATTCTTCCCCAATAGATCCTACGCACATTCCGCCATAAAACAAACCCTCCATCATAAAACCACATAATTACTACCTCTGAATCCGGTTCTTCCACCTCTTCCGTCACAAGTCTCAAAGAAATCTACATTCTCATAAAATCTTGCAAAATTTCCAACTTTTCCGAGACCACGAGACCACTATAAAATATGCAGACAGAAAAAAACCCATTTCAACTACAATACAAATCCGCCCTCCGTCCTGCCGCCACAAATGTAACCCTCCATTATCAAACAACCCACTTACAACCTCTGAATCATTTTCAACCACCACCTCCGTCACAAAACTTCAACACCTCTTCACTCTCATAAAAACATGAAATCTTTCCAACTTTTCCGAGCAACAAAGAGAAAACAACCTAAATACAGACACCGAAAAAATCTCATTCCAATGACAACACTATAAACCTTCAACAAACCTCCAACAATATATATATATATATATATATATATATATATATATATATATATATATATATATATATATCCTGCACACATTCCGCCACAAATCAAACCTTGTATCATAAAACAACCCAATGACTACTTCTTAAATCATTTTCATCCATCTCCTCCGACACAAGTCATAGGAAATCTTCACACACAAACAACCATGCAATCTCTTCACCTTTTGTTAAAACCAGGAGAAAACCACTTACAAAAAATGCAGCCACCGAAAAAATCCCATTCCAACTACAACACTAGCATCCTTCAACAATCTTCATATATATCCACCCCAAAAGATCCTACACACATTCCGCCACAAATCAAACCCCCCATCTTAAACTATCAATTACTACCTCTGTTCATCTTCTGTTCATCAACTTCCTCAGTCACAAATCATAATGAAATCTTCACTCTAAAAAAATTTTGCAATCTTTCCCACTTTTTCGAGGAACAACGAGAAGATCACTTACCAACAGTGCAGATCCAAAAATATCCCATTCCAACTACAACACTAAAAACCTTCAAAAATCCTCCTATATATCCTTCTCCAATACATCCTATTCACATTCCGCCACAAAACAAACCTTCGATCATTAAACAGCCCAATTACTACTTCTGAGTCCTTTTCATCCACCACCGCCCACAAGTCTTAAAGAAAACTTCGCTCCCATAAAATCATGCATCTTTCCATCTTTTCCGAGAAATAACGAAAAAAATTTCCAACAAATTGAGACACTGAAAAAATTACATTGCAACAACACTAACAACCTTCAACAATCCTTATATATAACCTCTTTCAACAGATGCTATATACATTACGATACAAATAAAAACTTATATTATAAAACCATTCACTTCCTACCTGAATCTTTTTCATCCACCACATCCACCATACATCACAAGACCAAAATAAATGTTCACTCTCATTAAATTTTGCGTTCTATCAAAGTGTTCCGAGCAATAATGGGAACACAACCTACAGAAAATGGAGACACCTAAAAAAATAATTCCAACTACAACACTAACAACTTTCAACAATTCTCATATAAGTATCTCCTTACCCAAAAGATCCTAAACACATTTCGTCACAAATCAACGCCTCCATAATAAAACCACATATTACTACCCCTGAATTCTGTTCGTCAGCGTCCTCTGTCACAAGTCTTTAAGAAATTTTCACTTTCCAAAATCCTGTAATATTTCCAACTTTATCGAGAATTAACGTGAAGACCACATACAAAATATGCCGACTTCGAAAAAAATCCCATTGTAACTACAACACTAACAATCTTCAAAAATTCTCATTACCCTTCCCCAATAGATCCAATTCTACCCACATTTCGCCACAAATGAAACCCTCCATCATAACACAACCCAATTACTACCTCTGAATCCTGTTCGTCACCGTCCTTTGTCACAAGTTTTTAAGAAATCTTCACTATCATAAAATATTGAAATCATTCCAAACTTTCCGAGAATTAACGTGAAGACGACTTACAAAATATGCAGACCTCGAAAAAATCCCTTTCCAACTAGAACACTAACAACCTTCAACAATTCTCATTTATCTTTCCCCAATAGACACTACACACATTCCGACACAAATCAACCTCTCCATCATAAAACCACATATTACTACCTCTGAATCCTATTCGTCCACGTCCTCTGTCACAAGTGTTTAAGAAATCTTCACTCTCATAAAATGTTGCAATCTTTCGAGCTCTTCCGGGAGTTAACCAGAAGACCACTTAAAAAAATGCAGCTCTTGAATAAATACCATTACAATTAGAACACTAACAACCTTCAACAATTCTCGTATATTTCCCTCCCAAATAGATCCTACACAAATTTCGCCACAAATCAAACCCTCCATCATAAAACAACCCAATTACTACCTCTGAATCTTGTTTGTCAACGTCCTCCGTCACAAGTCTTTAAGAAATCTTCACTCTCATAAAATCTTGTCTTTTTTTTCACCTTTTCCGGGAAACAACGAGAAACCCCCTTACAAAACATGCAGGCCTCGAATTAATCCCATTCCAACTAGAACACTTACATCCTTCAAAAATTCTAATGTATCCTTCTCCAATAGGTCCAATTCTACACACATTTCGCCACAAATGAAACACTCCATCAAAAAAAACCCAATTACTACCTCTGAATCCTGTTCGTCAACGTCCTCTGTCACAAACTTTTAAGAAATCTTCTCTCTCTTAAAATCTTGCAATATTTCCACCTTTTCCGGGAAACAACGAGAAACCCACTTAAAAAACATTCAGGCCTCGAATAAATCCCATTTCAACTAGAATACCAACCACCTTCAACAATCCTCAGATATCCTTCCCTAATTGATCCTACACAAATTTAGCCTCAAATGAAACTCTCCATCACAAAACAACCCAATTACTACCTCTGAATCCTGTTCGTCAACGTCTTCTATCACAAGTCTTTAAGAAATCTTCTCTCTCTCTTAAAATTTTAAAATCTTTCTACCTTTTCCGGGAAACATCGAGCAACCCACTTAAAAAACATGCAGGCCTCGAATAAATCCCATTTCAACTAGAACACCAACCACCTTCAACAATCGTCATAGATATCCTTCCCTAATTGATCCTATACAAATTTAGCCTCAAATGAATCTCTCCATCACAAAACAACCCAATTACTATCTCTCAATCCTGTTCGTCAACGTCCTCTGTCACAAGCCTTTAATAAATCTTCTCTCTCTTAAAATCTTGTAATCTTTCCACCTTTTCCGGGAAACAACGAGAAACCCACTAAAAAACATGCAGGCCTCGAATAAATCCCATTACAACTATAACAGCAACCTCCTACAACAATACTCTTATATATCCTTCCCTAATTGATCCTACACAAATTTCGCCACAAATCAATCACTCAATCATATAACAACCCTACTACCTCTGAATCCTGTTCGTCAACGTCCTCTGTCACAAGCCTTTAATAAATCTTCTCTCTCTCTTAAAATCTTGCAATCTTTCCACCTTTTCCGGGAAACAACGAGAAACCCACTTAAAAAACATGCAGGCCTCGAATAAATCCCATTACAACTATAACAGCAACCTCCTTCAACAATACTCTTACATATCCTTCCCTAATTGATCCTACACAAATTTCGCCACAAATCAATCACTCAATCATATAACAACCCTCCTCCCTCATAAAATCATATATTACTATTCTGAATCCCTGTTCGTCCACGTCAACTGTACAAGTCTTTAAGAATCTTCACTTTCATAAAATCTTGCAATCTTTCAACCTTTTCGGAGGAACAACATGGAAATCCAACTTACCAGAACATGAAGGCCTCTCAAATAAATCCCATTACAACTCAGAAGAGTATCCTCCTTAAACAATCCTCTTATATATCTTCCCTAATTATATCCTATAACAAGTTTCGCCACAAATCAATTCCCTCCATCATACAATTATATATTATACCTCTGAATCCTGTTTCGTAAACCGTCCTCTGTCACAAGCTTTAAGAAATCTTCCCTTTCCATAAAAATCTTGCAAGTCTTTCCAAAGTTTTCCATGCAAACAACGGAAAATCCGCCCTTCGAAAAAGCTTCACAACAGGCAATCCTTTCTAAACAGCAATCAACACATTAATTTAAACAATCCTTTATGTTACACATTCCTCCTCTACAGATCTCAATTCACATCACCCACAAACCAATCGTCCGATCACAAACTACTCCAGCTGCTACTCCTGAATATTTTTCATCTACCCTCCTCACAACACCTTATTACCCTTCACTCTCATGAAATAATGCTAATCTTTTTGACCTTTTGAACACCGAGAAGACAACCTATAAAAATGGCTGTCACTATGACAATCTTTTTTTCTAACACCAACCCTTAAACAATCAGCATATACATCCCAATTCCCAAGAACCTAACTCTCTTCCCTTTGAAACGAAACCCTCAATCACAAAAGACCTCTAATCCATCGTCTGAATCTCTTTCTGTCCAGCACCCTTTCTCACTAACATTTAAGAACTCTTCACTGTTAAAAAAGTATGCAATATTCGAGATTTCAAAGCAACAACGAGGAGCCCAGTTTAACAAAAATTGCAAACAGAAAGACAAACCCTTTGCCTATTCTAAGAACATTCACAATCATAATACATCTCCCCAACAGAATCTTCGCACATTGCCCCTAACCAATTCTCCATCACTAAACAACCCAACTTTCATTTCTAATCTCTTCTCCCACGTCTTTATCGTCACACAGTATCATGACTCTTTACTCTTACTCTAATAAAATCAGGGCTATTTTCGAAATTTTTCCAAGCAAGAAGAGAAGACAACCTAAAAAATATGCACAACAGAGAAATCTCATTCCAAGAGCATTAACATTAACAACGTCCACATTCTTCATATATATCCTTCTCCAACAGATCATTACAGCACAATCGCGCACAAATCGAACTGTACACTACAAAATCCCCTCACTTACTACCTTCTGAATCTTTTTCATCCACTTCCATCGTCAAAAAGCCATAAAGAACTTCTTCAACTGTCATAAAAGTCTTGCAATCTTGCAATCAGTTTTTGAAGGCAAAAACGAGAAGCCGATTTAGGAAACAAACTACTACACACATATAATTCACACTAATGACAATCCCTTTCTAAACACTACCTTTTCACCCTTTCTAACACATCTTCACAATCCTTATATACATTCTCTATAACAGATCTTATACACTTCCTCAGAAATCAATCATCAAAGACCCCACTTCTCTACCTGAATTGACTTTCATCCTTACCCCCTTCTTCCACGACTCTTCTAAAGCAACTCCCACTCTCATACAACTCATATATCTTTCGTGTTTTGAAAGCAACAACGAGAAGTCAACCTTAAAAAATGCAGCCACTAAGACAATCCCTTTCTCGTATCAAACACCTTCTACACGTCATAATATACAATATTTCCCCATAGATTACCAGATTTCCAATACATCCTTCCCCAACAGATCCTACCCACAGCCCTCTCAAATGAATCCACAAACACACCGCCCTCACCAATTTCTGAATCTTTTCCATCCAACTCCTTTTCACTAAATCTTTAAGAAAACTTTTCACTCTCAGAACATTATCGCATATTTCGAGTAATTTCAGGTAACATCGTGGAGCCTACTTACAAATAATGCAGACACAAGGACAAACCCTTTCCAAGACCAAAATTGTTCAACATATCCTCCTTTACTCCTCTAACAGAGCATATGCACATTCCCTCTCAATTCAAACCCTCCATCACATAGCCACACCCACTTTCTACTTCTTAAATTTTTCTCAACACCTCCTTAGTCCACAATCGTAAAGAACTCTTACTTTCATAAAGGTCAATGCAGTCTTTCCCAAGATTTTCCGAGCAACTACTAGAAAGCTATCCTGCAAATATTCAGACACTAAGACAATTCTTTACAATGCCAATAACCGTTAACAATTTCATATACACTGCCTCCTAACCGATCCTACGCAACATTTCGATACAAAACTAATTTTCCATAATAAAACCAGCATTTCCTACCTGTGATCTTTTTCATCCACGTCCCTCTGTCACGTAACTCACCAGAACTTTAAAAACCTAATATCTTTACACTTCTATCCCATCTCGGCGGTAGATCCATAAGATGCACTGATTTCCTCCTGCTCTCTTTTCCAGTGAATCTAAATATCTCCCCTCCTTGTTTCATAGCATTCAGCAATTTCTTACGCAGATAACTTTGGGACTCTCTCGCTCATCATTCTTCTCAATATCCATCAACAATTTCAAATGTCAGCTTCATACAATTTCCCCACTGGTTTTCCAGAAAACTATCGCATCTTCACTCTGGAAACTGAACCACGCCTTTTCCCACCTACAACGTGGAACAGAAACACCTATCCCTGGTCCTTCAGAAATATATCGGGCATCTTCATCTCCAAAATTTAATCTGAACTCCCCATATCAACAACTATTTCAAAGCCAACAACTAAAAATCAACTTCACCAACTCATCTTGAGCCATCCTTCACTCTCCATCAACAAAAAACTCATCCTGTAATTACGCTGCAACTTCACATCCATCATTGACATACACCTCTTCAACTGGTCAAGCCATCCCACTTCTCAATAATTCCTCAAAATTCTTGGAAAACCGCTTCATCTGCCTTATCTTCCATCCTCCTGCCGACCAAAACTACTCTTCCGACACAAACACAAAACAACACAACATCCATTCACTTCCCCAGCACATTTTTAAAACATCATCCCGCCACCTGTGCCAGCAGTTCATTAACCATCACCATCTTTACTCATCTCATCAATCTTACTAACACATTCTCCACTCCTCTCCACGTCATTACGAAAAAAAGCACCCTCTAGATATCCTTACAACCTTCCCTCCTTCGTACCTAAAATACCAAGAAACTAAGACCGCCTGACGCCCATGACAAACCTCACAAAACAACCCTTCTAAACAAACTTCACCCTCAACCTCCATAAAATAACTCGCTGCTCTTTTCCCCCTTTTTTTCCTTACCTTCAACTACCTTTACGTTCAAACATATACAGACAATTCTCAACTACTCCTACCCCCCCAGTCCTGCGGAACGGGAGGCAGCCAAACCAAACTGCGAAGAAAGAAAATACAGGACAGTAGAGAACCATCAGATACACACGCCGTCGACACCAAATTTATCACCGCGGAGTACATGTTTTGTATAAATTGAAAAAATAACCAACGTGTTTTTGAAATGGAATCTTTTGCTATGTAGTATATGATATAGTTTGTTTTTCTCAGGCTAGATGAAGTCTTGATTGTGATGAAGTCAAAGTGCTTTATGCGTTTGACAAACAGAATCTATAACAGGTTTAAACAACACTAAGGCACAAACCTTTAATATATGCAAGGTTTTCTCGTCGGGTAAATCGTTCCTCGTGCAGTTACAATGGTGAATCGTGGTGACGACGGATCAAGATGAAATGATTAATGGGGGAAGGGTAATAACACATGGCTTGTGGTTTTACGTTTACGAACGAGGAACGAGCTAGTATTGTAACATCACACCGAGTGTATTAATACTCCAATTACATCCAACTCTATACTGAACTTTTTCTTTGATTATGGTAACTTTTTATAAGTTAAAATTTAAAATATTGAATCGTTTGCTTTGCAGTTGACCATGCACGATTGTAGCCAGACCACATAGCGGACCAGCTCTAATATATCCACACCCTGCAAAGTGGCTTTGCTTACCAGTCCCCTGCAAGAATAATGCGCTAGTTCTAATGGATTAAAGTGAAAGACCGATACAAGTTTATTTTAAATATTATACCAGCGTAGAAATGCTACTATAAATAAATGAAAACTGACAAGGAATATTGAATTTTAATTTCACAATGGAATGAACATTTACTATTTCAATTATCAGTGAATTAATGGAGGTGTCACGTACTTGGTTTGTAAACTTTCTGTGATTGGTCATGAACCTAAATCATAATGAAACTGAATTGTAATGAGTATCATTTTGCAATGCGTTGCAATCATCAAAATGACTGAATTATAAAAACAAATTGGGGGGGGGAAAAAAAAAAAAAAAAAAAAAAAAAAAAAAAAAAGAAGTAAAAATATATTTCTTGGCGCCTTTGCGCACGCCAGATATAAAATATCCATCTACAGAACAAGTAAGTAAGTGATTGCAAAATTATGCACGCTAACGCTTACTGGTAATTATGCGGTAACTGACCGATCAGGTCAAACTCCTATTTTTAAAACATTTATGGTTTTCAATAAAATACAGTTGCGGGTAAAATCTCTAAACAAACGTTTAAAAACGAAATTCGAAACAGAATAGAACATTGTGTCAGTAAAGAGACAAAAGCAAAAACATGTCATGTTACGATAAAATCAAATAATAAAGACTATAATAAACATCTAAGAGAATCTACTTTAAAGTATCAAAAGGCACTGCGTAGTGGCGATTAATCTGATTTATAAATAGTGTGGGAGCCGCAAAGAAATGTTTGGGGCAATGCTTTTGTAACACACAAAAGAACAAGAGAATTGTGTCTAAGATGCTATAAAAACGTCTGCATTGTAGGGTACTCGTATACCTTAGGATTATACGCCTCGTTTGTACTTAAGTTCCCAGTACAGAATGTTTTGGAAGAAACGTTTGGAAATGTTACGACGTTTTATGTAAATCTCCAAATCCGCCATCTCAGCCAGTCATTTGTTTGATCAAACTCTGCGTACGCCGAATGTTTCGCCAACCCTGTCCGTACGAGCGCTCACACGTCCCGCCTACGAGCATCGATACCTCTATCAAGGCCGCGACTTCCACAACATACCATCCGGCAACAGCGTTACCCAGGAAGCCGGTATTTTGGAGAAAGTGAAACTAAGTGCTTTCAGAATTCTTTTCGTTCGGGTGTGGCCCAAATCTGACAGTTTCGCGCTCGTTTATAATATGAACCACGGGACAGATTACGCGGCGCCGGCTGGTAATACTGCCCTCACCTTACACCTGCCTTTGGTTGGGTTTTCTCTCCTGTGACAATATGTGGGCCATTAAGTTAGATTTAAATGGGTTTTTAACCACATCAGGTCGCCCCTTCTTTTCGCGCTTTCCCTGGGTGTGGAGGGGGGGGGGGGGGGGGTGGGTCAACAGATACAAGCCTGGCAGTTTACTTGCTCCCCATGGGGTGGTTCTTTGATCCCCCTCATAATGCCAGACCGCCGTGGGCCGCCGCTGAGCTATGCCGTAAGCACGTGTACGTCTATTACGACGACGATGTACTTTTGTTAAATACTAGTAATTGTGTAATGATCTGCGGCCCTTGCGACACGCAGTTTAAATCAAATATGTCTAAGCAGTGTACAGACCCGACGCAGAAGATCACGTTTTCAGGAGCGTGGTTGCATTGCTGAAACAAGACCGTATTTACAGAAAAGCAGTTGGTGTTTCCACGCGCGCATTTCCGGTGCCTCACCTTATCATGTTCAACATATTCGCCTCTCCTTTGCGGGGATTTTAGGATGGGCTCGCCTTGACGCGGACGAGTTTCTTTACCCGTCGCCCATCTTGTTCGTCTTTCCCATCGTGGGCGCTGCCCTTCATTTCCGGATCACCCCTATCTGTTTTAGCCGTTTCCACTAACCCCACCCCCCCCCATTGCTGCACCATCACTCAACGCGAGTAGTTTAGCCTTGCGGCTTTGTCATGTCGACACGGGCGAGGCAACCCGTCTGGCCCATGGCGCTACGCATCGAACATTTTTGAGGCGGGAGCTGGAGGCCGCTCTTTTTGCTTTGTTTCATTAACGATTTTAAGACGCAAAGGTAAATTTGTAGCTCAATATGGCTGGGTTTTCAATCATGAACGCTAGAGCAATGTTCATTCTAATAACCACATGTATTTAATTTAGCTGTGTTTGTTTTTGTAAAATGTATTTTGGGATGTACACTGGCTGCCTAGCCACCTTAAAAGCGGATCTTTTGGTCACGCGTCGCCTCCGAGGATCACTTTGGCCCAGACAATCAGGGAAAGCGTTGGTCTCCCCCGCAAACGGTTGCGGCAGAGATCAGTGGAGTAGAGACCCCGTGGACTGAAGGTCAATGAAAAGTGCGAGTACACCCTGGGTAGGTGATGGGATGTACTAATCTCCCATATTTTATCCATTTTGGTTACTCATTTGACTACATTCTGGGCGTTTAAAATGGAAGGCAAAGAATATAGCCCGGCAATTTCACCAGAAACTATAATTCTTGATTTACTGGCGATCTCACCGAAAATTCACGCTCGCAACATTTTTGTACAACTGAAAGTATGTTAAATAAATGTTGTGATGTTATCTCTTTTGAAATTTCCATACCTATTTGACAGAGATTCGCTGGCTGCTACACTGATAAAAGTCATACCAGTAGTTCAACGTATTATAGGTTCATTTGTTTTTTGAGATTGAATTCCTTGTTTTTTCAGATGTTCCAGTTAACTCATCTTTTTGACCGTTTATTAGATTCAGTATACAAATTTACGACTAATTAATATTATCGATAGCAAACTAATTCTCTAAGAGGTATGAAGTGCAGGATCAGATAGTAATGCAATACACATTCGGTAATTATTTTTATTGACAAAATACACAGTAGTACTCTTTTCTAATCGCATGATCAACGCTGGGACATACATGTGTTTCATCACTGTCGCAGCATAAATTATCTTAATGCGCCATGAACCCATTTTTAACAAATAATTTGGCATTTTCACGTTAAAATTATCTATTTAAAAAAGCTATTTTTAATAATCTTTAAAAAAATAATTATCTTTTTAAAAAAAAGGATTTAATATTCGAAACAAATGATTTTCGGGAAATTGGACTTCGCAGAAAAAATATTCGGGGATATCACTATTTGATATATGATTGTTTGGGGTTTTGTATTGAATTTTTATCAACCGTCAGAGCCCTTGTCCATGAAACGCGTAACGAGAATCTAATCTCTAACAAGTCTGACTTATAATGCTTATCGATTCCTTTCGCGGGATATTCGTCAAAGGGCTTAGAAAGAATCGCTGAGTACATTAGTTACTCAATCTACTCTTCACGTCTTTTTTACAATCACACAAGATTGGTGTTTTGGACGAAGACCAGGCAAAAATGGTGTCAGGACCCAGGATGTACAAATATGAGAAGCGCTGAGGTCAGTACATTTTTTTTGGCTTACCGGCTATTGCGGGTCCTGATGAAGGTCGCAGAAATGGCGACCGAACGTTGGCACCTGTGCCTCGACGGCGGCGTCTCCCGGCCACCAAGTTAAGTAATTGGCAACAACAATGTCTCGGCGCGAGGAGTGTACCTGAACAGCGGGCAAAGTGTCCGCTGAGGACGGGTAATGGTAACGGGGGTGTATCCGTCCCCGCGTCCCTTCTGGGACATCGGGCGGGCGTCTTCAGCAGGCCGCTTGATGGCGGCCACGCGTCCACCGCGCGCACGCCCCTGCACGTGCAGGGCGTGCGCCCCACCTCGAGTACATCTTCGGCCTAGCGAACAGGGGATGAGCATTCCCAATGTCGACGGGTGTAATTAATATAAGTGTTAAGAATTATTCCCATAGCTTAGTGTTTTTTTCTTCAAAGACGCGATGCAGTGGCAAAGAATTACTCAATGCAAAAGCTTTTTTAAAATTAATCATGGCTTTTACCTTGCTTGAACACATTCAAGTTAATTAAGTGGTTCTCAGATCTTTTTAAAAGCAAAATTACAAGATGTCAATACTTTCATAAAGGTTTCACGTTAATAAGGCTTTTTAACAAATTGTTATTTCTAGAGGTTAAACGTCAAATTAAAAACATTAAAAATATTTAAAATACAACTATATCTGATTTTGAGTTATATTTTGTTCTTAAATTTATTTTTGACGCTACACCCTCGAAATTTTGTGACCTGCTGGCACATTTTCATTACTTAACGACACTGTTTAATTAGTTAATGACAAAAACAAATTGTCTCCAGGCATTTTCACTTCTTGATCAAATTAACTTAGGGTACTCAAATCTAATTGTACATTTTCCCAAGCTTATTCGTCTTTTGGGTACGAAATGAAACAATAATGGCATTGATCATCCCACAGTAAGAAACGATTTCTGTTACAATGGTGACCCGTGGTTAAGTAACTATAATTGTATATTCAAAAATTTGAACAACCTTTGGGGGGGGGCCCCCCCGCCCCCCGGGCCCCTGGGAAAAATATATGCACACTATTCGCTTCGCACTAGCTTACCACTGTTGACTGTGTAAGGGTGGATTGATTTAAATATTATTTATATCAAATGAAGTTATTTTTTTTTGTTTTTTTTTATAAAAAATCAAATTTGATTTAAAATCATATTTATTTATAATCAAATGATTTTTTTAAACAAATCTCCTTTGATTTAAAGGATATTTGAAGCTGGCCCCGTTGCTTCACAATTATTTTGATTTGGTATATTGAAAAATGACTAACTTATATCACACAGTTTTCATTTGATATAAAGAATTATTATTTTTAATCAATTTTGATTAGGAAGGTTTGCAAAAAATAAAACAACAAATGGGGTAAAATGTTCTTTGAAAGAATGATGCTTTTGCCCTTCTTCTAAACCATGCTAATATGTTGCATGAGCA
>BOPP01000171.1:972396-986887 GCA_017312745.1 Gryllus bimaculatus
TTCGTCAACGTCATCTGTCACAAGTCTTTAAGAAATCTTCACTTTCATAAAATATTGCAATCTTTCCAAGTTTTCCATGCAACAACGGAAATCAGGCCTACGAAAAGTTTCCACAACACGGCAATCCCTTTCTAACAGCAACAACAACATTATTTAACAATCCTTATGTACATTCCTCCTCTACAGATCTCATTCACATTCACCCACAAACCAAAATGTCCATCACAAACACTCCACTGCCTACTCCTGAATATTTTTCATCTACCTCCATCACAAACCTTATTAACCCTTCACTCTCATGAAATAATGCTACCTTTGACTTTTGAAAGCAACGAGAAAACAACCTATAAAACCCACAGAACCTACTCTCATTCCCTTTGAAACGATACCCTCAATCAAAAAGACCTCTAATCCTATCGTCTGAATCTTTTCTATCCAGCACCTTTTGCACTAACATTTAAGAACTCTTCACTGTCAAAAAAGTATGCAATATTTCGAGATTTCCAAGCAACAACGAGGAGCCAGTTTACAAAAAATGCAAACAGAAAGACAAACCCTTTCCAATACTAAGAACATTCAACAATCATAATACATTCCTCCCCAACAGAATCTTCGCACATTGCCCCTAAACCAATTCTCCATCACTAAACAACCCACTTCCCATCTCTGAATCTTCTTCATCCACGTCCTCTGTCACAAGTATCAATGAACTCTTTACTCTAATAAAATCAGGCTATTTTTCGAAATTTTCCAAGCAAGAACGAGAAGACAACCTAAAAAAATATGCACACACAGAGAAAATCTCATTCCAAGAGCATTAACATTAACAACGTTCCACATTCTTCATATATATCCTTCTCCAACAGATCATACACACAATTCGCCACAAATCGAACTGTACACTACAAAATCCCTCACTTACTACCTCTGAATCTTTTTCATCCACTTCCATCGTCAAAAAGCATAAAGAACTCTTCACTGTCATAAAATCTTGCAATCTTGCAATCAAGTTTTTGAAGCAAAAACGAGAAGCCGATTTACGGAAAAATCTACTACACACATATAATTCACACTATGACAATCCCTTTCTAACACTAACCCTTTCACCCTTTCTAACACATCCTTCACAATCCTTATATACATTCCTCTATAACAGATCTTATACACATTCCCTCAGAAATCAAACCATCACAAGACCCCACTTCCTACTCCTGAATTGATTTCATCTACCTTCTCTACGACTCTTTAAGAACTCACACTCTCATAAACTCATATAATATTTCGTGTTTTGAAAGCAACAACGAGAAGTCAACCTATAAAAAATGCAGACACTATGACAATCCCTTTCTAGTATCAACAACCTTCTACAATCATAATATACAATATTTCCCCAACAGATTACCAGATTTTCCAATAATCCTTCCCCAACAGATCCTACCCACAGCCCCTCTCAAATGAATCCCTCAAACACACCGCCCTCACCAATTTCTGAATCTTTTCCATCCAACTCCCTCTTCACTAATCTTTAAGAACTTTTCACTCTCAGAACATTATGCAATATTTCGAGTATTTCATGTAACATCGTGGAGCCAACTTACAAAAAATGCAGACACAAGGCAAACCCTTTCCAAGACCAAAATTGTTCAACAATCCTCCTATACTCCTCCCTAAACAGAGCCTATGCACATTCCCTCTCAATTCAAACCCTCCATCACATAGCCACCCACTTTCTACTTCTTAAATTTTTCTCATCCACCTCCTTAGTCACAAATCGTAAAGAACTCTTTACTTTCATAAAGTCATGCAGTCTTTCCAAGTTTTCCAAGCAACTACTAGAAGCTATCCTGCAAAATATTCAGACACTAAGAAAATTCCTTTACAATACCAATAGCCGTTAACAATTTCCATATACATGCCTCCTAAACCGATCCTACGCACATTTCGCTACAAACCAAATATTCCATAATAAAACTACCCATTTCCTACCTGTGAATCTTTTTCATCCACCTCCTTGTCACGTACTAACAGAACTTTCAAAACCTAATATCTCTCACACTTATATCCCATCTCGGCGGTAGATCCATAAGATGCACTGATTTCTCCTGCTCTCTTTTCAGTGTATCTAAACTATCTCCCTCCTTGTCATAGCATTCAGCAATTTCTTTACGCAGATAACTTGGGCCTTCTCTCGCCTCATCATTCTTCTCAATATTCCATCAACAATCTTCAAAATGCAGCTCATACAATTTCCCACTGGTTTCCAGAAAACTATCCATCTTCACCTGGCGAAACTGACCACGCTCTTTTCCACCTAAAACCGTGAACAGAACACCTATCCCCTGGTCTTCAGAAATATATCGGCATCTTCAACTCAAAATTAATCTGAACTCCCCATATCAACACTATTTCCAAAGCAAACTAAAAAATCAACTTCATCCAACTCATCTTGCGCCATCCTTCACTCTCCATCAACAAAAAACTCATCCTGTATTACGCTCAACTCACATCCATCATTACATACATCTCTTCCACTTGGTCAACCATCCCCCACTTCTCAAATAATCACCTCAAAATTCTTGAAAACCGCGTCATCTGCCTTAACTTCCATCCTCCTCCCGGCCAAAACTACATATTCCGAACACAACACAAAACAATACAACACAACATCCATTCACTTCCCCAGCACATTTTTAACTCATCCCGCAACACTGTGCAGCAGTTCATTAACAATCCCATCTTTACTCATCTCATCTTATCATCCAATCTTACTAACACATTCTCAACTCCCCTCCATGTCATTACCGAAAACAAGCACCCTCTAGATATCCTTCAACTTCCTCCCCTTCCAACCTAAAATTACCCAACAAACTAACACTCGTTGAACGCCATGACAAAACCCTCAACAGAAAAACCATTCTAAACAAACTTCACCCTCACTACACCCTCAAATCTCTAATAAAATAACCTCGCTGCTCTTTTCCCTCTTTTTTTCCCTACCTTTCCAACTACTTTACGTTCAACAAAATAACCAGACTCAATTCGCAACCACTCCTTGTCTTACCCACCCCCAGTCCTGGGGAACGGGAGGCAGCTGGCCAATCCAAACTACGAAGAAAGAAAATCCAGGACTGTAGAGAACATAGATCCAGGCCGTCCACACCAAATCCATCACCGCGGAGTGCATGTTTTGTATAAATTGAAAAAATAACTCAACGTGTTTTGAAACGGAACCTTTGCTATGTAGTATTACTGATAATAGTTTGTTTTTCTCAGCTAGATGAAGTCTTGACTTGTGATGAAGTCAAAGTGCTGTATGCGTTGACAAACAGAATCTATAACAGGTTAAACAACACTAAGGCACAAACTTTTAATATAATGCAAAGGTTCTCGGTCGGGTAAATCGTTCCTCGTGCAGTTACATGGTGATACGTTGGTGACGACGGAATCAAGATGAAATGATGTAATGGGGGGAAGGGTATTAACACATGGCTGTGGTTTTACGTTACGAACGAGGAACGAGCTAGTATTGTAAACATCACACGAGTGTATTAATACTCATTACATCCAACTCTATACTGAACTTTTTCTTTGATTTATGGTAACTTTTATAAGTTAAAATTTAAATATTGAATCGTTGCTTGCTAGTTGACATGCACGATTTAGCCAGGACCACATAGCGGACAGCTCTAAATATATCCCACCCTGCAAGTGGCTTTGCTTACCAGTCCACCTGCAAGAATACTGCGCTAGTCTAATAGGATTAAAGTGAAAGAACGATACAAGTTATTTTAAATATTATACCGCGTAGAAATGCTAATAATAAAATAAATGAAAACTGACAAGGATATAATGTGCAATTTTAATTTACACAATGGAATCAAACATTTACTATACCAATTATCAGTGATTAATGGAGTGTCACTACTTGGTTTGTAAACTTCTCTGTGATTGGTCATGAACCTAAATCATAATGAAAACTGAATTGTAATGAGTATCATTTTGCAATGCGTTGCAATCATCAAATGACTGAATTATACAATGGGAGTAAAAAATCATATTTCTTGGCGCTTGCGCAGCCAGATATAAAATATCCATCAACTGACAAGTATGTAAGTTGATTGAAAATTATGCACGCTAACGCTTACTGGTATTATGGTAACTGACGATCAGGTCAAACTATTTTTAAAACATTTTATGGTTTTAATAATACAGTTGCGGGTAAAATCTCTAAACAAACGTTTAAAAACGAAATTCGAAACAGAATAGAACATTGTGTCAGTAAAGAGACAAGCAAAACATGTCATGTTACGTAAAATCAATAATAAAGACTATAATAAAACATCTAAGTAGAATCTACTTTAAGTATCAAAGCACTGCGTAGTGGCGGTTAATTGAGTTTATAAAATAGTGTGGGAGCCGCAAAGAAATGTTAGGGGGAAATGTTTTGTAACACAAAAGAACAAGAGAATTGTGTCTAACGATGTATAAAGTCAGCATTGTAGGGTACTCGTATACCTAGGATTATAGCAACCAATGTTTGTACTTAAGTTTCCAGTACAAATGTTTTGGAAGAACGTTTGGAAATGTTACGACGTTTTATGTAAATCCCAACATCCGCCATCTCGCAGTCACTTTGTTGATCAAACTCTGCGTACGCCGAATGTTTCGCACACTGTTCCGTACGAGCGCTCACCACGTTCCGCCTACGACGCATACGATACACTCTACAAGCCGCAGACTTCCACACACCATCGGCAACACGCAGGAAGCCGGTATTTTGGAGAAAGTGAAACTAAGTGCTCTTCAGAATTCTTTTTCGTTCGGTGTTGGCCCAAAATCTGACAAGTTTCGCGTCGTTTATAATATGAAACCACGGACAGAACATTACCGGCCGCCGCTGGTATACCTGCCCTCACCTTACCAACTGCTGTGTTCTCCTGTGACAATATGTGGGCCATTAAGTTAGATTTAATAATGGGTTTTACCACATCCAGGTCGCCCCTTCTTTTCGCGCTTTCCTGGGTGTGGTGGTCAAAGATCAAGCCTGGCAGTTTACTTGCCTCCCCATGGGGTGGTCTTTGATCCCCCTCATAATGCAGACCGCCGTGCGGGCCGCCCTCGCTGAGCTATGCGTCAGCACGTGTTACGTCTATTACGACGATGTACTTTTGTTAAATACTTCACCGTAATTGTGTAATGATCTGCGGCCCTTGCGACACGCAGGTTTTAATATCAATATGTCTAAGAGTGTAACAGACCCGACGCAGAAGATCACGTTTTCAGGAGCGTGGTTGGATTTGCTGAACAAGACCGTATTTACAGAAAAGCAGTATGTGTCACGCGCGGCATCCGTGCCCTCACCTTATCATGTTCACATATTCGCCCTCTCCTTTGCGGGGATTTTAGGATGGCTCGCCTTGACGGCGACGAGTTTCTTTACCCTCGCCCATCTTGTTCGTCTTTCCCACTCGTGGGCGCTGCCCTTCATTTGCCGGATCACCCCTATCTGTTTTAGCCGTTTCCCCTCCCCCCCCCCCATTGCTGCACCATACACTCCAACGCGAGTAGTTTAGCTTGCGGCTTTGTCAATGTCGACACGGGCGAGGCACCGTCTGGCCATGGCGCTACGCATCGAACATTTTTGAGGCGGAGCTGGAGGCCGCTCTTTTTGCTTTGTTTCATTTCGATTTTAAGAGCAAGGTAAATTTGTAGCTAATATGGCTGTGGTTTTCAATTCATACCGTAGAGCAATGTCATTCTAATAACCACATGTATTTAATCTTAGCTCGTGTTTGTTTTGTAAAATGTAATTTTGATGTACACTGGCTGCCTAGCCACCTTAATAAAGCGGATCTTTGGTCACGCGTCGCCTCCGGAGGATCACTTTGGCCCCAGACAATCAAGGACAGCCGTTGCGTCTCCCGGCAACGGTTGCGCAGAGATCAGTTGGAGGTAGACCCGTGGACTGAACGGTCAAGAAAGGGTCACCGATTCTTTTCATTGGTATATCTCGAATGAGAAGTACCATTACAGATTAAAATGTGAAATGTACGAAGAAAAATGATTCATTTTCGCAATTAGCTCAATATTTTAAATTTTAATTTCCTTTAATGTCAGTATTTTCGTTATTAATTTATTTAGTAACATTTTTTCGTTTACCTTTAGAATACTTTTCATAATCCGCATGATAAACCGTCATGTCGCAGCAATTAAATTTCTTAATGCGAATGAACCCCCATTTTTTAACAAATAATTTGGCATTTTCACGTTAAATTAATTATTTAAAAAAGCTATTTTTTAAATAATTTTTAAAAAAATAATTATTTTAAAAAAAAGCGATTTAATATTCGAAACAAATGATTTCGGGAAATTGGATTCGCAGAAAAAATATTCGGGGATATCACTATTTGATATATCGATTGTTTGGGGTTTTGTATTAAGAATTTTTTATCAGACTCGCCAGAGCCTCGTCATGAAACGCGTAACGAGAAGTCTAATCTCTAACAAGTCTGACTTTATAAATCTTTATACCGCATTCCTTTCGCGGATATTCGTCAAACGGGCTTAGAAAAATACGCTAGTACAGTTACGTTGACTCAATCTACTCTTCACGTCTTTTACAATCCACAAGATTGGTGTTTTGACGAAGAACAGGCAAAAATGGTGTCAGGACCCAGTGAATGTACAAATATGAGAGCGCTGAGAGGGTCAGTACATTTTTGGCTCTCCGGGCTAATTGCGTCCTGATGTAGGTCGCAGAATGGCGACCGAAACGTTGGCACCTGTGCCCTCGACGCGGCGTCTCCCGGCCAGCCAAGTTAAGTAATGCACCAACATGTCTCGCGCGAGGGAGTGTACCTGAACAGCGGCAACGTGTCCGCTGAGGACGGCGTAATGTAACGGGGTGTATCCGTCCCCGTCCACTTCCTGGACATCGGCGGCGTCTTTCAGCAGGCGCTTGATGGCGGCCGCGTCCCCGCGCGACGCCTGCACGTGCAGCGGCGTGCGCCCCAACCTCGAGTACATCTCGGCCTAGCGAACAGGGGATGACGCATTCCAATGTCGACGGGTGTAATTAATATAAGTGTATAAGAAGAATTATTCCAAGCTTAGTGTTTTTTTTCAAAACGCAGTGGCAAAGAAATTTAACTCAAATGCAAGCTTTTTTAAAATTAATTCATGGCTTTTACTGCTTGAACACATTCAATTATAACAGTGGTTCTCAGATCTTTTTAAAACGCAAAATTACAAGATGTCAATAATTTAATAAAGTTCACTTAAATAGGTCATTTTTTAACATTGTTTATTTCTAGAGGTTAAACGTCAATTAAAAACATTAAAATATTTAATACACTATATCTGATTTATGAGTTTATATTTTGTTCTTTAATTTATTTTTGACGTACACCCTCGAAATTTTGTGACCTGCGGCACATTTGCATACTTAACGAACTGTTTAATTAGTTAATGACAAAAACAAATTGTCTCAGGCATTTCACTCTTGATAAAATTAACTTAGGGTAACTCAAATCTAATTGTACATTTTCCCAAGCTTATTCGTCTTTTGGGTACGAAATGAAAACAATAATGCATTGATCATCCCACAGTAAGAAACGATTTCTGTACAACGTGACCCGTGTTAAGTAACATAACATGTATTCAAAAATTTCGAACACTTTGCTGGGATATAACTCGCAACTCGCTCGCCGCTTACCACTGTTGGAACTGTGTAAGGTTGGATTGATTTAAATCATTATTTATATCAAATGATTATTTTTAAATCTTTGATTTAAATCATTATTTATATCAAATGATTATTTTTAAATCTTTGATTTAAATCAATATTTATGATTTGTAATATTTGAAAATATACTTATATCACACATTTGATATAAAGAATGTATTATTTCTTATCAAGTTTTTGATTAGGAAGGTATTGCACAAAAAATGGTAAAATGTCTTTGAAAGATGAATGCCTTTCTTCTAAACCATGCTAATACATGTTGCCACAAGCTTATTCGATGATATGGACGCACGAGAAGTGTTTCAAGAGCACGAAACTATAATTCAAATTTGACGATTTTGTGGTTTTGTGTTTCGTATTATATTATTTATTATGATATATATCTTTAAAGGAAATCACAATACTTTAAATAATGATAATTTTAAAAACTGATGTTTTCATAAACTTCTTCTGCTTTTAAAGATATTAAGGATAAAGAAATCACTTAACGATTTTCGTATTAAATAAAAACATTTGAAATATTTTTAAAATGTATATAATTTAAATAAGAAATGGTATTTAAATCAAAAAATCAATTGTTTTTGATTGTGTAAAAAAACTTGATTTTCTTGAGCCCTACTCCTGCGTCAACTAACCGATACGAATTCCTCCATGGCGCGGATGGAGGAGAGCGACGGACAGCTACAGCCTCCCGCCCTCCAATAAGACGGCGACGGGACGAAGCACCACGACTTCCACATGCGTGGCCGGAGGCAGGGGCTCGCCACGTCCTCCTCGGAGCTTTTGGGCTGCGAGTCGACGCTCGACGCATCTCCGGCGGCCTTCTCCGCGCCCGGCTCGGGGCCGGCGCTGCGCCGCCGCCGGCCGCGCACGCGACAGCTGCACGCATTGGGAATGGGCCCGGCGTGCGCCCAGATAGCGGCCGGCCCCTCGATCAAACACGGTGGGATGGTAGGAGTCAGCGGTCTCGGCCTGGGAATGGCAACGATACATCGAATTTTCATAACGCGTTTTTTAAAAATATATTTTCAGTTTATTATTACTCCGATAGTACTTTTATACGTTCAATATAGCGAAACTTTAAACTGATATTCAATTAAAGGCAAACCGTAATGCCAATGTTTAATAAATAATGTAATATCTTAATATCAGAACTCCCATTAATTCCAATGCAAATACAACCTCTTCTGCCACCCATAGTTTTGTAATCTGGAGATTTTGGCGTCGATCTAGGGTCTGACTATAGAATCTTAGTCTGCAGTCTCAAGATTTGCCAAGATGGTAACTTCAGTTTTACTGTTTGTAGCAACTTCCAATGAAAATTGATACTTGTATACCGGTATTTGTAAATCGTTGTTGCACAAAAGTGACATCGTTATTTACAGCCTCACTAATCCGAAACCTGCAAAACCAAAATTTCGAATAATCTGAACAAAATTCGCGGTGGAGGAAAAATAAACAAAATGCTTATTTGTAGTGAAAAGAATGGAATTTATAATTTCCGTGAAACTCAACAATTAATTATTGAAACAAGTTGTCGAAATGAAACGTTTATTGCATAGGTAACTACGGTGTATATGTTTACGTAGCAGTAATTTTCACTTAGAACTTGCAAAATCAGTAAACTACTTTTGCTGTAAGGAACTGAATCTGCTTAATGACGCGATGTAATGATGAGAACGCTACTTTACGTTGCCACTTTCTCACTTCGCGCGTTACGTTGCATTGTCTGGTAATCCTATACATGTATTTGTATATGTACGGCACATTTTTCGGATAATCCGAAAATTTTTCGGAATTACATTCGGACTATTCGTATAATCCAAACATTCCCAATTAGGTCGGAATACCGGGGTTCTACTGTGCTTAAGTATAGCTATTTACGTAATATAGAGTGTGCCTCTTCGGTGTGCGAATGAAATAACGGGGGTGGCAATCATAGACAAATCCAGCATTTTGAAATAAATATCCCGAACTAATTCGTAGGTGTAGCGAATATAGGTTTTAGTACAAATTCACAGAAACATTGACGTAAATAGTGGTTTTTATCATTCGCAGTAAACAAAATGGCAACTATGTTTATTCATGTCAGCCCATTGTTTTCTTTACTTGGTTATAGCCAGAATTTTATTTACTTAACGGTACGCGGCCCCCAAAATCTACTTTGCGCACGCGTGCCGCAAATGTATAGATATTTTCCTAACAATAAATAGTGAATGGAGGAACTAGTTTCCTTGTATGAACACTAAAAATAAATGTTTAGATAGTAGTACATTAATAAAGAAAAATTACTTGAGGGTGGCACACAAGTCAATCAGTAAATACAGTAAAAAACAAGGTGCTTCAATTTAAGAATTCTGACCAGACTACCCGCGTTCCATTCTTTCACTAGCTGATTGCCTGAGTGACATTCCTCCCCCCCCCTCTCGACGGGTTGACTTGACTAGCAGCGGCCCACATGAGTTATGACATAACCGCAGGGTCAGGGCTTGCCAAGTGTGCCACCCACTTGAGCAGCGCTGAAATTAAACACTGCTTTTAGCAGCGAAATAAACGGTTATTTCCACGCTAAAACCGGTCTCCTTGCAAGAGGTCAATATTCGAGATGTGACTGTTTTTCTCGCGCCCTGACGGCATATTTTTATTCATGATAAGCGGTATTCCAGTGATAACTATGATGAAAAAACATGGGTGGGTGTAGCATAACCTATTTACTTCAGCCAATGAACTTCATGCACAAGTTTGAGTCATAATATTAGTGGGATTTTAAATTCAGCCAAATATCAAAATTATCACTTTGTTACAAGGCACTGAAACAGTTACATGAAACTGTTTTTATTAATATTTTACATCTTTTATTCCAACTACAACTTCGTGATATTTTTGTTGGTCACCGTTGAAAACTGACACTTTATGCCGTTTGTGACCAGGTTTGTCCCAGACCTAGCCTGGCTTTTCAAACAAGTGCCCCTGTTGAGGTCACGTGGTTCGTGACAGATCTGATACTGATAAAAAAACTAGCAAAACCCGGTGCGCCGGACCAGGCCCGCCCCATGTCCTTTTATCAAGGTCATAACTGGGAGGCAACTTTTAATGAAATTTTTTTTTCTTGTCACTTTATAACAATAATGTTTAGAATATAAATTATCTTTATGATAAGACAAAACTAAATGTGTAATTTTTATACGTCTTTTTTATTTTTTTTATTTTTTTGCATTTTTCGTCGATTTCGAGTAATAAGTCATTTTTTACCTATTCACGTCATTTTTAATGCATTGTTTGCTGGTTTCATCGATTGTAATAACATTTTCATGATACTTCCTTCAAACAATATTTATGAAGTGCAACAAATGTTTACCACAGAATTCCTTATAAATCCTTGCAGTAGCCTATTCGATTTCTTCACTCATATATTGTAATGTCATCTGTTACGCGTACTAAACCATCTAAAATTCCTGTGACGCCCATTGCCAGTTCGGCCGATTTCACGGCAAAGGCAGATATTGTCTTTTAAAGAACAGCCCAAACCCAAAGTTAGCAAGCTCAGTTCTCTTGAACAACAGTAAGAAGCCTCGATTAAATCAGTAACGTACTCAACCCCAACAGCTTGAGTTGTCCATCTGAAGTGGTTTTGATAACTTTTTTTACGCCCTTTTTCTTTGTTTTTGTGACATTTTTACAGAATTTTATTGATCATTTTTGTCAATGTTTTAGGTCATCAAAATCCTCCCCCGCCATCGCATAAACATCTTTAGCGGTCTTACCCCCACCTCAGTCGGCGGCGCGGGCGCGGGGCGTTGGGCCGGGCGAGCGGCTGCGCGGGCGGGACTTGGCGCGGTGGACGCGGCGCCTGCGGGCGGCGCGCGGCGTCGGCCGTGGGCCTGCGCGCCGTCACCGGGCGAGCGGCCGCCTCGGCGCGGCGGCGCCGCCGCGCTCCTTGCCCTGGCCCGGGCCCCGGCCCGGGTCCCGCCCCGCGCAACCGCTCGCCCGGCCCAACGCCCGCGCCCCGCGCCGCCCGACTGAGGTGGGGGTAAGACGCTAAAGATGTTTATGCGATGGCGGGGGCGGATTTTGATGGCCTAAAACATTGACAAAAATGATCAATAAAATTCTGTAAAAATGTCACAAAAACAAAGAAAAAGGGCGTAAAAAAAGTTATCAAAACCACTTCAGATGGACAACTCAAGCTGTTGGGGTTGGGTACGTTACTGATTTAATCGAGGCTTCTTACTGTTGTTCAAGAGAACTGAGCTTGCTAACTTTGGGGTTTGGGCTGTTCTTTAAAACACAATCTGCCTTTGCGTGAAATCGCCCGAACTGGCAATGGGCGTCACAGGAATTTAGATGGTTTAGTACGCGTAACAGATGACATTACAATATATGAGTGAAGAAATCGAATAGGCTACTGCAAGGATTTATAAGGAATTCTGTGGTAAAACATTTGTTGCACTTCATAAATATTGTTTGAAGGAAGTATCATGAAAATGTTATTACAATCGATGAAACCAGCAAACAATGCATTAAAAATGACGTGAATAGGTAAAAAATGACTTATTACTCGAAATCGACGAAAAATGCAAAAAAAAATAAAAATAAAAAAGACGTATAAAAATTACACATTTAGTTTTGTCTTATCATAAAGGTAATTTATATTCTAAACATTTCATTAAAAGTTGCCTCCCAGTTAGACCTTGATAAAAGGACATGGGCGGGCCTGGTCCGGCGCCCACCGGGTTTTGCTAGTTTTTTTTTATCAATATCAGATCTGTCACGAACCACGTGACCTCAACAGGGGCACTTGTTTGAAAAGCCGGCTAGGTCTGGGACAAACCTGGTCACAAACGCGGCATAAAGTGTCAGTTTTCAACGGTGACCAACAAAAATATCACGGAAGTTGTAGTTGAAATAAAAGATTGTAAAATATTAATAAAAACAGGTTCATGTAACTTTCAGTGCCTTGTAACAAGTGATAATTTTGATATTTGGCTGAATTTAAAATCCCACTAATATTATGACTCAAACTTGTGCATGAAGTTCATTGGCTGAAGTAAATAGGTTTATGCTACACCCCACCCATGTCTTTTCATCATAGTTATCACTGGAATACCGCTTATCATGAATAAAATATGCGTCAGGGCGCGAGAAAAACAGTCACATCTCGAATATTGACCTCTTGCAAGGAGACCGGTTTTAGCGTGGAAATAACCGTTTATTTCGCTGCTAAAAGCAGTGTTTTAATTTCAGCGCTGCTCAAGTGGGTGGCACACTTGGCAAGCCCTGACCCTGCGGTTATGTCATAACTCATGTGGGCCGCTGCTAGTCAAGTCAACCCGTCGAGAGGGGGGGGGGAGGAATGTCACTCAGGCAATCAGCTAGTGAAAGATGAAACGCGGGTAGTCTGGTCAGAATTCTTAAATTGAAGCACCTTGTTTTTTACTGTATTTACTGTTGACTTGTGTGCCACCCTCAAGTAATTTTTTCTTATTAATGTACTACATATCTAAACATTTATTTTAGTGTTCATACAAGGAACTAGTTCCTCCATTCACTATTTATTGTTAGGAAAATATCTATACATTTGCGGCACGCGTGCGCAAAGTAGATTTTGGGGGCCGCGTCCGTTAAGTAAATAAAATTCTGGCTATAACCAAGTAAAGAAAACAATGGGCTGACATGAATAAACATAGTTGCCATTTTGTTTACTGCGAATGATAAAAACCACTATTTACGTCAATGTTTCTGTGAATTTGTACTAAAACCTATATTCGCTACACCTACGAATTAGTTCGGGATATTTTCAAAATGGCTGGATTTGTCTATGATTGCCACCCCGTTATTTCATTCGCACACGAAGAGGCACACTCTATATTACGTAAATAGCTATACTTAAGCCACAGTAAACCCCGGTATTCCGACCTATTGGGAATGTTTGGATTATACGAATAGTCCGAATGTAATCCGAAAAATTTTCGGATTATCCGAAAAAATGTGCCGTAACATTATACAAATAACATGTATAGGATTACCAGACAATGCAACGTAACGCGCGAAGTGAGAAAGTGGCAACGTAAAGTAGCGTTCTCATCATTACATCGCGTCATTAAGCAGATTCAGTTCCTTACAGCAAAAGTAGTTTACTGATTTTGCAAGTTTCTAAGTGAAAATTACTGCTACATAAACATATACACCGTAGTTACCTTGCAATAAACGTTTCATTTCGACAACTTGTTTCAATAATTAATTGTTGAGTTTCACAGAATTATAAATTTCCATTCTTTTCACTACAAATAAGCATTTTGTTTATTTTTCCTCCACCGCGAATTTTGTTCAGATTATTCGAAAATTTTGGTTTTGCAGGTTTCGGATTAGTGAGGCTGTAAATAACGATGTCACTTTTGTGCAACAACGATTTACAAATACCGGTATACAAGTATCAATTTTCATTGGAAGTTGCTACAAACAGTAAAACTGAAGTTACCAATCTTGGCAAATCTTGAGACTGCAGACTAAGATTCTATAGTCAGCCCTAGATCGACGCCAAAATCTCCAGATTACAAAACTATGTGGTGGCAGAAGAGGTTGTATTGCATTGGAATTAATGGGAGTTCTGATATTAAGATATTACATTATTTATTAAAACATTGGCATTACGGGTTTGCCTTTAATTGAATATCAGTTTAAAGTTTCGCTATATTGAACGTATAAAAGTACTATCGGATAATAATAAACTGAAATATATTTTTTAAA
>BOPP01000171.1:986912-1038686 GCA_017312745.1 Gryllus bimaculatus
CGCCCGCCGCGCTTCCTGCCCTGCCCGGGCGCCCCGGCCCGGGCGCCGCGCGGCCTGGCGGCCCGCGCTCAGCGCGCGCCCCGCCCTGCGCCGCAACCAGTCAACGCAATCCACCTTCATTCGTTGATTAGTGATTCCGGGTGCCTCTCCTGCGAAGATCGTTTGTCCCGTACGTGTAGTGCCCGTTTTATCAAGGGACGGAGCGGTTCCCCCACTGGATATCGAGATCCGACGCCGACCTATTCGTCAGTTTGCCGGGATTTATTCTCTTCCAGGTGTCTCTCACCAGCATGGCGCCGCTCCATCCGACACAAGCTTGTAAGCTCCCGATAAGTCTCCTGGCGCGTGTGGTAGTGTAATGCATGTGAGTAAGTTTGTGTAAGTATGAGACGAGGTAAGGTCAAGGAAGAGGAAGGAAAGATTGCGCGCGGCCCGGGGTACATTTATTAGGGTATAAATTCCGTGGTGGTAGCAGATATCTTGTGGTAATCCATGGTATTGTGAAGGAAATAATCTCCACAAAAGTTTTGTGGAGATTATTTCCTTTACAATACTATTAAGGTATTCTCCGGTATTCGCTTCGTGTTGATCGGGGAAACCACGAAACACTACTGATTAGATCAGCCGACCGCAAAAATTCTCGTCCAGACAGAGACTGAGTTCGACAAAGCTGACAAGCCAGTTTCGAAAATCCTGCAACTGTCGGGACTCCTGGTGAGAGACACTGCAGTGACATCAATTGATGCCCTGAGCCACCTTTGGCGGAAGAAGACTCCGGGCGCGTCATCCACTAGCGAAACCACAGACCGTTCTCACATGGCCAGAGGCTGCATAGTTTTCTGTTTATTTGTTGTTACAGACGATTCTAAGAGCTTGTAGCTGCCGTTCCGTCCTATCTCCTTCTCATTTGGCTTTTAAAGCCTTTCAGAGTTTATTAGTTACAGTATACACAGTGCATTGAGGTTATTTCACTTCAGTCTATTTAATTCACTTACTTGAGATTATATTTTAATCGCTATGCAATTACATTTATAACAAACGGAACTTTTCAGCATTAAGCAATGCGTACATTTTACTACCATCATTTATCCAGGATGAATCTTCTCAGTGATACTTTTATTAGAGATATCACTTAGAAACGGTGGACCCATTGTGACCTACGTACATGAACTGTTGAGATCGTACTATTCGTCGAGTTATCGATCGTACTATTCGTTCGAGTGTGGAAAGGGAGTATCTATACACAGTGTGTTTTGGAATTACGACGTAATGATATTAAAAATCTGTTGTTTTTTAAAAAAAAACATTAGAAAGAGAGCTTGTTAGAAGGGAGGTTAATGATTGTTACTAAAACTATAGAGATTGTTAAAAAATTAAAACAAAACAAATTATCGAAAGTAAGTTTTTTTTCTTCTTTTTCACCAAATGTTATATTGTATAATTCGTAAAACTGTAAAGGTGCTACATAAAAAAGTTTAAATATGGTTAGAGTCAGTTAATTGGTGAACTATGGACGTTAAATTATGTGTAATAAATACTGTCTTTTGCATAACGCATTTGTTAGCTCATTGATCTGCTACATTTATGATATAGTACTTCGGTTTTCTTTATAATTCTGGGATTCAATGAGAAACTTTTGCCTTACTTGTTTGGAAAATTGATCCCGCTAAGTTTATAGTTCGGTTTTTTAAATTTTAGCTTAATTAAGCACGTTTCTCCTTACATTTCATTATACTGTTTTTTCAAGTTGGCGCTATGTGTGAATGCGGAACTCTGAATGAAGTTATTCGAATCTTTAACTCAAGTTTTACATTATTAAGTACAGATACCACATAAAATGATTGTACGTATATTTAATGTCAAACTAGGTGATTGCAATGAAGGTACAAGCAGATTGTACAATTGTGAGAGACACAAAAGCGGAAGTCGATTTATAATTTATTAAGGAATCCTTAAATACTATTTGTAACGATTCTCAAGAAAATGGTTTTCACTTCAGTTCACATATTTTGAATATTGAACACATTAAATAATTTAATGTGTTTAAAAAAATAAAATTTTATTTTTGTCGAAAAATATTTTTTTGAAAATGTAACAAACCAGCTCCAAAACCACTCAATAGCTCACTTACTACATCCAATCAATTGCGTTACTTTTACCGCTATATTGCCAACGGATTGGTCTGATAGATAAAAAACACCGAATAACGGAGCACTCATTATATCCGTTGAATCAATAGTCAACAACTATTATTACGGACTAATTTCCTCCTTGGTCTCGAAGACTCCTCAGTTTTCCATCGTTATGGTTGTAGAGACGGCAGCTTGCTAAAATACGTTTGCAGAAGGAGGCGTCATGTTTCTGAGTAGGAAGTTCTTGGCTTCGCAATGGCAGAACTGCCATCGAGCATGTACATGCGTGTAGGTATGCTAATCTTATTTAATCCAATTACCTCGTCAATATACAATCGTGTGTACGTGTATATATATATATATATATATATATATATATATATATATATACACACACACACATTCAATTAGTATCAGCAATTGTAACACGTTTTCGAATTATTCAAGTCACTATGTCGCTGGCTCATGTTACAAGGTTGTTCGTCGAACACTGCTGCTTTCGAGAAATAGTATTGAGCATCCCCATATCATTTTTGTATCAAATCTTCATACATTTTGGTTTTAATTATTAAACTCAGGTGAAAATAGAAATCAAATGCAGCAATGACTTCCAAATAATATCATTTTCAGCAAATTATTAAATATGTTTTTTTACATTGAACTTTATAATACTAAAAATCTGGATTATTTGAAGCAACGAAGTTGTACGTCGGACATTACTCTTTGAAAACCAGGAGACATGTGTTATGAGAAAAACGCGTTGAAAATATAATTGTATTATGTTACTTAAATAATTTGAAAAGCAAATTCAAACAAGTGCTGTTACATCAGCAATATTTCTCGTATTATTAGTGACGGTTATATAATACGCACCTTCCATTACACTAACCATTCACCTATCACTCAAAAAATGCAAACGACATAACACAAAATTGTGAAGAGACTATTAATATTTTGATTTCATTTTTTATAAAATTATTTCCAAATCATATATTCCATTGAAAAAAATTATCAAACTTCAAAATTAAGAGAGATGGATAAGTTCGAAAAAAATTAACTCAGTAACCTTGTAACTCAAAATTGCGCAAAAACTACTGAAACATTCGAAAAGTATTCATAAAATTATTAAATGATCTGATATTCAAGGATATGTTGCGTTATAAATAATCTAGCTCTAATAAGGAAGGCGACGGGCATATTCGTAAAAATTATGGTTAACGATTCTTTTTAATTTATCTCTAATATCTTAATCTCTTAATTTATTCTATTTATAGTCCTTTTTTTTTTTTCTTCTTTTTCATTTATTTTCTTCTTGTTCGTCCATGTGGCCTTTCAAGGGCTTGGATACAATAGATTTTTCATTGTTAGGAATAGGCATCCTTGGCATTTTGAGCTTGACATCACTGCTCCGTTTTTTAAGGTGTTGGATTGGGATTGGGATGATTTATTGTTTATTTAAAATTTACATGCTTTAATGTTAGGTTGGATGTTTGAATTGGTTATATCATGTGCTTACGGGGGGCGAAATTTATCTTTTGGGAATTTGGATTTGATACGGCAGGGGTGCACAGCATTTCGTCCTAGGTTAAAGGTATTTGTTAAGTGAGAAATGTTGAATTTATAGTCCTGAAACAATGGAAAAGTTGAAAATTCTAGGCCATCTAGAGGGGAAATTCGAAAATGTCATTAGACTTCACGTAAAGAATACCCAAAAATTAAAAGTATTCTTTTACAATTTTAGGTGAAGTGACATCAACGAGATTATTTGGAAAATATTAATTGTAGCGTAAATTCTGTGAATGATTTGTACATTAGTGTTGTTCAGACTGACGACAGACGTTTCGAATTAAAATATTTTTCGAAAGTAGATACCCCCAAAACGTATTTTTCCGACAAAACAACGCGGGATCTATGTCTACATACAACTTTGTAACTTAAAGAGAAGAAGAAATTATAGCTAAAACTTTTAAAAAACCGCTGTTTTGACCTAACCAGTGACCTCCGTCATCTTTTGATCATATTATAATAAATAAGATCGTAATTACTATGTAACATTAACATATCATTTTTTGCAATTTTCCTAAAATACAATATTGTAACATTACGGCAGCGATATTACATATCGCCTTGGATTCCAAAAATGTATTAACTGTAGCACATTTTGGGAAAACCGTTTTTTCAAAAAATGGATATCGTGGCAATAAAGCCTTTGGGAAGCAAACGACAACATCGATAAATAAATGTATGAAATTTGATCATTTAATTAAGCAATCAATATAATTCGGGCCATCATTTCATATATATATATATATATGTAACTAAAGTATATATACAACATATTAACTTATTATACTTAAAGATGACCCAATAAAAACATTGGCTTTTAATAATCGTAATGAAAGCATGAAAATATACAATGCATGCCGGAAAACGTACATTTAAACCTCAGCCTAGCTCAGAAAGCAGACGTCCTGACATGCTGAATTGCATGAGAGCGACTGGCAAATGGATTCTCCCATACTATTACATAGCATGGAAACATGAACGATGCAATGCGCATTGGCATTTTTTTTCTCCTGCTAGAAATGGACTGGCGTAATGTTCGGGCCCGGAATGCCCTATTAATATTCAAAGCATTCGCATAACCACAATTTCAAACTTTAGACTTCGGCCAATATATTTACAACTTATAATTGCGTCTTCCAATGTTTGGTTGAAAGAAGTTCGTTCCAGATACATTTACAATTTTAGCAAACGGCTCTCAAGTAACAATTGCAAAAAAATATATCTCCTGTCATTCTAGAATTTCAAAGCCCGTAAACTCCGAATGAAGTACATACATCATCCAGAGTATTTGCTGACGAAAACAAAGTAGTATTTTGTTTTAAATTAACTATCAAATGAAGGGATAGGGGTAGCAACAAGATGAGCCACACCAGATCTAGAAAGTCTGGTAAGCAATTGACAATTTCTAAATTTTGGTCTAAGGCTTATCTTGCTACTACTAGAAATATCTTCTTCAGATTGCACATCAAAGTCTTAGGTCAGTATCAAGACAAACAATGACACGCCAATATCAAGATATTTACGATTAGAGGAATATTCCCGTCTCTGGTGGAATGTACTTCGTTACTGCCCGAAGGTCATCAAATAATTACGACAATTTTTAGAAAAAAGAAAGATATTCTAAAACATAGTATCTCTAGAACTTTATCATAGAAATGAGAAATTAATTTATATTATCTACGTATCCGTCTTCATTAGGGCTATTGTAATAAATGTCAAGTTTTTTTTCGTAAATTTAAGAATGATATTAGAAGAATGGCTAGTTTTCATGTTTGCCCTACTCTAAGCTTGTAATCATAAATATTATGTTAAATCAGTAGTATTTATTGTAATATAATAAATATTTTTAAAAAGTTTTTAATAATGACTAATGTTTAATATCTAATATACGTCGAGATAATTATAAGTTATGTAATTTTTAGTTTTCTTTACGAGTTGTAATTCAACAACAATGATTACATATTAGCTCATTTTGTACTCATAACCTCATGTATGCTTGTGTATCTTCGATATTATTTTATTGATTTAAAAACGTTCTTAATTTATTAGCATGTATCCATTTGTGTTGATAACACCAATACTAAACACACACTAAAGCGTCAGTAGCTTATGACAGGCATGTGGTGTATAACAGTGTACGTTGGCGTTGTGTTCAGTAATTTTTTAGCGGTCACATGCAAAGTGTAAGATCTTCAGAAATGATGGTAGACTAAATTCCTTCAGACAAATTCACGTACGTTTGAAAGAAGCATGCTCTCTCACAATTCAAAAGGCACTTTGGGAAATTTGGTTATTTACGTGTACAACTGGACTTTTACCTACCTACAACGTCGTGCTGGAACCACTTCATACACACTGGCCTCTCCGTTCGCAGGAGGCAACATTTCGCTCATTAGGGGGAATCTTTCTTTATGTCCCCCTTTGGTTAATCACGAACTAACCTTCCGTCGCTGCCATCGGGGGTGGGATGTATTTACTTAATGCCGGAATGAACGAAACGTTGCCCAGTGACACTAATAGCCGAACGAAACATTGTTGCGTTGTCATGACACGTATTCAAAAACGCACGGCCGACATGGTGTAATGTATGTTCTGTGCATTTCTAATGAGATGCTACACTGAGTTTTTTTAATTCAAAATTTCTATTCTACAGGAAATGTACCACGACATTCGTATTTGTTGGTGCTATCAATATTCCTTTTTTAATTGAACGTCTCTTTTCTGTTAAACATCGAGGTGTTTGGGGTGCCTGCCAGAATAGAATTGGTAGGACAACCACCCTAATTAGGGATTTATATGTGTTCTCCGATCACTTCCAAGTGAATGCCGGAGTAGAAACATAAAATATGTAATTGTTGGAAGCATCACTATTCCTTTTTTTACGTAAAGCCATTTTCCAGTTATATTATTCATAATTGTTTGTGCATAATTATCTATAAGTATGCAATGAGTGTTAATAGCAATATATTGCAAAATAACGATAACACTTTCAGATAAATGAAACGAAGCATTGAAGATTACATTTAAACAATACAAGTGAAATAATTACTATTGTGTCGGGAAATCTCATGCAACGGTCTTCTTTGCACACATGAGCAAAATGGCTTTTGTGTTTGAGTGAACTTCGCTTGAGAATCGTCCTAGGTAGCTGCTGTTCACCTGCGCCATGCTGCTGTGTAACTTAGTAGTAAGTGCTTCAGGTAGAGTGTTATAATAAGTAAAAGGAACGGTTAAGTGACTAATATGTTTCTCTCCAATTACAAGGATAGTCCACGAACATCTGGTCGTAATGTGAACAAATCGCATTCCACAATAAACTACACGTCAAACAAATTTAAATACAGAACCACTACAAATTTAAATACAGAACCACTACAAATTTTCGTAAATTTTGCAATTTTTGAAAATTCATGGATAACATTGGCAACAAAATAGTGGCCAACGTCATTTTTTAAACAGAAAATAAATTGGAACATTTTTGAGAAAATTTTGTAGTTGAGGCTATAAAGTATCCCCAAAAATATCCATTTCAAATTGAAGGATACGCGACATAAATCATATTAATATGGAATGTCAATTTTAGTGAAAATCCTGCTTGCGATTTAGCAGCTAGCGTTGTTCACAGACAAACGGACAGACGTTTTGCTGTCAATCGATTTTTCGGTATCGAGGACTCACCAAACGTAAATTATGACTAAGCTACGTGCTAGAGGAAGTAATTTACTACAGATAGGAACAAGATTTATTTACTTTTTCGTTGCCTGGGCCTGGCAATAAGAGATTTTCTGTCAAAAATTTGCCCTTTTACCCGAAAAAAAATACGTTCTCTATTCAGCGTAAGGAGTCGTTAAAAAATAAAAATTGTTATGATAAAACATAAGTTGAACAAACGCCTCTTTGCTTTGTAAACTATCAATTTTTAGTTGTGAGAGTTTACCCCACTGGCTCACTTGATATGAAACGTAACTGAATCTCATGACCCAATAAAATGAGTGAAAACTAAGAATAGAGCGCGGAGAAAAACATGGTAGTAAATCAAGTAAGACCGCCTACGACATTTTGTGCGAACAATGGCAGATTATTCTCGCACATCCTGAAATAGGAGGCCACGGTTGGTGAAAGAAGACATTAGGCAATCCATACATAATTCATAAAGTGACAACCGAGATTCACTTCACGCCTACGAGACTACGACAGAATACCGTTGTTCTGAAGCGATATAGAAAACGCTCCTCGATCGAAAACAATTCCCCGCCAGGAGAAAGTCCGAGTGAACGCAAGCTCCGGTCAAAGGTCGTTTGACACACCTTTGGATTGCTCGATCTTCTTCATTACATTATGCGATGCCACACGCTGTTGTAAGTCGTTTGAATATCTTTCTTTTTCCTTAAGATGGACCCTCGCATAGCTGCATTGAGTAGTGAAAAGCTGCTATGAAAGGAATGGTTTGTAATTTACATCAAAGCTTAGTGTACGAGAGCCTTAAAAATTAAGATCTCTACATAAAATAATCTAGAATAACCAAAGCAATTGTTGTGAACAAAGCATCTCATCCGAAAACATTACAAGTTGTCTCAAATGTTTAAAAATCAACTAGAATTCCTTTTAAATATCTGCATCTGTATAGGTGCAACGTGTACGGACGAGATATTCGCTGAACAATGGTCATATCTTTTCCCCGTATGTCTCATGCAGTTTTTAGCGTTTCAAATTTTTTAAATATTTTTTTTACAAAATAGATGAAATCAAACTCAATCCCTGAGTTTTAGTCAGCGTCGCGCATGTTCTTTAATGACATCAGCGGTTTCAACTTGCTGTTTGCCGAGCGAAACGTCGGGGAATTTATCGCTCTGTGGTTATCATCAATTTTACCTTATTTCTTTAAAAAAAGAGCCTCCATCCATTGGGGAAGCCATATTTATCTAACGGAGATTAAGAGTGACAGAGTCTGAATTGGCAGGGAGCATGAAAAAAATGTTCTTTAATGACATCAGCTTTCAACTTGCTGTTTCGCGATCGAAACGTCGGGGAATTTATCGCTTCTAATGGTTATCAAGGTAAATTTACCTTATTTCTTTAAAAAAGAGCTCTATCCATTGGGAAGCATATTTATCTAACCGGAGATTAAGAGTGACAGAGTCTGAATTGGCAGGGAGCATGAAAAAAATGTTCTTTTAATGACATCAGCGGTTTCAACTTGCTGTTCGCCGATCGAAACGTCGGGAATTTATCGCTTCTGTGTTATCAAGGTAATTTTACCTTATTTCTTAAAAAAGAGCTCTATCCATTGGGAAGCCATATTTATCTAACCGGAATTAAGAGTGGACAGAGTCTGAATGGCAGGAGCATTGAAAAAAATGTTCTTTAATGACATCAGCGTTTCAACTTGCTGTTTCGCGCGATCGAAACGTCGGGGAATTTATCGCTTCTATGGTTATCAAGGTAATTTTACCTTATTTCTTTAAAAAAAGAGCTCCATCCATTGGGAAGCCATATTTTATCTAACCGGAGATTAAGAGTGACAGAGTCTGAATTGCAGGGAGCATGAAAAAATGTTCTTTAATGACATCAGCGGTTTCAACTTGCGGTTTCGCCGATCGAAACGTCGGGAATTTATCGCTTCTGTGGTTATCAAGGTAATTTTACCTTATTCTTTAAAAAAAAGAGCTCTATCCATTGGGAAGCCATATTCATCTAACCGGAGATTAAGAGTGACAGAGTCTGAATTGGCAGGAGCATGAAAAAAATGTTCTTTAATGACATCAGCGGTTTCACTTGCTGTTTCGCCCGATCGAACGTCGGGGAATTTATCGCTTCTGTGGTTATCAAGGGATAATTTTACCTTATTTCTTTTAAAAAAGAGCTCTATCCATTGGGAAGCCATATTTATCTAACCGGAGATAAGAGTGACCAGAGTCTGAATTGGCAGGGAGCATGAAAAAAATGTCTTTAATGACATCAGCGTTTCAACTTGCTGTTTCGCCGATCGAAACGTCGGGGAATTTATCGCTTCTGTGGTTATCAACGGTAATTTTACCTTATTTCTTTAAAAAAAGCTCTATCCATTGGGAAGCCATATTTATCTAACCGGAGATTAGAGTGGACAGAGTCTGAATTGGCAGGAGCATGAAAAAATGTTCTTTAATGACATCAGCGGTTTCAACTTGCTGTTTCGCCGATCGAACGTCGGGGAATTTATCGCTTCTATGGTTATCAAGGGTAATTTTACCTTATTTCTTTAAAAAAGAGCTCCATCCATTGGGAAGCATATTTAATTTTCTAACCGGAGATTAAGAGTGACAGAGTCTGAATTGGCAGGGAGCATGAAAAAATGTTCTTTAATGACATCAGCCGGTTTCAACTTGCTGTTTCGCCGATCGAAACGTCGGGAATTTATCGCTTCTATGGTTATCAAGGGTAATTTTACCTTATTTCTTAAAAAAGACTCCATCCATTGGAACCATTTATCTAACCGGAGATTAAGAGTGACAGAGTCTGAATTGGCAGGGAGCATGAAAAAAATGTTCTTTAATGACATCAGGGTTTCAACTTGCCTGTTTCGCCGATCGAAACGTCCGGAATTTATCGCTTCTGTGGTTTCAAGGTAATTTTACGCTTATTTCTTTAAAAAAGAGCTCTATCCATGGGAAGCCATATTTATCTAACGGAGATTAAGAAGTGACAGAGTCTGAATGGCAGGGAGCATGAAAAAAATGTTTCTTTAATGACATCAGCGGTTTCAACTTGCTGTTTCGCCGATCGAAACGTCGGGGAATTTATCGCTTCTATGGTTATCAAGGGTAATTTTTACCTTATTTCTTTAAAAAAGAGCTCCATCCATTGGGAAGCCATATTTATCTAACGGAGATTAAGAGTGACAGAGTCTGAATTGCAGGGAGCATGAAAAAAATGTTCTTTAATGACATCAGCGGTTTCAACTTGCTGTTTCGCCGATCGAAACGTCGGGGAATTTATCGCTTCTGTGGTTATCAAGGGTAATTTTACCTTATTTCTTTAAAAAAGAGCTCTATCCATTGGGAAGCCATATTTATCTAACCGGAGATTAAGAGTGACAGAGTCTGAATTGGCAGGGAGCATGAAAAAAATGTTCTTTAATGACATCAGCGGTTTCAACTTGCTGTTTCGCCGATCGAAACGTCGGGAATTCATCGCTTCTATGGTTATCAAGGGTAATTTTACCTTATTTCTTAAAAAAGAGGCTCCATCCATTGGGAAGCCATATTTATCTAACCGGAGATTAAGAGTGACAGAGTCTGAATTGGCAGGGAGCATGAAAAAAATGTTCTTAATGACATCAGCGGTTTCAACTTGCTGTTTCGCCGATCGAAACGTCGGGGAATTTATCGCTTCTGTGGTTATCAAGGGTAATTTTACCTTATTTCTTTAAAAAGAGCTCTATCCATTGGGAAGCCATATTTATCTAACGGAGATTAAGAGTGACAGAGTCTGAATTGCAGGGAGCATGAAAAAATGTTCTTTAATGACATCAGCGGTTTCAACTTGCTGTTTCGCCGAATCGAAACGTCGGGGAATTTATCGCTTCTATGGTTATCAAGGGTAATTTTTACCTTATTTCTTTAAAAAAGAGCTCCATCCATTGGGAAGCCATATTTATCTAACCGGAGATTAAGAGTGACAGATCTGAATTGGCAGGGAGCATGAAAAAAAATGTTCTTTAATGACATCAGCGTTTCAACTTGCTGTTTCGCCGAATCGAAACGTCGGGGAATTTATCGCTTCTGTGGTTATCAAGGGTAATTTTACTTATTTCTTAAAAAAAAGAGCTCTATCCATTGGGAAAGCCATATTTATCTAACGGAGATTAAGAGTGACAGAGTCTGAATTGGCAGGGAGCATGAAAACAATGTTCTTTAATGACATCAGCGGTTTCAACTTGCTGTTTCGCCGATCGAAACGTCGGGAATTATCGCTTCTGTGGTTATCAAGGGTAATTTACCTTATTTCTTTAAAAAAGACTCTATCCATTGGGAAGCCATATTTATCTAACCGGAGATTAAGAGTGACAGAGTCTGAATTGGCAGGGAGCATGAAAAAAAGTTCTTTAATGACATCAGCGGTTTCAACTTGCTGTTTCGCCGATCGAAACGTCGGGAATTTATCGCTTCTATGGTTATCAAGGGTAATTTTACCTTATTTCTTTAAAAAAGAGCTCCATCCATTGGGAAGCCATATTTATACTAACGCGAATTAAGAGTGACAGAGTCTGAATTGGCAGGGAGCATGAAAAAAATGTTCTTTAATGACATCAGCGGTTTCAACTTGCTGTTTCGCCGATCGAAACGGTCGGGGAATTTATCGCTTCTGTGGTTATCAAGGGTAATTTTACCTTATTTCTTTAAAAAAGAGCTCCATCCATGGGAAGCCATATTTATCTAACGGAGATTAAGAGTGACAGAGTCTGAATTGGCAGGGAGCATGAAAAAAATGTTCTTTAATGACATCAGCGGTTTTCAACTTGCTGTTTCGCCGATCGAAACGTCGGGGAATTTAATCGCTTCTGTGGTTATCAAGGGTAATTTTACCTTATTTCTTTAAAAAAAGAGCTCCATCCATTGTGGAAGCCATATTTATCTAACCGGAGATTAAGAGTGACAGAGTCTGATCAATAGAGAGCTAAGATGCACGGGAGCAAGAAAAAAATGTTCTTTAATGACATCACGGTTTCAACTTTGCTGTTTCGCCGATCGAAACGTCGGGGAATTTATCGCTTCTGTGTTATCAAGGGTAATTTTACCTTATTTCTTTAAAAAAGAGCTCTATCCATTGGGAAGCCATATTTATCTAACCGGAGATTAAGAGTGAACAGATCTGAATTGCAGGGACATGAAAAAAATGTGCCTACGGACGGAATCAAATGCAAATGCATACGGCTACACGAGATATAGAAGTGGATTAAGTGCTTCTCTGTGAAAGTTAAGGCTGGAATTAGAAGAAATAGTGACTAATAGTCATTTAGTATATTTTTTGCGGAGTGTGTGCACGCCATAGCGACGGCACTCGATCTTCTGCGCATGCGCAACTTGAAATGCGCATGCGCAGAAGATCGATAGTGCTTTAACGTTCGAAGATGCACAAACTCCCTATTGCGAAATATGGGTCGCTCATGTTGTGCGGTAGATCAAACTACAAGGCTTACGACACTTCAAAGTTTCAGTTTCCGGAAGATAAAAAACTGGGCACCAAATTGATGAAATGGGTTCACCGTGACGATTATGTAGTGACCGAATTATGTGAATAGTGGCGATATAATTATTGTTCCTTGAAGAAAACCGAAACTGAAGAAATATATTCTCAACTATATTCCCCAATCGACCTTATACCACATTCTGAATGCCCCTTACAGACCGACAAGATCAACTTTAAGATAAAAAAGTGTTAGCAAGGGATGAGGAAAATTTATCGATGAAAAACATTTGATTTCGAGTTTTGATGGCCTCATTGCCAAGAGTGCAGTGTTTCCTCAGCCAGAGGAAAGTTAAGTAATTAAGTATAAATAGACTATGCAGTAATAAATTGTTCAAGGCCAAAATGTCTTAGCACATAAGTAAAGAAAGAGAAATATTATAAAAGTTAATTCTTATAAGCTCCGATGTCTATCATTAATTACGGGGAAAATAATAATATTTAATAAGAACAAAGTTTGTTAACATTTGAATCAGAAAAGAATTTTTCAATAAATGAATAAATAAATAAATTCCATGTCGCTGAATGATAATGAAATAAGTTCTTATAAACATGTGTCCCACATTCTTTCGTTTTCGCAAAACCCCTTTCCAGGTCCAACCTCACAACTTCACGCACCTATGCACTCATTCATAGAAGACCTTGATTCATTGTTTTCCACGTCGATTACGATGTGATGTCTTGTTTACATGTGTCATTGGTTTGACGTTTTAATTGTGTCCATGTAGTGAGTTAACTGCAAGTGACTCGAGCAACCATGGCAGAAAATTATTTTCGTGGGCAGGCAGATATGATTTTTATGTAAGGCTGCGGGAATGGTAATGGACGCAGCCTTACATAAAATGGCAGGTTGCAGGGCTGTATTAGATGGCGTTTCCACGAGTCAACCAACCTTTGGTGCTGTCAATCGTCACGTTGCTGAGACCGGAATCGTTTCACCACAGTCTAGGAATACCAAGAGCCTCAGCACGGAGAAGAAATTCCAAGCAAGTGGTCGTGGCATATGGTGCATCACATAGTACAGCAAAGAGCATACTTTACGAGAAGCATCTTCATTTGTATCATCTTCAATGTCGGCAGAGCCTTTCACCTTTCGCCGAATTACCCAATACAGGAGAACATTTGCAAATGTTATCTAGCACAGACGGTCAATCCATTATCTTGTCAGATTTGTTTACAAACGAGTCTCCGTTTGAAATAAATGAAATTTCATATTTCCACAACCCCGCAAGTGGTCAGAACGTAATCCTAATGCTACAGTTCAGGGTAGACATCAGCGGCAGTTCATGATTAACGCGTGAGCTGGAATGATAAGTAACTGTCTAGTAGGTCCATACGTTTTCGCAGCACTTCTTACAGGTGCTATTAACAGAGACTTTATTACGGACACTCTCAGACTATCTACACGAAGATGGGCCCTGCAAATAAGATAAAACATGGGCTTTATACTTGATGAGGCTCCAGAACATTTTAGTCTCATTGTTCGTGAAGCACTGGATGGTAGATACCATGACAGGCTGGTAATGGCGTTCCATGGCTTGCATGTTCTCCCGACCTCAATCTTTTGGGTTTAATTTTTAAATCTTTTAATCTCCGGGAGACCCTTAATTGGTTTATGCAGCAGACTCGTCGGACGAAGAATCTCATCTATTTGTCATGTACATTTTAATGAGGTGACTGATAATATTTTTAAAAAAATTTAATTTTTTTGGAAAAACTATCAAAGAATACATCAAAAAGGAATTCATGTCATGTTTTTCAGGGAATTTGATTCTATGCAGACAAAAAGTTTAAAGTGGTACTCTTTTAGCCGCATCGTTCTACAATGTTCTGGACGATGGGGGGGGGGATTCGATCGCTTTCCGTGGTGATATTATGGAAAGGATGGTGGGTTCCACAAAGCACAGGTAAACAACCATGCCTACGCTGTACAAGTCGAATCTAGTCCCATTCTTAAATTACTGCAAAACAGACAACGCAAGCTTAATGATAAGTTTCTTATATAAATTATTAAAATGTACTTATAACGTTTTATTTTGAGAATGCAAACATTCTACAACAGAACTCATGGTCAAACCGTACATGACTAATGCTACTAAAGATCTGATAAAAAAGTTGTTATTCGCAAGTAAATACGGTGGACCATTAGACGATCCAGGCGAAAGTAGTCCATTAAGTCTCCATCTTCCGCGACTGTTCCACAGACGGCTCCCGGAGACTTTCAATCTTCGCGCAAATTTCGACAACCGGCAAGGGAAACAAACGCAGCGCGCGAGCGGACACGACGCGACGGCGCGTCTCAAAGGCACCGGCGCGGGCGGGCGTGTTTATTGGGGAAGAGAGCGCATTTTGCCGGGGCCCCGCCCGCGTCCTCGCCATCCACCGGCCGTCGTCGCCGAGGTCGCGCAAGGTCCCCGGGCGAAATAAACAAGGCGCCACCCCCCTGCGGCGTGTCGCTGGCGCGTTTACGTCGACGCACTTCGCGCAAGCAGCAGCCGCCGGCCTTTCCCACGCGTGCTCGACGTCGCGTTCGTCTAGATTAAGGTCGCTGGATAGGCGGAAGGGAAGAAGCCAAGACGTGATTCCACAAACATCAGAAATCAACACAATTTTACTTCCTATTTACTGGTATCAGGAAAGAAACTTGACTTCTTGGCTGTCTAGGTTGACTAAGAGGCCAAACAGGCCTCTCAGCCAACGACGGGGCGTCACTGGCACAGCCAAGAAGTCATGAACTCGAGCCGCGGAAGCTTAGGTATACAGAAAAGAAACTTGCCATTTTCCTCGATTAAGAATTCTGGGAATAGATTGGGTAATGACGTTAATTTTTTCACAACCCTTCCAGAACTCGATAAGAACACTCAAATAGTTTCATCTTTTATCATCGAAACATACGTAGTAAACAGAAAGTTTTTAAATGCTGCAGTGGAAAGTGGTGTTATTTCGAGAGAAAAACTCATATTGTGGACCCACGATGCCGAAAAAGTGCTTGAATTTAATTCCTACTTGTAATAAATTACTTCTAACACACTGTGCCGTCAGACTCAAGTTTGCGGGTCCTTTATTGCGTAAATTTGGTTTACGGCAAAACGTCCGTCTATGGTCAAGAGTAGTGCCTAACCGTACCGACAACTTCCTCCAAAACTTATATTATCCATTCGATGTGAACCAAGGTCTGTAAATATGAAATTGATATTATGATTTTTGGCGGTAGTACTTCCCGTATGAGTAAATATTTCAGAATCATTATATATGTCACTAAATAACTCAGAATAGGTGATTTGTGGATTATTGACTCTGAAAAATAATTGGACGGCAAAACGAGTCATTCTCTATCCATGGTCAATGCTAGCGCTTAAACCGTTGAGATGATTTTCTTCAAAATTGATATTCCCGGATTAATCTAAAGGAACTAAGTATTTTTCACAAGGCTTTGTTGAATTGTTGAAATATGAAGCAAATATTAAGCAAACTCTAAACAAGCTGTGATTTGCTGTAGTAGATTTGTTTCTCTCTGTGGCAGTTTTTCATGAAAAAGTTCATTCATTTACATTATTTAATTTTTTTTAAGTATATCTATATTACCTAACCGTGACACGTTTACAAACGCTCGTAGTAGGGTCAAGTGAGTATCTTGAGGGAGGGCACTTTGAGGCCAATAAAGTGGAAAATAAGGCTATTGAATTGAATGCCATGAATGTTTTCGTGAAAATATAATGGACGTCATCTACGCCAACTTAATATAATATAGGTATTAAGTTGACAAAGATGACTTCCATTATTTCTTCACGTAATTACGTCAACAATACCACATCAGAATTCCCACAATAAATGTTTTCAGTTGTGCTTGCAAGTCAGGGCTTTCCCACGACGTCGCGTATTGCATCCACACTCTAGTGTTAACGCAATAGCTCACCTCGGACGTGCGCGTAGATACATCCTTCACTGAGTGGATCCTTCACTGTTGGAAACACTATCTAAATGAGATGGCTCTCTTGACTTTAATAACTCGCATGGATTGTAGGTGCATACGACCTGAAAAAGCTCCGCAGAGAGAAACAAATCTTCCACAGCAAATCACTTGAAACGTTTGCTCCATATTTCAACAATTCAACAAAGACTTGAGAAAATAATGTGTTATAATGTGCGTTGTAACATTGACTCTGTGTACTATCTGAAGCACTTTCAAGCCAATCTTTCCCGAAGAAAACTGCAAACCAAGTTATTTTACCATAAAAATCTATCAACTTCGCGATCATTAATGAACAAATTTCTCAAAATTAAGTAACTTTCAAATGCATGAGACATTCACGCAACTTTTCACAATATAGCAAAATCGTATTTCGTATGGAAATTGAGATAATTTTCACACAAATGCTAGTGATATTTTGAGAAAGTTCATAATATGTCATGTGACCTACTCGAGTTCAATAACCCCACGAAATAAAAAATGTAGAGCAATGTTTGAGAAAATCTAGTTAACGTTTTGATTGCCTGTTTTCACTCAAAACTATGATAAAAATATGTAGCACTTTATTTTTCCTTTTTCGATTACTTTATCTCGAAACAGGGTTGCCACCTCTCCGGGTTTGACCCGGAGACTCTGGGTCCAATTAGTAATATTTCTTTTGAATATGTATTTTTTTTACACAAATCATCTGATCTTTGTAATATAATACGGTAAGGATTATTTTAAATATATTTTAGTGTAAGATATAAATATATAAAGTACTGTGAATTTGAATATTTACTTTACTGCACCTTCACCTCCCCCCCCCCGGTAATCAATCATCTCCGAGTGGCTTCCATCTCGAAAGTGGCAACCCTATCTCGAAAACTAGGCGCTTCATCAAAATACCTAACATATATTTCTTAATGTGATTGAGCACTCTTTTGCAACTAAAAAGTTGGCACAGTGCAATCTAGCAAAAAGGAAACTATATTAAGTACTCTGCCAGATAGCTGCCATGGGAATTTCTTTCTTTTTTCAAATCACAAAAAATATTTTTTAACCAGTAAAGATGGAAAAAATACTGTCTTTTCTGACATATCATTTCCCAGGAGTAGTGAGACGTTTTCAGTCCACGCAATGGAAAATTACCCCGTAGAAACAGACGTGCCCACTGTCGACTTGCCGCCATCGATAAATAATACATCCGCCTCCTCCGTCTAGAAAAGAGCAGGGGCAAGCGGCGGGCGTTACTCGTCCGAACACTAGGACTGAGTACTAAACAGAACAGCCGACAATGCATCGCCTTGTTTCTCTCCTGTTGTTACTTAAAATCTTAGCTTAGATAAATGTTTACTGATATCATCTCGTATACGTACGTATATACGGAATAATGTGCGTAGTACAGAGAAAGTCTGTGGAAAAATCGATTTCTAGATTTCAACGTTTTGGGGTCCACTGGTATCAAAAAGTGTTGGTTGTAGTTTCTTTTTACTTCAAAACCTCCGTCCGTCACTGCCTGTCACCTGTGAACACTGGCGCGTAAACTATGAGTAATATTTTTTTTCCAAACAATATTCCAAACACTTTCCGGTTACACTGACCCAGAGGTTTTCAGTTTTCAACGAACTAATGAAAGAGAAGGAAGAGAGAAGTGTTAACGCAGCAGCTCACCTCGAACGTGCACGTAGAAACATCCTTCACTGAATACTTGGAAACACTATCTAAATGAGGTGATGCCGACAAATGACTTCACGGAAGATTCATAAATGGATCTTAAAATAAATACACAAACTAAAAGAAATCCCTTACTCAGGAGCATAAAAATAAGCAGTTGCATTCAGATTTAATAAAGTCAACAATTCATTATTACAACCTTCACACATAAAACATAGTTTTCAACATTATTAATAGAGTTTGATGAAAGATTTTATTTAAAAAGTAAAAATCTACCGAAACAGCCACATTTTTCTTTCGTGAAAGATGTCACTTCGTCATCCATGAAAACGAAGGACCTATTGGAATATTTTTGATCTTTTAAAACCATTTGACGTCATAGATATAACATAATTGCACATGGGGTCCCGCAAGGCTCGATTTCAGGCCTTGTTCTCTTCCTCTGTTCCATGTAAATGATATGACCTCGTGGACCCGAAACTGAAGAAGACTTCTGCTAATGGTACGAAAATTCCTTGTAATAAAAAATATAAATAGATTAATATCAATGTTTCATATTGGTTCCGTAAAATCCAATTAAAAGTAAACAAAGGGAAATCAGTGGTTTTGCATTGTACCATCCATTGGACATGAATGATGTTCCATTGACGGATGTTAAGGTAACGTTTTGGGGACTCTCAATTCTGTCAAACATCAAATGGAACGTCAATTAAAATGGGTTGAATACAAAATTAAGTTCATAGTATCACACTTCCGAATTCTCTCAAATTATATTAGCTTTCTCACTGTTCGTTGTTCATTTTGCTAATGTTCATTTCTGACTGATATAAGGCATAATATTGTGGGGGAACACATCCTTTAGGCCCCACTTTTGGATTACAGAAACGAATTGCACGAATAATAAGCAAATTGCAATACGCAAAACCCACTTAATGTCTGTAAGCTTCTCAATATTGAAGAATTCTATCATTGCCTTGCTTCTGTATTTATAAATGTTATTTGTCAAAGACTTACTAAAAAGTGTCTAAAGGTGGGAACATACTTAAGAACTCATTGCCTTTTATCTCTTCGACCAGGACTTTCGCTTTCGACTTTGGCTACCGATGCCGGACCATTTTCTTGAGTTCCGGAACAAAATCGAACCAACTTTAACGAAGATAAGGGATAATAGACAATATCTGAATGTTTTCATTTGAAAATAGTTTTTATTACACCGGAGTGAACATTTTCTTTCCCATTCTTGCTAAAAACACTCGTCGCTACCGTTATTCATAATGCAACTTAACATGTCAAGAGTTAGGATAAAGTTCTCAGAGTTCAAGAAAACGTACACAGATTGCACTTCTTCCCATGGCACGTCAAAGTATTAAAGTATTTTTTGGTGTTAAATAAATAAAAAGTGTACCAATCGTACACACAATTTAATTCAAATTCTACCCCTATTTATCGTATGAAATCGAAATGATGATTTTTTGCTTTCTAATATATTTTCAGGCCTTTCACGATCATCTGCACGACCACCCATGACTATACGTGTTTATCCCCAGGAATTTCCCGAGGCAATACTCTTAGGTATTTCTTGGTTCATTTCAACCCTAAAGAAGGCCCGACGAGAAGCATAAAACGGCAAGTAACAACAAATGAAAAATAAGTCACGTACAAGTCTCTCTGGAAATACCTACACTATATTTTAACACCCTAAAGGCAAAATGCATAGTATTCATCATTATCAAGCATCATTATTAACAAAGAGCATTTTATCTACAATTCACACAACATTAACGACGTTGTTACTTCGTAAGAAATCGAATTATGTTATTTTTGTTGTATTTTCAGACCGCTCACAAGCTTTAGCACGAAATATCGTAACAACAATAAATTAATACAAGCTCTTATATCCCTTGGTGCTTTTTCATCCATCAAGAAGATCTCCAACGGACCTAGGTACGTTAGTAGATCCTTTTGTGATGTTCAGCCGTGTTGTCATGAAGAGATACGCGAAGAAGAGCTTTCAGCGCTCTATGAGTACAATACTCTATTCATTAAAAAAAATACACAATATGTAATTTGTAAATGTTTCCACAATATTCTCTTTTCAGATTTGCAATAATTGTACAAATGAATAAGTTATAAATTGATTACTTTGAATTAAACAATTTTCTCCAAATTTAAATTATAAATAAGCGTTGCTGGTATAACCTAACTAACTTTACGAACAGTGTATTCCGGAGCTATGTGTTGGAAAATGTGCGATTGCTTTTTACGGATGATTGGGAAAAAACTCAAGCAACACTATTCTTTTATACGACCTTACAACATTGAGTAGAGCATGTATTCCAACCTCAACTCTCCAATGCTGCAAGTGATGTTGAAAGGTCTCAGATTGAATAAACATTCAAGGCAAAAACATTCAAGAAAATTATTGTGACCGTAAAAAAATCCGAACGCTCATAACTAATGAATTATCAATTCAGTTTACATATTACAATAACAATAACACCACTATTGGTTCTGGATATTCACTCACTACTACCTGTGTTTCACTTTGATAATCTGTAAGAGTACCGCATATCAAGGTCACAATGTACGAATTGTCGTCGACCAAGTCTTTGACGCCGACGTCACCTACACAGCACCAAGGACTTTCAATTATTTAAGTACTTTATTTATATTATACGCATGGGCGCATGCCCGCGAGGCGAGGGCTAGGGCGAGGGCTAGGGCGAGGGCTAGGGGCGAGGGCTAAGGGCGAGGGCTAAGGGCGAGGAGCTGAGGGCGAAGGCGAGGGCGAGGGCGAGGGCGAGGGCAGAGGGCGAGGCGAGGGCGAGGCGAGGGCGAGGCGCGAGGGCGAGGGCGAGGGCGAGGGCGAGGGCGAGGGCGAGGGCGAGGGCGAGGGCGAGGGCGAGGGCCCCGAGGATTCGACATGACGCAGTAGGCCGAGTATGGTAATCGATAGGCCGCTTCTGATGATGCGACAGGAGGATGGGGAGGTCGCACCACGCAGCATCCATCTCCTATCCTCACCAGCACCTGACGATGGAGCTAGCTGCCACACAAGTACTTCGCACGCCATTTGTGAGGGTAGTTTTCACCTACGAACCCTCACTCCGGGTCCGCCGCTTTCATCTGCGCGTCGCCTCTAGCAAAGCTGTCTGATTATGAGTTTTTTAAACCCTAAATTTCATGGGGTTTGCTGTTCTTTATGAAACATTTTAATAAGGGAATAAATAAAAAAAAATAAGGGAAAATAAGGGTTTGATAAGGGAACTTTGCTAGGGATCCAGACAGATTCAGAAAACATTTCATACTTTCGCAAATAATGTATGTAAAACCGATAGGAGGTTGTTTACAGGGAATACGTCATGACTTATTTTCTAATCATTGTGCCGCTATTCAACAAACTATTGCATTAAAGAAGTTAATGAAGAACAAACAGTATTTATGTGAATGATGTGAATCAAACAGTGTTGATGAAACAATAGTATGTCATAATATTGACGAAAAATATTTATATGCAAGCAACTTTAAAGTGTGTATATATACAAATTGCCCACCCATTGATTTAATGACTTAAAACAAATTATTTGATTCAGTGACTTCCTCATTTGTAATTAGAATAAATCTGTTACTTGAAGTGTAGATTCGTTCTGCGAAGTCGTGGACTTCCTCAGTCCTGAGTCTTAAAAATGATTGAGGCTGTTTAAGCTATTATATTGCTGATTTTGCACTGGCAACTAACTGCAGCAATTGATTGCACTGTTCTTCACACCGACAAGCTGCAGCAAGCACGGCTTTTATTGCCGGGTGCAAGTTCTTTGCACCGCATGGTCAGACCACAAGCACTTGCACCGTCTTGCCAGGCGCAGCAATTTAATTCCGAAAAGCAGCTGTCGATGTACACTGATCGTGCGCAAGTTGCAACTTGCACTGACATCGTACGTTTTCTGGATTTAGCAAAGTGGTTAAAGTTTGGGTAATGTTTATGTTCTTAGTGTCCTCACACTAGAGTAGCATCGGAGAATTCTGAATAGTTTCATAGAGCGTTACCTAAGTTCGATCACATTTTAATACTAGGAAACCTTTCTCGGAATTTTATACTATTTATGTACTTTATTATTATTATTATTATTATTATTATTATTATTATTATTATTATTATTGATTAAAATATTACTATTTTCACTTTTTACTTGAAGTGTGGTTCATCAATAATTTCGACGCATCTTCAATGGACCACACTTCCCGTAAAAAGTGATTTCATTGTTAACCTCCAAACAAACATACTGTAGACCGTAAATACAGATATATCTCAAAACAACAAGTTCTGTATAATTTAAGCCATTAAATAAAACAACACTTAATAACAGGTCCTATGATTACCCTTTGTGCAGATCCGCTTGTGTAATGACGGAAGATTTCACCAACACAAACCTTGATCAAACATCTGCACAAACCTTGATCAAACTTGCCAACTGCACCACGAATTGCGCCACGAGTAAGCGCTGTGACAACTTCGAGAAACGCGTTCATGAAAGTTGCGGAGTGCATACAAACGAAAATGCCGGCGCTTGCGGCGGAGCAAGGAAACCGACCAGGACATTTTCACATGCAGGTTTGCTTGCGCAAGCGACTTGCAGAGCAACTTCTTGCCCGTGTAAAGCCAGCATTAGTCATATACTGATGTGCCAATGTTGCGGTCATTCGTTGATTGAGTATGATACAACAGCACAGTTTTCGACTCAGCTTCTTCCAACCAGTAAAGAGCATTCTTGTCGGTCCAGTAGATTTCAATATTATCAATAATGGTGGTTTCATATACAGCTTTACACATACGCACCCCTCAGAATAACGAAGAAAGGAGCCTGTTTCACTTGGTAATTCACAATGGATTCGGCGATATGACCTTCGTGATCATTTCGCCGAATGTCGATGTCAAGTGTTTCGCAACCCTAGACACGAAAAGAGACGCTTCGTGTCGAAATGTCGCAGTATCAACGTTTTTACACCTTAGATTCTTCTAACACATTTCTCTTGGTATATTGCTCCATTGAAATTCCGAAGAATTACATTAGTTAGTTTCCACAAGGGGATGACTGCAGTTAAAAATTCATCTCACTAATCGAATGCCTTAAATCTGCCACGTCGGGTTGCACCCGCACGACCTGCTTGCCCGCCTGGGAAACCCGGCGCTCTTACAAGCACGGGCAACTTCTCCTGACTTCGGTAACCTTCGGTGTCCCCTCCAAATCCAGAAAGGATTGCGCGAAATTCTGATGCGGCGCGCGGAGAAGAACAGTGGCGTCTTACGAACATTTGTTTGCCAGATTTGTTCATTCAAACAACCGCGATTTGAATTATTATATTATTTATTACTATTTCATGTTTGTTTATTTTTAATTTTGCATTTTGTATGCATTTTTGCCAAGGGTAGGAATATACTCGTATTATTATGACCATTTCTTGCCCTGTTTTCGTTTAATTTTGTTTTTAAATAATTCTATTATTTATGGGATTTTGCAATAATGTGAAATAAAGTCTCTCAGTTAACAACTCTCGCTTACGGACGGACAGAGTTTTTAACGCGAAATATTGTCTAGTAAACCTAAGCTGAACGTTAATGCCATTTTGTCACTCATACGTAAAGACTATTACAAAATCAAGATAATTTCGATTCAGAATATTTAATTTCACTCTTCAATTGAGAACTTGAAATCTGACTGATGTATTATTTCATTTCAAATAATCAATTCTTTGCTTTAAAGATAAAGCAATATAGAAATTAATAGAGCAAATTTTGTGACAATAACTGTCAAGTAACTTTTCCCTCTAACTTGTCACGGCGCAGGTATCCAGTGACATACGGCCACTCCGGGTCAATTTGTTCAACTCGAGCCAATTTCTCTGGACGCAGTGCCCGCGAGATCTAATAAGATTATTTCCTTTCCCACGACCTTACCACACCAGCCTTAAATAAATGCTAATAAAGTCAATGAATTCGTTGTACTGTGTGTTCAAACACTTTTTAACAATAAATGCTCTTTACTTTACACTCTTTTAACAACATACTTTTTTGATATTACATGAAATTCGCTATAAATAAATATCAATCCAATGCTAATATTTTGTAATGTAATGTAATGTTCTTTTGAAACAAACTATCCTTTATTGCAAAGAAATGTAAAGTACTGACTGGTATTTATAGAATGAAATGGGTAAAGCTTAACCATGCCATACCAGCAATGCAATATATGTGCTTGTAATGTTTATTTCACTACGTATTGTTTATTTCTTTTATATTTTTATTTCAATACGTATTAGTCGCTAATAAACGCAGCAGAAGATGCGAATTTAAAAAAATATTTCACAATATAACTGACCTTCTGGCTCTGAAACGTCATATTAACCACATATACTCTTATAAGTCAGGTCAAATTAAAAACGTATGCGCTATATAATAAACTAGATATGAATTAATTCACACAAAAAATTTTACATTCCCATACGGCAGTTAACGACTGACAAGTAATTGTTCCCGCACCCATATATTTTCCAATGTACCTGACACACCTGACAGCCTAATTAGTAATCAGTATAGATTAAATCTTTACCTATACTTCGCTGTGCTGCATAGTAAACTAACAATACACTAAGATGTCAAACGTACTCCTGTAGCCTGGCTCCCCACTAGCCTGGGCGACCTCTCTGAGCTGCTACACCTTTTCAATTTTAAAATGAGACCAAACGCATTCAAATTGAGAACAATCAGTTCCAAACTGGGGAAAAGCTCGTTCATAATGAATCTAAACACGTTCAAATCGACACGAATCACCTTCAAATAGATAATAAATTTTACCTCCATTTTCAGATCCACAGCATTAAAAGGAAGAAAAATGGAGAAATTATGTTTGAGATGTATTTGTTCTTTCTACATCAGTTTATATATTTGGCAACTGCGTAAACAGATCTTTCTTAACAGTAGATTTAAAAGATGGCCAGGCAATTTCAAATGAATTGAACAGAGGACTATAAGGGCTTAATGTCAAAAGGTGATTTTTCTCCATAAATATTTCTTCAATGCCATAATGACAAGAAGCACTGTCTACTACCAGTACCATAATCGTCTGGTAGGCATTTTCAGCAGCGGGGAGGCACTGACGAACAATTGCTTTTCTTCTTACTTTGTGATTACGTTCCTTAACCGATGACATGGACATTAGATCCACAACTTCCCGCTGCCAGTTTACTATAGAAGAATCCACATAAGAATGAGCCAAAGTGGCAGTTTGCTAAACAAATGAACATCGCATGTAATTCAGAGTAGTATCTCTCCGCCGCGACAGCTGTTCAGCCATGCCTCTTTGTAAAGTGTTTATGTTTGTACATGGCTCCCGTTAAGACATCATGGCTTCTCATGGTTCACAACCGTGTAATTATATTTAAAAAGTAATTGATAAAACGCAAATCAGGGAACGTTCTCGACCATAGCTCGCCAACTTGCCACACAGGAGCAGAAAGCACGTGCATCAGTACGCATCTGATATTCAAGACTCTTTTCAAATAAACATAATGCATATCACACCAGAACTAAATTCAATGTAATGTTTATAACAAACGAATTTGTACAGAAGGGCACAGTAACACTGCGCTTCTTAATTTCAATTATTTCTCGTAGGGAACTATATTTTCGTCGGATGAGGACATGACAAAAGGAAGCGTCAAAGCCATTTACAAGTTAGCGAACTGCAAACGAACGAATCAAGGAAGGAGGGTCAAATGGGCTCAAGGACCACAGAACCTTCAGTTATCATGTTAACAGCACTAGCTGTCAAAACGGTCCAGTCTTATAAACATCGCTCTATACAATGAGTTCCTTTCTTAGAACGGCCTTGCTTTCGCGAAATAAATTGGAGTTAGTTTCGTCCATGTGTACAATAGGAACATTGCTTGTTAACTTGAAAGCTGCAGAATATATTCACAACGTTTAGTTTCAATTTCATCGCTGCTAGTTTTCTCGCGTCCTCTTCGAGTATCGTTAAGTGTAAATAATAAACCATTAAATGTTTTCCTAAACATTTTTGGAATTCAATGATTTCATGATTTTCTTAAAATTTATACTGAAGTTCCATTAGTGTAAGCCTTGTATTCACCTCAATATAATCAGCAATTAATTCACGATTCTGACCTTCCTACTTTCACCCCGTCGTTTCCTTTCGTTTTGGATCTTCACCCATCCATAAGCAATCGTTATTTTTTACTCCAAATGTATTCGCCAGACCTGTCTAATTTCCATTATTGTAAAATAAAGCCCAGATTTGCTGTTTGATAATTCTGTCACTGTTTTGTTAATATACGGTTTAATTAATAAACTTGAAAACTATCTTGAACTACACAGAACAGAACTACATATTATGTTTTGTCAACTAAATCAATTGCCTGTTTACTTCTCGTTTTGAAGTTGTTTGGTCGCAATATGAAAATGATACTCAATATGAATATGAATTGACGCAATATGAATATGATCTCAATTTGAGAGTCATTTGTCTCAATGTGAACGAGTTTCTTCCCTATTTGTGTTGTTGTTTTTTCAATTTGAAAGTGCTTGTTCTCGATTTAATGTGTTTGGTCTCGTTTTGAAGTTGAAAAAGTAATAGTATAACATCGTCTGCCCTCACAAGTTCTACAAGCGTCATCAAGCTGTGCCCGTCGGGCAAGGCTTTTGATTGGCTGCAACTTCCCGCCTGAATACTTATTTTAATATTTATATACTGGGGCATAGTATTTTGCAACAAAACCAGTTTATGTAAAATTATAGATTGAACTTATACTTTCATAATATTTACACCAACAATTCAAAATCTGTGTAACAACTTACATATTTTACCATCTGCGTATTCCTAATGTGTGTAAAATAACTTACATTATTTACCATTTGCATACCCATAATGCAAAGCCTTAAGTCGGGAAGAAGCTAACCGTTTGCTCTCTTCGAACTGAACGTTGGAGCAGAGCAGACGCTATGCTGTGCTCAAAACTTTTATGAGCTGTGCAAATGAATATTAGTTTTGCATGGCGCATCCAGGTGTTATATTGTTTATTACGTGAGTGCATGTCCCTGTGATTCGTTGCGGCTGCAACGTAATTTATGGCCACTGGTTTTTAATATGAGGAGCAACGCTGCATTATCCACGTGTTCTCCATGCTGCTCTCGTAGTGATGTCGAATTGATATTCGCGAGCATCTGGCCTCTGTGTGCCTGTGTGCAATGAACTTGTGAACTACAAACGGGAAACACTAACAATATTATCACAACTTTTCGGCTACACAACCTGACTTTAACGTATTATTTCATTTAATTTTATTGATACGTGCTTCTGTCTGGAACAGGGACGTACAATTCTGTAACCCAACTTCATGTAATTCACCATCAATATTGTAACTTAACAATTGGGCTTGAAATAATGTTATTTATTCAATTAATAGTTAATATAGGCAGTACTTATATTATTAATTCATATGGAAGAGACAATGTGTTTACATCAAGCCTGCACAGAATTTTGCATTTTAGATGATCTCGGGAGCTGCGCGCAAGAAACTCAAGAGCCAATTCTGGAAGCTAAGGGTGCGGATGAGACCCATTCTAGGAGTGGGGAACACCAATGAGAATGCGAACCGTAGTGCGTAAATTGAAATAGCAATCGGTGATAACATGAGTTCATGTAATTGCATTATATTGGAAATGTTTGTTGCACTAGCTGAAAATGTGAAGTATGAACCTAAAACGCATTATACACACCGACATCTTTGGTTTGGACACCAAGTATTACAATTGTTTGAACGGCTGATACTGTAATTCACTTTGTTACGATGTAATCACAAATTGAGAGTGGTGCTAAACACAAAATTTTAATATTGAATAGTTTTTGTTGACGATGACCGTAAAAAACAAGTATTTCATTAACTATTTTAATTGAATAACACAGTTATATCAACAAAAAAAATTCTTAAAAAATCATGATTACTTCCTGCTCTAATGTTTGACAAGAGTACATTATATATTTCTGATATCAAATCAACGAACACTATTCATAATTGTTTTCGTTGATAAATTTAAAATATACTTAAGTTTATTTTATACGGATACTTTGCAATCAAATAAAATCTATCAAATAAAAAGGTAATAAAAGTAGGAGCCACGTTCTGAAAATTTTGAAAATGTACTTGAGGCATCTTGTTAAGTACCCACCATCAAAAATAAAAATATCAGTTTCAATTCAAGGCCGCAACATCAGCCAGGTCAATTGGGCAAGATCACTTTTGGTGAAAATCCTGCAGACGGTGTAGCCGCAAGCGTTGTTGAAAGTCGGACGGACAGACGTTTTTCCGCACAATTTTTTTCGATATCAAAGACCCACAAAACGTGGATCCTGACTACAATATATTGTAAGTTGTAATTAGCTATACACAGGTTCAAGAATTATCCATTTGTTCGGTATCAGGATCTACATATTGATATTTTCTCGTGAAAAATCGCCGTTTTTCTCTGCAGCATTACACAAATTTTTCTAGACTACGTATGAGGTATCTGAGAAAGTAAAAAGTCAATCAAAGAGACTTTTCAAATTTGTTCAATGTTCTAATTTACCTCGCTCTATAAAATACATCTCAATCGTATGAAACCGGGAAAATAAAATTACGATTTTTCTTCCCATTCCATTTTTGGCAGGTCTGAAACATTCTTCTTTCAAAAACAACCAGACTAATCAATAATATGAACAAATATTTCTAACTTCAAGACGAGTGGTAACAGTATTTTTTTTTTTTTTTTTTTTTTTTTTTTTTTTTTTTTTTTTTTTTTTGAGAACGGCGTACAGTGTGCTAAGATGTAACACGGTCCTAAAATCGCCATCATTCTAAAAAGCGTGTTTTCTCCATTCTTTGGAGCATTAGCAATGCAGACTGCAGCTGTCGACAGCACGTCAATTTCGACGTTACTCTTTGCAACTCCGCCGCAGAGACACCCTACACAGTTTGGAGAACAAAAGAGCAAGAGACGTACTGTACAATTAGACCCTATACTGATTATCAAAAAGAAAAAATAAAGTTTATTTTAACAAAACAGTGATATATAATGAATTAGTTTACATTCGTATCGTATTTTTTTTAAAGACATAAATGTTTGTAACAAATAATGTACTTCAGCTTCCGGGTTAATGACCCTCATCTCGATCAGGTTTCTCTGATCCATTGAGCAAGTGCTGAGATGGCTCCTTGTTTTGCTTCTGGGCGTACATGTAGCTTCACTATGCGCACGTTTTGTAGAACTCTCCTTTTACTTGATAAGAGAAGAGGTAATGGCGAGTTGCTATTTTGTTAGCAATGCAGAAAAATCATACTTGCAATTCGTGTACCGATGCAAATAAGTTTTCAATAACTAAGAAATGAAAATTACTGTTTTTAAAATATTGCTAATCTTGCAATTTTTAAAATTTCTTTTTATTAATTTATGTTAAACATTTACATCTTTCAACTATTTATAATTAAAATGACGGGAATGGATTCTGGAACTCAAGAAAACGTGCGCAGATAATATTTTCCCCCCTACGTCACATAGTTTTTACTGAATAAATCTAAACCTAAATCTACGAAAGGGTGGGGGCAATGGGAAGAAAAGCCGTCCCCGACACACTCGAGATGCGCCTTCCACGTTAGAGGCAGTGGAGTAAACAAGGCGATGACGGTTGGCACTCGGGGACAAGCGAAGCTCGAACATTCTTTATTCCGACTATTCCACTCGTGAAATTAAAACGAAGTGTAATATGCCCCAATCAGAGCGGTGTACCGCAAAACTTTTATCGCTTTTTCTATCCGATTTTTCTTACCTCTCCTACCTACTGGCCAATCATAAGCTCAGACTCGTGTATCTTAGGGAGGCGGTATGTATCAACCGCTGTGTGCAATAAGTCGCATATGTGTAATATAACCTGCGATTTTAATGTCGCTTTCAGTTATTTTCAACAGAAATAATATGGCGAGATCCTATGACGCGTCTCACGATGAACTCAAAGAAATAATTCGTGAAACTCCAGAAAATACGGAGAAGAATAGAAGGTAAATTTGACATGAATGTTTAGATGAGATTTTTACACAAGTCCTACATATTATTTTAGTCGAAGTGCAATTCGCCACGTCTCCGTGAATTTCTATTTCTTTAGAGACCTCATTTATAAAGATTTGTTGCGAGTGAGAGCCTAAAAAGTTAGGGTAGTGCTCTAGCATTCATCTCGTACTGATCGAAAAATACACGGCCATCAGCGTAGCCGGCCTCTAGAATTCTTCTGCAGACAGCCTCGCTAGTTAGAATCTCTGTCAGTTGATACCTTTAGCCACTTCTACCTGTTATTAGACTCGTCAAATAAATTACAAACAAAAAATTAGTTTTTGATGTATTTTGAGCTCTACAGTTTTCAATTTCGAACATTTTGTAAATTTGACTTGAGATTGCGATTTTGCCACCCCACAAATCCATAAATAAAATGCTTAACACGCGACTGGCACCTTCTTTGACTTTTGGTCAGCTTTTACAGGCTTTTTTTTTTTTCAGCGTGCGAAGGGCCCATCTGCGTGGCTGCGCCGCGGCGCGTGGCGCGTGGGCGACGGTCTTCTGGCGGTGGGCGTATTGTCTGGGCGGAAGGGCGCGGGCGGGGCGGCGGCCGCATCGGTAATTGCCCGTCGCCAGGTGCCATTACCATACAAGTGCGCGCCGAGGGAGGCGCTAACGACTCGGGTTTCCGGAATGCGGCGACGCCGCTTCACGGGAGGACGCGGCGGCTACACGCGCTTCCCGGTCGGCACCACTTAGAAGCGGGCAGTTGTCGGGACAAGTTTTGATTTTGTTAATGACTAATATGGAATAAGTGATAGAAAAAAGATATCGTCAATACACACACATTTCGAATTTAACCTACGTACAATATTCGAAGAACATTTTTTGTTTCCACAACGCCTTTAATGTAGGCATTATTTACTTGGTATATATTATTTAATGCTAAGCTATACTAAAGCTCCTAATTATTAAGACAAGCTAATCTATACTTAAGCTTCTAATTTAAGAGGGCAAATGGGTCTGTACACTTGCATTCTGTCCTATGGCCACTCCTAACTTCGTGATTTTGACACATGACTTCTACAGTAGTATGTAAATATTTATTCCCGGAAACCCAACAAAAATACTTAAAGTGTACATTAGTAACATGATTCTGAGAAAGGCGGGCAATGTAGTTAAATATTAAATTCCCATAGCTCTCTTACGATTTGGTTTAGTGTAAAAATATTATACACAATAAGACAGACAGAAGGAGAATTCTGGGGGCAGGGGCGGGTCTCCGCAAGGGGATACTTTTGGAGAGGAAAGAACTCCGCAAGCCGCCGTGTACGTCGGCGCTAGATCTCACCACCTCACAAACAACTCGGAAACAACAAACAATTGAGGTGGTGATGGATAAATTCTGGTCTATAAAATTGTACATCATTATTTTTGCGCTTAGTTCTACCATTAAGAAGTTATTACAAAACAAATAAAAACAGTTCAAATATGTTTTTGGCTACCAAACATTTTTTCAAGGTACGCCAAGGACGAAAACTTCGCGTATTCTCAAAATACCAATAAACTTCACATAAATATAAAACTTACCTCTTCTTTTATAAGGTGTTCTCTTTCAGTTTCTGAATAATCTTTGTTAAATAATAGTACAGGATTAGTACACTCCTCATGATATAACTAAATAATTATTTTTAAATCTATTAATTTACAAAGAAAATGTGAATATTACTTCGTTAAATTATTTTCCTACAATATTTCTGCCTAGTCGTCATTACAAAAATTAATAAATGCCGGGAACCAAAATATATTGACTATCCCAGAACACTAAATTAAGAGCTAGTTGCAAATGCTTGTTATTGTCGTTACTGCAACTTTATCCAGACCTGCATGCCAATAGTACTTGTGGCGACGAGCGTTAAGGAAGGCCTGAGGCTGATTCAGGGGTTGCGGGTTCCATTCTTGTCAGGGGCTCGGCATTTGTGTTATGCATTTAGCATAGGGACCTGTAGGTCCCTCCCGAAACCGATTAGGCCGACTGCTTTGCTCAGTGGTTTTCTTGGTTTCCCTGATCTTTCCAGGCGAATGTTGGAGCAACACCCTAGAATAGTGACCATGGGCTGCGTGCGCTCGTCCTTCACTATGCTATCCCCATCCTAGGGCCGAGCAATGAACTGATCTCGATTGGTCCATCCCCCCCCCATTGATCTGGATCGTCAACTTGCTGGAAATAGACCTAGCCGAACATTAAGAATTAGATCTGTGCGTTCGTGATTGCTTTATATCCTTCATAGACATTTTGAGCGTTGTTTTAAATTCGCCAAAATGAACAAAAAAACTATAAGAATTAATGATTTGAAGTTTCTTATTCATTTTTAATTGTAAATACAAGCATCTTACAGTAACATTTGATTATTTTTAAATATTTGATAAATCATTACAGACCATTACCATTTGGACTGTATAATTCTAAAGAGCCCGTAACAAGTATTGTGCTTCAGCTTCTGGATCAATGACTACCATCAAGATCAGGTTTTCCTGATCGTTGAGCAAATGCTGAGATGGCCCCTTGTTTTGCTTTTAGACATAAATGAAACATCCAATTAACTTCTTCCCGTAGTTCGTCACACATACCTTTTAACTGTTTTTGATGAAAATAAATAAATAATAAATTAGTACCTGGCATGAACATGACAGACACATATTTCTAAGTCTATGTGACTTTCGCAAAACTTTTTTTTCACTTAAAATAAATTTTTTGTAACATTCCGAGTAAAGGAAGCGAGAAATCGAGACCGCATATGATATGTATTAATGAAAGGTGCACCTATTTGTAGAATTCAGTCTCAGGAATTAAACGACAGTTTGGTGGTCAGTGGCCTGGTCGCCAGTTCAAGTTGGACAGCGATCACAGCCCGCTGAGCGCGTGGCTCGTAAATGTCTACAGTGAAACAAGCGAGAATTAATAGGACTCTCCCGAGACTCACTGCGAAGCAGCTTCTCGAAACACAGACCGGATAATAACATGCATACAGACGTCTGCACATAAGGACACTCAAAATATCACCTTCATTAATATCTCTGGTTTCAGACATATTCATAACATAAATTCTCTTCCACAAGTTTGGTCTCTGCGATTAGTGTTGTTTCCTGTAAGGAATGGACAACAAGACGCTAAAAACACCGGGGCCAGCGTTTGTTAGTAAATAATATTCAATGGAAAAGATGATTTCATCCTCCCGTACTCATCCTGAGGTGCAATTGTTCAAGTGTGAGTAGCAGAAAACGTTGATGTTCTGAAATGTAACTCTATAAGGAATAGAACATTTACGCGCAAGCACGCAGCTTCCTGAAATAGAACTTGCACTTCAGTGGCAAATAAAAACTAGTGGTACTCCAACAGCACATACTTTCTCGGCATATTGTGAACGCTTATGTTAATTTTATCATACGAAAATCTGTCTGACAGATCAACTACCATTTGAAAAATTCTTAAAGAAACGAAGCGTGAAAAATACACAAATTCGTAAACAGTATGCGAGAACGTAAAATAATGAAAAGTTAATAAATAATATGATACTGATATTGATAGCGTGGGTAAACTAATGCAAATACATTGAAAAATGTAAAATAGTAATTATTAAACACTACGGTATTGTAATATTCTGCAAATATATTGAAGTTTTAGTTTATATTACCGCAAACGAACGGCAGTCATCATTATCGCTTTCTCTTATCAATTCAGTGTTACAACTAAAAATGACCGCTCATCTATTCGTTTTGACATTTAATACAATTAAAGGATGTAATTTAAAATGAAATATGAAATAAATCCAAATTCTAACTTACGTAGCAAGTTACGTTACGAATTTACGTAGCATTCAAATGCGTAAATTGGGAGCGGGCGACTAAAAGCAAGCAATCTTTATTTCATATTAATTTTAAATAGGTTTTCAATCGTTTCTAAAAGATTAATTTCTAAACGTATAACAAAAGATCCAATTTAAGACACGAACGAAGAAATATCACTAAATACAGTAAATAAAAGATGTTGTGTGGTATCAAAAAATATAGACATAAAAATATATATTTTGATATCAGACATCTTTTATTTACCGTATATAATTATTAGTACCTCACCAGCGACCTGGTTAAGGAATATGAGTTAATATACACATTCTAACTTAGTATCCAACTGCCTCAAATTCTAAAATTAAGATCACGAAGCGAAGAAATTTTGGTGCGGACGACTAATTCCTTCCAAAATACTCATATCTTCGAAAAATTCAAGATGACTTAGTCTGTTTTTGATTAACACATTTCATTAGAAAAATTGTATCTTCATAATTGTAGTAAGAGGAAATGAGCCAAAAAATTTCAAATGTTTGTCAATTTTCGAAAAATCAGAGATTTACACCATGAGACCTGTATCATTTTCTTAAACGTTCTCCAAACTATCCAACTTCATAATTTCATCAAAATTTAACTAAAATGAATGGAGCAATTTTTTTGAAAATGTCGTAGAGGTTTCATGTGTGGTACTCCTCAAAATTAAAATATGTTTGAAATTCAAAAGATCACAACAGTCAGATCGATTGGGAAATATCTCTTTTGAAGAAAATTGGCTGAACGGTTTAGGTGCTGGTGCCATTTCGGCCTTTTCTTGCGAAATATTACATAACTTTCTCGTCTTCAGAAGTTTCTTCTTAAGCGCGAGAAGGTAAGAAGCAATGAAATAATTATATGCGTCGTCATTGCCAACAATATTAAGTAAGTATAATCCTGCTCAAATTCCACTCAGAATGCGTGGTTGGTTTTACCACTAATTTATGAGATACAATGCGTTGAATAAACAGAAACAAAATTAGACGAGATACATTGTTACATTATTATGTTTCACCTTCCCTAGCCGTCTCAGAATAACTGCTTCGAATGTGTATAGGGGGGTGCAGACGATGATAACTTCTTGCTAATGAACATTGGGGGGCAATTCCATGTGACTGAAATACACACGTGTCATTTGCCCCTGATTGGTAGGCAAATTGCGATGCGCAGATGCTTGACGAGTTGCCTCCAATCAGGGACAAATATTGCATACGTAACTTCATTGTATAAAAGTTCCTACCACATTTTCATTGACACAAAGTGATTCTTTTCGACCCCATTTTGGCGGTTTATCTTTTATTTTTAGTCCAAGCAGATTTATTATAATCTCGCACACTACGTACTAAACACGAAATTGCCTCTTATGCCTATCAGAGTTGCAATGAACATTTCCTTATAAAATTTCAGGTGCGATTTTAAAACCCTGACTGGCTAACGCACACGAGAAAACATAAAATGTTCCGGCTACTTCAATGAATAATGTGCGAAGAAGAGTCAAAAATACACGTTACAGTCGAATCACGGACGAATAAACTGAAAATAAAAAAAATGCATTTAAAGATCAATACAAAACAATTGCCGTTAAGACTTCTCATGCTCATCTCTCTTATCACATCCACAATTGCTTTTAAATGTTAAACGTTTTTCTATCCTCATGAACGCATTTAACAAGGGCATTTGATTTACAGCCTAGACCCAGAGAAAACGTCATGTATTATCAGAACTCAAAAGAAGCTAATTGCATACCTACAATCCTTCACCAGACCAAAGAGAATGATTCATCAAAACTCATGTGCCTGAAACCAACCGTCCACATACTACGCCCATCCAGCTTGAAATTAATCGCTCCCTGACCGCAAATTTTACATTTACAAAAACATTTTTTTTCGTGAACGTGAATTAGGCTTCTTGGAATCAACACTAACCAAATTGTCTATAAAAATCTCTAAGAATTGCACGAAAAAGTTGATGAAACGCGAATAGTGGATCAAGTCTAACTTGGATAGCTTGGTAATAGGTAATATGTATGTAGTCTTTCTTTTAATTACAAGATTTCACATCTCACATTGCAACACTATTCTAATATTAAATGGGCTAGAGTAGATAAGTGAATAGTGACGTATTGGCGCAATGTCATTTGCGCAATGACCTATCTAAACGCAGTGTATTTTAAACGGGCATTATATTCACCGCAACGTATTTCACTAAGAATAGATTATTATTATTGTTAATATTATTATTATTGTGTTAAACTTGTCAATAAAATTGAATTATAATTTTTTTAAATGAAAGTTCAGGAGTGGCCATTATTGTTAGACTCATTTGTGACTTGAGATCGTGAAGTGGCAACTTGTGAGCGTGATGCAATATGAAGAACATTGTCATGAATAACTGTCCTGCATTTACCGAACACATGGGCAATACAATGAAATTTTGATTCGGACAACATTATGAGAAAGTAATGACGAAAATTACGTGGAAAATTATTTGGAAATGCATAATTACGAGAAAATCAACATTATTTGAAACGAAACTACAAATGAGACGTGATACTGAATATTTACATTTTTCTGTTTGAAAATTGGAAACTGTTTTTGATGCGTCAATGTTACCTACGTCGGTCGCGAAGTGTTGTGGATAAGGTTATTGCTTCCAAAATTTTAGTATCGGCATTCGAATCTCAGCACAAGCAAATATTTCCGTAAACACGTTAGCATGTTCGATATTCTTATTAGGTAACCATTTCATAATGCAAGAAAGTTTGTGTTGTTGTAGCACCCTTCGGTTAATAATGTAGAATTTAGTAGTGATGGTTTATGTTTCCATAAGACCTCAACTAATGTATTCAATTACAGCTGATATTATGCAATGATTTATTTCTATATCTTCTCGATTTTACAGTGTTTTAGAAAAAAGTGCACAGAGGCAGCACAAATAAAGGGAGTCGAGAGAAGTAATCTTCGTCAATGAACCCTGGGTCTTAGAAGCTAGAGCTATGCGCTAGCCTTGTTCGAGGAATGCGTGTTATTTTGCGAGGTTGGCCAACTCGATGATTTCACTGTTACCATTTTCATTATTATTAAAACAAATAACTAAGCGTTGAATTAAAATATGGATTCTATATTATCTGTCACAAACTTCTAGTGCTCGGAAATGTGTAAATAATATAAATAATATATTATTTATATAATATATTATTATATATAAATAATTCATTTGTGGACAAGCACACGACTACCCGGAAATATAACTAGCTCTTCAGTTGCTACAAAAAAAGTATCCAATATTCTAATCAAAAAGATTCGTTGCTCGTACCATCAAATAATGAAATACAACGCGTTGACTAATCTAAAAATCAAACGTTAACGAAGACATATGACAGTACTGTTTTACCTTACATTGTATTTATAAAGGGGTCTCAGAATAAATGTCTAGGATATGTATGGGAGTCGAAGATGACCCCTTTTTACGTGACCCCTACGTTTAGATGACCCCTACGTGATACTGATGTTTGCCAATGATTTTGAGAAAACTCATATGCATAGGTGTTCTGCAGGTCATATTCTGAGACAGGCAACGAGATTCCATGTGCCAGCCAAACACCTGTGCAGACGAAGTAGCTTAACATTCACGGGCAAATATTACACGTGCAACAGCGTTATATAAAATTTCTCACTATATTTTTATTGGCATTGGATTGTCTTCTGAAGTTTCACATTTTTTTCTGAACCTCCTGAAAATTGATTATTCAACACAATGAAATATTTTTTACGACACTTCAATTAGCAACACACAATTGCTGTAATAACCGGCGTATGTATGCTCTTCATGTTTTACAAAATAAACTTCTTTTATTGACAAGATGGCACTATAATATTATAGATGAAGTATGTTTTATGTTACATTGAAATAAGTAAAATATAAATAGTTCAAAAAACACCTCATCTTCATTTAACATGTCATGCACATCCTCCATGACATTGTAAACTTAACGCACAAACACGTAATTTTTTTTTCTTTTCAAACATCTGGTTCCTAGATACACTGTGTATTTCGGAAAACAAATAATTTGAATACTATCAAAGTTCTACTAAGTTTGGAAGATTACATTTTTGGGGATGAAGTATTTCTTAAACTTTTCCGCGTCACGTACACAATTTTTTTTCGCTCTACGTCTATTTTGCTAAATTGAAATTGGACTTCCTATTCTCGGTACTTTTCAGCAAATATCTTTCAAAGCGATCTTGAGGTGCTCAGCAATATCAGTTGAGACGTGGACCGATAACATATTTCCTAACCACTTGCGTTTTTCAATTACAAACATAGATATCAAATTGTGTTTTAAAGTATACCTAATATTGAAAATTATACATTAGTCCACTTTTATGTTTATTAAAGAAAATGTATAATTAATTATTTTAAATCAATGTAGATTTTAGTTTAAACAGCTTCAAAATAATATGATTACAACTTGACACAACGCATTCTCGATGTGGAAATGAAAGCTATTTTTCCGTGAGTTTACAATTTGATAAAAATACTTTCGAGTTAAATATAAAAGTTGACATTGTTACTAAAGTTTGATATCGCAACGATCTAACAAATGTACAATTTTCATATTTTTATCTGGTCTCCCAACAGAGATATTACAGTTGAATTTTAAGAGGATGTATTATTTAAGTGGTGCATTACTATTACACCGTTATGTGTAAAAGTGAAGAAAAAATTAAGTCAGTGATTGTATACCTTTGACAAATTATTCTGAAAATCGAATTTAGTCCATTCGCGTTCCGTAGATTTGGTTGCAAATATTTCTCAAAATAAAACATGGAAAGTATGTAAATACTATTTGGATATGTTCGCCAAAGTGTGCTGAATCCAATGTTTTTTATTTAAAAATGTTGGAACAAACCAGAGCTAAGCAATTTAGAAAAGAGTAAGTGCCTAAAAAAGCGAAAAATGGTGCACGACGTAAACATATGGCCGTCACTTGTAAACCATGTACAATAAAAAAAAATTAAAGATGATTTTGAAGAACCAAAAACATAAGAAAATGTATGTACAAAATAAGACTTTTCTTCGAGATGGTGGAGCGACCGTTGCTGGACCCCTTAAAATGAAATGACCCGGTGACAATACAATACAGTGGAATTGGCGGTGAATCTGACCGCCCCAGCCGGGATATGCTGTTACTGAATGGTCTCCCGATAAGCATGGTGGTACAGTGCTTGTAAGAGTGTGTAAGTTTTGGATGAAGATAGGACAAGGAATGGGAAGGTAAGATCACACGCGGTATGCGGTCCCTTTTCTTAGGGTACTGCTCCGGCATTGTCCAGGTGTTGATCGAAGAACCCACGGAAAACTACCGATCAGAGCAGCTGGTCCCTAGAATTCTCCCCCAGATAGCGGCTGAATTCGACCTAGCTATGTAGCCAGTCAAAAACTCCTGCCACCATCGGGACTCAATTCCTAGGTCCTCCCGGTAGGGGGCACCACAGTGACAATAGCTAATGCCCTGAGCCGCCTTTGCCGGTCCCTCGTTCGCTGCAGCTACCTTTTCCTTATTAAACAGTCGTACCAACCACGAAAACTACATTTCCCTGCATGAGCTACGAGGGTTGGATCCGTACTTCCCGGATATCCCTCATAGTTTAAGGATTTCGGTGAGTGCACGTGAGTGTACAACTATTTCAGGTTGAAACCGGGTGCCCGCCACCGGAGCTACAGCTCCCGGATCCGCGCGCCGCCGCCGCGCTGCCCGCCCGCCCGCCCCGCCCGCCCTGCCGTCGCCCTCAAAAACAAGCGCGCAGTGGGGAGCTCCAGCTCTCTCCGAAGCGGCTCGACGCAAGCCAACAAGCGCAACGCGCCCCGCCGCCATAAAACGCTCTCGGTAATCGCATTTTCTCGGAAAGCTTATAAATAATTCCGATCGCTCCTTAAAGGCGGGCGCGGCCCAGCTATCAATGTAGGAGAGCTTCCTCCGGGACCAAGTCCGTAGAGGAAGTGTGCGATCGAGTTGTGATAGGCTGCCAAGGCATCTTGATACGGTTTTCTTTTCCTCTTATGAATTGTCGTTTTATAACGAAGCGCGACAAGGCCATAACGAGTGTGAAATCGGGAGTTATTGGGGGCAAGGGACGTAAAAGTTGGACTGGAGTCACTCGAAAGTTCGTAAAATATGAACTTTGACCAATTTTACCTCTACTTGGTAAAGAGACGTACAAGTTTATTAAGCGAATGTAGAATGATTTTACTATATATTAGTGATATGCCTGCCATTTACTTGTGTATATGCCAGAGAAAACAGTCACGAGCAAAGTCCACTACGAAGAATTGCATTGTACGTGACCATATGCTCAAATGCATTCGATTTCTAAAAAAAAGAGTAATCCAAACAATCGAAGATATTGTAACTATAAACTACTCCTAGTCCAGGGTAGCTAGCTACTACTCACATGGAGAGCTTGACAAATGCCGAATGTTCTCCCGAACATTCGTGTATCTCTAAAAATGTAAGTCTTTCCCCAATTGTAAGAAAGAAATAATTAGCTCGAGTCATTAGAGAATGATGATCTGTAAGAAATTTAAACATGAAGAACAAACTGATATACGGACGATCTGAACAAATTACGGTACTAATGATTAATCAGCTGTTCAAACTTTGGAGGCATATGATGAATTATTATTTGATGTATTATTTACATATCATTTGATATATCCTATTATTATTTTCATTCATATAATATCCAGATATGATCTTGTAATCCATATACGAACTCGATAGTTATGATAACATTTAGTGATTATTTAGACGTTAATACATATTAATAAAAATACACTAAATTGTAATGCCATTAATGTTTGATTACAAAATATATTATAATCAAACAGTATAGCAAGAAGTATTTAAATCAATTACACTAGAAAGTATACTTCTGATAATTAAGAGTTCTCGAAAAAATTGTACAATTCGCAGTTATTTTAAATACAGTCAACCGTGAAATATTGTTTTAACAAGTCTTCGTACTCCTACTAGCAATAAAATAAATCACAACTTCGACTTCTTTTTTGAAATTTATAGCACCAGCATCTGAAAATTGACCCGATCTACTGACCCTAAATCATCGCATTAACTAAAATCCAGTCGATCTGGAAAGGGACTGGACTTGAAAAGGAAGGATATTTATGATTTCAATAAACCCGCACGTGTCGAACACTCAAGATATTAATGATCAAATAGGACTTCAGAGCAGCCATGTAGATTTTCGTCATAAATAAATATTGTAACACGTAACAACAGCTGTGTCATTCCATAATTCAGATTTTTTATTATAGGCGCGAGATAAACGTTAATGTTGTGGTGAATGACATCAGAAAATACCAAAAGAAATGGCTCCAGGATATCAACAGCATGAAACCAAATCGGGTGTCAATGTCTGCTCTTATTAAGGTGTCTCAGGATAAATGCTACAAAACGTCTAGAAGAACAAGTAGAGGATTCGCAGATTATCACAGTTTGTACAAAGAGCATGAGGTGGAATATTTTATGTAACCAAGTTCTATATGTGACATTCGCAGCTAATTGGAGGTACCTCATCATGCATTGGTGTTTGGCACTTTCTGAATCAAAGAAATTTCAAGTACCTGCCACACAACAATGCATGATTATTGCCTACATTCAGGAGTAAATATCCCATGTGTAACTTTGTTATATGAAATTTTTCACCGCATGTTCATTGTCCAAAATTGATCATCTGCGAACTCTTAAATGCTCTAGAATTTTGCAACATTCTGCACAGATCTGCATCTCAGATCTGCACAGATCTGAGACATTCTGCACAGATCAGGAAACACAGAAAAAACAACAAAACAGATAAATACAGCAGTTCAAAATCTCAGACAGCCAATGATTTTCAACCCTGTTGAGGAAGGAGAATTTTATAATAATATGACATGCAAATCATTAGAATTGACTGTTTCAAAAAACTCTCAATTTAGGATCGCTCTCACAAATTTTTAATTACCAAGTGGAGTGACATTAAACACTTTCGTATGGCAGTCTACATATTGTTAAGCAAAATTTAATAAGTTTCTTTTCTTCGATCATCATATTATCAATATGAACTATTATGTGTATTACCACTGTATGAATCAATTACGCACGGTTAAAAATGTCTGGTGGGTAATGCGACCCAATTTGGCCAATGAGTATATCAACATGATTCCCACAAAATTATTATTTGAATGTATTTTGGGTTCCTGGAAGAAATTTTATATCAATGTTCAAATTCACACAATATTAAGAAAAAATCAGATTCAGATCATTGAAAAGCCAGAATAGACGCTGGCAGTCTTAACGAATAAATAGATAAAAATATTTCCAGACAGAAATTAATTGCTTTATTACTTACACTGACTTCAATGCCAAACATCAGATCCCTATTATCTATTAACGAATAGAATTCCAGGAACAATTCTCTACTTACACCGTAATGAATAGAGAGATCTATTTAAGTCGTATTATCATATTAGCTTAATTCTTTCCTACTTCTATTCCAAAACAAAACTCAAACCATTCCGTGAAGCTCGAAGACGATGGAAAATATCTAAGTGCGGTAAAAAGTCTTTATAGGAGTCGTCGACGCCATTTGCAGTTGTTTTTAATTGCCAAGTAGGCTTTCTGCCAGAAAACGAGGTTAATTAATAAATGACCCTCTCGCAGGTTAAGGAGACATTAAGAGGCGAAGGGGGAAAACGCCTTCCCTTAGGGGCTGCGCCGTGCTTTGGCTGCGCGTCGGGCGCTTATCCAGCGCTCTGTGCCAGCGGACCTCAAAGGAAGGGGAAAGTGCGTAATATTTCCCATAAGTCTTGGGAGCGGACTTTGGTGCGGGCAGCCGGGCGAGAACGGGGCCTTAGGGCGAGTTTTTTTTACGGTTTCACCGCCCACGCTAATTGTACTGGGTACGCATCGTGATAAACGTCCTCTTGCGTTCTCTTCTCCGATGCCGAACATCTCTGTGCCAAACAACTACGCGAACTACCAAAAACTACGACGTGCGAAGTACAGAAAGTGCTAATTGAATATTGTAATACTTACCCAACGGCGAAATATTCTTCATACCTGAAACGTAATAGAAAACTTCATTAGTTTTCACAAATGGAAATCAATACAAATATATTACTTTGGGATATAATTAACAAATATCATTATCACATGCGTACCTAACATTCAATAAATGTGTTTTTCACTTAGCTATCATAAACAATAGACTTTGAAGAATACAAAGCTAGAAAGCGTCTATGAAATACTGGGAAAGTAATGTGATCACACTTATTTACTGAAGGTTCCTGGACGATGGAAGATCAAGCCCACCAGCAAACGTCCTTACCGGAATTTCAACCTCAACAATCTAATCGTCAGTAGGTTGCTTTAGAATTGGAACTCCGCTGAGATTAGAAAACTACAGGAGATTAACGATAATCGCTTATACACTGATGGTACATATTTTAAGTAATAAGCTCGTGCCAGTCGTAGTCGTATTCCGAACCATATATTGCATCTTTAAATTAACAAAAGCCGATTATAAATATGTTCTGAGAATCTAAATAATTGTCTATAAATTTTAAAATAAACATAATACTTATCACACCTAAACTGAATTCAATGTATTGTTTATAAAAAATTATTTGTTCAGAAGAGCACATAACTGTGCACTTCTAATTTCAATTATTCCTCGTTGAGCACTGTATTTTCGTCGGACAAGGACATCATAAAAGGAAGCGTCATTTACAAGTTAGCCAACAGCAAACAAACGAATCGAGTAAGGAGAGTGTAATAAGCTCAAGGACACAACGACCGTAGAACCTTCAATTAATGTTGCCAGCACTAGTTGTCAAAACAGTACATTCTTATAAAACTCGCTCTATATTCCCTAGTGGATAGAATCCATGTTACATTCTGAAGTAATTATTTACTAGGCAAGTGGCTTCTGTGAGACCTATGGAAACTAAACCCATCATAAGGAGGGTTTAATTTACTGTATGAATTAATATTAATTTCAAGGGCGGAAATAAAGCACTGTAATACATTGACATATAAAGTAGGCTTTCACGGACTATTTCTACATAATTAGACGTTTCCGGTTTTGTGGGCCGTGGTCCAACGGAGACTGGTCCAAAGGACCAGTTTGGACCGGTCTCCGTTGGGCCACGGCATACAAACCCGGAAACGTCTAATAATATGTTGTAATAATATAAATATTGCAATAGAAACATGTAAACAATAAAAACGTAATAATATAAATCATTTCACATCACATTTACTATTATAAAATAATTAAACATTGATGGTTTCAGGTTCGCAAACACGTTTTAACCTCTGCGAAGTACTATGTCCTTAACTATCTGACCCATATATCTAACATTGTATCAAAATCAAGTATGTGGAAGAATATGATTTTCAAGTGAGGTCATTTGTTATCCTTTGAATCTGGAGAGAGGTTACACTGAAAAGGAAGAGGTTTTAATGTTTTGAAAAAAAGAAATTTGTTCATTTTACCACGCATTTTGTTGAAAATGCGTGACTTTTGATCAGTGTGTGCAATACTTGTTAGATAAAATAAAGCGCTAATGTGAAAACTAGTAGCTATTAGAATGTTCAGTGGTATCATGTTACATTAATCACATCAATTAGTATTTTAACAACTATTTTATTGTTAACAATGCAATAATAAAACAGTTGATCAAATCGATAGATTACAGAACACCGATGCGACCACATCTACCTCCTTAAGGAATATTTCAAATTGAATTCAAAAGGGCGCGGCGGTTACAAACGATTTAACATGACGCTGCCACCTCACGATTCCTACTCAAATGATTTCTTGTGTAAGCGCTTCGTAAGTAACACAGCTCCGCCTGAAATATAGCCCAATTCAAATGAATTGATTGAAAAATAATAATAATCGTAATAACATAATACAATCCTGTAATACGTTCATCCAAACTGCCCCCTGCCCCTAACATGTATAGTCTTTTCTTAAAAATGTCTATGCAATAAAACATTATCTCCTCAAACAAATATTCCGAAAATATAACTAGCTAAACAATAAGTGTAAAAGCTGAAGCCAAAACCTAAACACCTGAACTCAGTGAACATTTTTGACCACTATGCTACAAAAAACTACCTCGGGGAATGCAAAATTATATCGCTATACATTTCATAAAATTCAAAAGCCTCTGGAAAGTACTCATATTTTTGAAAAAATGCTACATGAAATGAATTTAAAATGTCGATATTAAGGAATTACACTGAAAAGTAGTTCAATTTTACATTTCAGAAAATTCAAAAAATCTAACTACTGAAATTTCGTAAAATGTATAATAATATACTTAATAATGAAAATGTATAAATAATTTAAAGATTCAGTATTGACAATTGATTGCACTAAGAAAGAACTGTATAGCTTCAATACTGGCAAAAACCGTAACTGTACAATTCATTTTAATTAGATTTGAAGTAAAGTTCCCATTAGCCAAGACAATCCCTTACTCTCAGTCTCTGTACCGTTTCTTCTAACAGGAAAACAGGACGCTAAAATGTTCCTTTTTTGTAACAATGACTTGTCAACATAAAAAGCTTTCAACAATATTAAATTTATCATATTTTCGGTTTGGTTCGAAATTGATTATAAAAAATTAAATGCGACAATGTGCTTATGTACCACGTAATAAATGTTTAGAGAGGCGGTTGTGGTATCAAGAAGGGGAAATACAGTTATGTCATTTCAACTTGAATTAAAGCTTCATCGCTAACATCGTTATCGAGAAACTCAATAATCCGATACTACTTCTTCTGGAAGTTTCTGTGCGACTTAGTATGCAATTTTAATTCAGAAATATTGACCTACTTCGTAATGAATGAAAGTGCAAATTAAACAAACGTTTTCTATTTTAATTAATTAATTTAAACAAACGTTCCTTTCTCAGGGATTCCTTGCTTGGTGTGAATTGAATGCTACTACACCATGAAAGTTATACGTATTTATTTATTAATTTACTTAATCTTAATATACAAACCCAAATATTTTTGAAAAAATAAGTTTTACGTTCTCTTTTGCCCTGTATCGTTGTCTAACTAAACTGTCCCGTTTTTATAAATTCAAAATATGGTCATCTTTGTTGGAGGCGAATTATTCATTAAATTTTAACTACTCTGAACGTATAAAAAAGAAGTGCCGAAATGAAGAAGAGTGCATTTAAATAATAGAAAATATATTATTCACATCATAAAATCTAAAATCCTTTTACATTATTAAATCAAATCACTTACATTTTTCTTAAGTGGTTCATTAAGTGAATCATTTGAATCGGATGCCCCTCATTTACTGTATTATTTGAAAGGATCGCCGAATGAGGAAAGTATAATTCGAAGGTTCTAAACGTCCAGAAACACCATTTCCGCAAATTTTCACCAAATTATGAAACTCTAATTTCCTTTTCAACATCGAACAACATATTTGAGATGTCCAAATAAACTTGAATGGTGGCAGTCAGTAGACGAAATTGCGTCACTAACTGAGATGAATAAATATTAGCTGCTTTTTTTGTTGCAGTTCTCATACCTTGAAACAGCCTTGAAGGAATCGAAGGACAGCACGCGTTGCGTTGCATTCAGCTCAAGATGAATTTCACCACTTCGCAGCTTCTTCTTAATTCATATGTGGTTCCCAAACGGCGTCAACGTCAACGTATCACCTGGAATGATTTTAGACACAAGATTACATTCTCAGATTGATTAAAGGCTGCTCTATTTGCTGCGCGAACGATAATTTGATATTTACAAATAGTCATCATGTATTGGAAAGGAAACGACAAACACACATGGGTGAGCAGAGAACGTCCACATAAAAACGGAAAAATCACGAATCAGTTACATTCTCAAATTGGATGCTTTCTGGGAATAGAGCTGCGCACTAGGTTCATATGTACACACGAAAAAACTACGTTGCCATTTTGCTCGTTGGGTTTAAATTCCTCCAGTTAAATTACGAACTCCAAACAAGTTCGTTGTTAAAATATATTTATTTGAAAATAATTACCATACTTATTCCTGCCAATAATAAAAGTTTTCATATTTTAGGCTAATTATTATTTTGCTAGTTCAATCATTAAAACAACGAATCATTTGGAAAACTAAAGAACGTTACGTCGATGAAGACGCAACAAACTTTTTAAAAAATTTATCACCCATTACCATTTTTAAAACGATTAAAATTCTCAAATAGTATTTCAATTTTAACATAATTTACACATTTAACACGAAAAATTTCCTGAATATCGCAAACATTGTTACGATGATTTTATATCAATTTCAATTGCACATTACAAAGCTTTGCTTGTATTTAAGGCTTACCTGGAACACTTTGTTACCGTTAACTCGAAATTTGGAGGTAAAGCATACAATAAAAATTGGTTGTATGAATAGGTAAGACGTAACGGAATAAAAAATACGTCTAAAATGCTTTCCAAAAGTTAATATCGTTAAATTTTGGTGGGTTCGTTACCGACATGTCGACACATATTCTTCAAAAGAACACAAGGTCACAAGTATTTATTCCCAAATAGGAATATTGACTTGCATTACAGTTAATCGATTGTATCAAATCACTTCTATGTATAAGAATTATCATAAATGACATCATGCACCATCCAACCACATCTAGTGCAGTTCTCGAATGGCAATTTTAGTTATACATATTACATATGCAAATGCTTCAAAACTTTGTCAAGTGTGGTCGGGAGAAAACAAATGTTAACGATGGAATAATGACTACTACATTTACAGTAGTTAAGTACTATACTTACAACAGGTACGAAGTCATAGTATAATCCATCCTAAAGTTCACATTTTAACTTTTTCCAAGCGGCCATGCGTTAAACTGCATTTATGAACATGTTACATCTCAAAGGTTTAACAGACACTGCGGACCACTGCAATACATATAAACTACTCCGAGAGAAGGACCGTTACCAATACTTTGAGTAAAACACCACATCCGTTGACAGTTCGTCAGCTGTGACGCTGTCATCCATTCGGGAACTTGAACGTTACTGTAGTGACAGCAAACGAACTGTCAACAGACAATACGTGTTAATTGAAGTATAGAGACTGGTAAAGCAAAGCGTCCAGTGCCCTAAGCCAACGCCAGCTAAGATGGCGTAATCCACGTCCACTGTCCAATCTCCGTTACACTAAGATTTAATTAAAGTGACGTTCTGAAATCCGAACTGCAGTACGTGATCATCCAATCGCAAGCTTCAATACGAAAAATTCAATCGTATCGAAGATCCCGATTGGATACTCAAGTCCCAGCATTTCGAACGTCAGAAGGCACTACGATTAAATCAGAAAATCATTCGCCTTATCGAGAGAGTTATCGACGTTCCATATTTCCCCCCGAGGCTTCAGTTTTCAGAAATAATCATTAGATTCGGGTTAACATTAAAAATCACTTGGTCAGGCAGCAATTCAGCTTTTTCATCATCATTGAAAACAAATAAATGTTTTCAACATTAAAGAACAACGAACATTAATACCCTAAAAGTAGCACCATTATTTTCTTACTTACAAATAATAATTTATAGTTTCTAAATTAGTTGTTTTAACACACGAATGTTCCCAATACCACCTTACATCAAAACTTCGAAAATACTTTTCTAATTGGCAATGACATTACATACATGACATTACAATTAATTAGTTCATACTGGATCTTGTTAAAGAACATTCCACTGTTTCTATTGGAAAATTATGTTTTCGTTTCGAAAGAACTTACATATTTCTATTCAAGGACATTTAGTGATTTTTGTGCTTTAAATACGAGGTGGCCTTCGAATGTAAGCTCTTACTATTACTTCAGTTACCACTTCATTTTAAACAAAAAACGTCGACAGAGTATAGAATTGAAAACGTTCTCTGTCGTCATTTGTTGTTTCCATTGCGTCTTTTCCAAACAGGATGAACTCAGTGTGCTAACATTAATGACCCACATCTTGTGTCGTTACTCGGTTTTTCTAATTTCTTGGATTGGCTAACTTTTGGCCGTTGCCCCATCCTCTTGTCCGCTACCATCTATCGCCGCCCAAACTACAGTGTTTGAACTTTTGTCCATTTATCGGTTTCGTAATGTTATAACAGATATATTACGTGAAGAATTTTCAAGAATAGTAAACCCTTGTCATATTTGACAATCTTCGTAGAAAAATTTGGTGTCTTTTTTAATAAAATGGCATTTAAGCGTCATTGCAAATGAGAAATGTTTTCTCAGAAAACGTTTTCGATAACCGTAATTTAAAGACATTTGAAGTACATAAACTCATAATGCAAATCTTTTAACGAATTGCTGGAAATGGACGTATTAAAGGAGAGAGAGAGATATTTTAAAAAAATGACATTTGTGTAATATTTAAAAAAATAAAGAATACATCAAAATGAATTTTATGGAATATTAAACAGAGCAATTAGGATCATTCATTGGAAAAGTTTAAAGAAACCATTTGGAGTTCATTTTCACCGAAAACGTTTCAGTTTTCGAGAAATGATATGAGACATCATTTGAAGCACATGTCTTCATAAATGTAATAATGTGAACAAATCGCCGTTAATATAAATATTAACCACGAGAGAAACGATTAAAAACTTAATTTTTTTGGAAATGCAAACAAAAATTCGCATGCGCGTCATTTAGAAGCAGTGTTGTCAGACGTACCATGATTTTAATGAAAATAACATGTAACTGATTGAAGACATCCTGGTACGTTTAAATACCAGGATTTTAAATATACAATAATTGATAATCTACAATTTAAGATTCGTTTAATAATTTTTATTAAATAATTTAAATAAAACACCATTACAAATATCTACCATATTGGCGAAATCACTGTCCTTAAAACAAGGGTGATATAAGATATTTTGTTGTAACACATGCTATGGTAGGGAAGGATAGTCTTAGTCTTCCATTTAGATTATAGATGTAAAATAAATTGATATCGAGTTACGTTTAACGAATTTCCTGTGCGCGTTAAAAACATAAAAGTTATAATATGAACAATGTAAGAATTGAAACCAATTGACATTGGTACCAGGGATTTTAGTGAAAGTAACCAGAGTTTTGAAGGTTGGTGCTGGTATAAACGTACATTTAATTATCGAGCAACGCTGTGTAGAAGTTGTGGCTCTCAGTTCACTCATTTTTCAGTGGTGTCATGATTATGTTAGTGTGTCGTATGTGGCACAGCCCCTGTTTATGTTACAAAATGTTTGAGGCTATCCAAAAATGAATTCGCGTTTTCTAATGGACGAAGAAATTCGAAATGAACTTTTGAGACAATCAGAAGAGTTAAATGAAGTATAAACAAACAATTAGTCCACGTGATTCGGGAAGTGAAACTGAAGACGTCGTTTTATCGACTGACGATTATGGCGATGGTGAAGATATTGATTTTGATGGCAGAAATTATATTTTGGATAAAGCTAATGAGGCAGCGTGGATGGATAGAATACCATTTTATCTACTCAATATTCAAGAACTGCTAAAAAATCCCTCCATCCAGCTTCCTGAATCAAAAGGGAGAGCCAAAAGCATGATGAAAGCTGACTTAAGTTTTTGAATTATTTTATTAAATGAATTCCGCGTAGGTACGTTCACTGTAATATCTAAATTAAAGGAATGATGTAAATTGAGAAGCTGCTCTTTTCACCCAGAAAGACATTTCTGAACTGAATAATCCTATATAAAGCTTGCTTGTTGGTAGGTCTGTAAGATGCACTGTAAGATATTTGAGGAGTAATATATTTAACTGTTATTTCAAAAATATTTTCAACTCATATAAATTTGAAAAATCTAAACCAAGGGGTAGAGTTTTCAATATAATAAAATTTCTTACGTAAATGCCGGATCTTCATTAGCATGGCTTCTTATTTGATTCGTCGCTCATATATACGCTTTGCAGATAAAAACTAGGGAATTTGGAGTGTTGCTTAGATCATTATTGAAATTGAGTAACCAATGTTTCTAAAAAGTATATTTTGACTTTTATGCACACTGTAATACTTCCAGTGATAAATTCAATTTTATTTGAAAGAGATTGAACACATTCTATGCAGTACTATTCATATAGTGTACGTATATGTCTAATGATCTACGACAGATAGTATTTCTGCTGCATCTGATTTTCAT
>BOPP01000171.1:1038711-1061698 GCA_017312745.1 Gryllus bimaculatus
TATATGAATGCAACTATAATTTAATATTGCATTGAATCTCAATTCAATAAACTGTCAGTATTTGAGGATCTCAAACAACTATCATTGCCATTACCTAAGTTCTTTTTTATTTGGGCAGAGGGGATTTAACCGAAATGTTAACCAGTCGAAAAATTGATGGACAGGAGAATGCACAGACGTTTTTTATTTGAAAATTATGAAACAAACATTTCGCAATTTTAAAATTGCATCATAAGTTTAGACGTTGTTTTGTTTTTTTAAGGGGGATGCTGGAAAACATCCGGTTTCTGCATGCATGGCTACGATACTGCGGGTTCCGTTGAAGTCGGCGGGGATGCACAGAAGCCCTATTGTACGGAACCCCCTTTGGCACAGGGAAGATCGTGGTGGACGCAGTAGTAAGAATCCTCATGGCCACGAAACTGCCACTACCACTGTTTTCATAAGGAACCTACAGTTTAGGTAATCATGAACATTTACAACCATTGGAGTGTGTTTTCAAACGATACTCGGATTGTTCTCCGAACTGAACTGGTTAAATCGCCAATTTGGAGGATTGATTCGAAAGTTCGAGAATTTAGTGAGTGTGAAGTCTAATTAAGTCAACTGAAAAAAACAACTACCTATCGAAAACCATATTTTATGTGATTTCTCAAAATCTTCAGTTCAATATTTCATTGTAGACCACAATCGATTACTCTCAGAGGTAGTTTTACTTTCTCGTCTACTGTTTACCCAGAGTACAGAAAGTACCGTAATGCTGCAGGGAGAAAATGCAAATTTTCAGAAAAACTCTTGTTTGCGGGCCCTGGTAACGAAAAGGTAAAAAAAATTATGGTAAATAAGTATGTAGCCTAGTACATTACTTCTAACACGAAGTGTAGCCCACGTTTGGTGGGACCTTCATACCGAAAAATCGATTCACAGCCAAACGTCCGTCTGTCCGTCTGTGAACAAAGCTAGTGGCTAAACCATAAGCAGGATTTGCATCAAAATAGAAATGATTGATGTCGCTGCCCCTTAAATATGAAATGGATATTTTCATTCTTGGGGGTACTTTACATAAATCCTGAACTTTTTCAAAATTTTCTCAAAAATGGCTCCATTTTCCGCCTCCAATGAAGCAAAACACACTTAAAGAAATTACGTAGAATGCATTTTCGTTGTTCTATCTCTCAGCATTTTGGAAAATTGCAAAACTTGCGCTGAAATTTTTTCGGCGCTTCCCTACAAGTGCAATAATGAAGATTGACATTTTGTTCTTAAAGAAATATTTACATCAAAATCAGAATAAGGTTATGTTCAATTTTCTATCATACGATGGTTTTTTAAGGTATTTTTTTTACGATGGTTTATTAAGGTATTTAAACATACGCAATTTTGATACACTTTTAACAATTATTTACTCAAAAACTTCTCCATTGTTTTCTTTGATCTTCTCCTCGTTGGACTAAGAAACAGACTAAAAAAACAGGCAAAACAAAATTTCGATATTGAAATGTAATGTTTATCAATGTGCAATATCTTCCCACAAAAAATAAAACATCAACAAAGATATTACTCTTCATAAATATCATAAATATAGTTCATACTGTAAAATTCCGACACGAAATTTTACTTTAATCTTTCTCAGCAATTCTCGGTATTCCAAAAAATGAAGGAGAGCTCCGTTAATACCAATGCCTACGATTTAAGTTTTGTAGAGTTATATCTATAAAAATCATTGGAACATTTTGTATCTCCTATATCTTAACTTTTTACGTAAAAATAAACATTTCATATTGAATTAAATTGGCAATATCACGATAACTTTTATTTAGTGTAACTGAAACAAACTGAACTTTACCAGATTAAACAATATAACTATTTTTATTTTCACGTCCTTTCTACGTACAAAGAGAAATTCTTGAAATCGAGAACCGAAAAACGGCGCATTTTCGTCAGAAAAATTATTAATGCGAGGTTCTGGTAACGAAACAGTGGGTATTTATCTTGTTCCTGAATGTAATAAATTATTTCCTCTAATGCATTGTGTAGTCGTAAAAAAGATATCTCCACCTCCACTTCCGTCCACACCACCGACCCCACCTCCGTCCACACCTCTGCCTCTGTCTCCTCCACCTCTGCCTCCGTCTCTTATCCTCCCCCGTCTGTCTCCGCCCGCGCCTCCGTCTCCGCCCCCGTCTCCACCTCCGTTCTCGCCCCCGTTACCACCTCCGACTCCGCAACCGCCCACCCCACCGCTTCCATCTCCGCAACCGCCCACATCGCCGCCAACATCATCTCTTTGCCTAAACCCTCGTCGTCTTGCCACGTTCCGTCCTGCCCCTGTCCCTCCCGTCGCCGCCGCCGCCGCCGCCGCCGGGCGCACGTGGAAACAGTGGCGCGGGTGTTGGCGGGCGCCGGAGCGCGGGTGGAGTTATCGCTGGCTTTTGCGTCCGCAGCCTGGCAAATAGGTCTCGGTTTACTGGCATGTCCCCGAGTTCAAGGCGAACAGTGGCGCGAGTGGGAGCAGTGGGGAGTACCCGGAAACGGTCGAAAGACGCAGTGCCAGCTGAGCAACCGAACTACGACGCAAATTTACTTTCTACAAATACTCACTTCGAATAAGTGTTTGATTCATAATCATTTCAAGTGGTTGAGTAATGGTTTCGTATTCATAGATTACTGTGGATGAAGTTAGAATACGTCTCCAGATGTGAGCGAACGTCTACTTTTGAAGGGAGATTGGTGAAAATGCAGTATCAAAATTCTCCAGAATTTGTATTCTGGCAATAATTTTGTTTTTTGGCTATGAGTAAAATTCACTTTCATATTTATTTAAACATAACCGTAAGGAATATAATGTCTCATTTTCTTTTTCACCTTTTGAAATGTGTTTTACTACGTTTCTTTTAATTTTGCTTTCCTTTCTGTTTTCACTTTCAAATAGGAGTTTGCAAAAACATAAAATGGTTTGACCACTTGAAATGTGATAAATAATGTTACTAGTGATGAAACAGAACGGATAGGCTCCAGCCATAGGCTACCATCAATGAAATGAAATTAAATCTCAATTATGCAAGTTTATCAGAATCGCGCGTTCCGGACAGACAGACATCAAAAATAAATTGGGAAATCAGGTTATTCCGCGGGCCAAATGCTGTAAATATTTGCGAACTGTACTAAATGAGGATCTCGGATGGGCAGAACATGTATACGTAGTGAAGAAGTTGTGGAAGGATTGAAAAAGTTGTGGGATGCTATCTGTGATTAGACTATTTAGGAAAGAAATGGAACATCAATGGAATTAGAGCACACTTCTCTAATACGGCCCCATGTGTTGGGGCCCGTATCGTTTAGCGCAAAAATGTGCTGCTTAGAAAAAGCGTAAAAATGTGCTGCAAAATTTGTTAGAAGACATTCTAATTTTGAATTTATATCGTGGGAACCTCTGTAAAAATGCAGAGTATCACGACCTTGTGCGTTATTCAAATTAATGAGAGATGATCATCCAAGGAAGGGGGGGGTGCGAGCAAGATTTTTCAAGTCGATACAAGACGCGTGGAAGGATCAAGGTTCGAATTCTTATTTGTGAACAGAACATTATAAAATTCAAACGAATTACATGCAAGAGTGCTGGAAACTTTCCCAGAGAATGTCAAACATTTTACAAATTGTTTTTAATAAATTGTAATTGTTTTTAAAATATGTTAACATTAAACTTAATTATTTTATATTCTTTTTACTGTTATTTTACATTAGTAGGTCAGGTTTAGCATGACAGAGTTAGGACATTAATTTTGTAAAGTTGTATTAAGTAATATGTAAATGTTATAATATTTGTTTTGTGTATTTTTAGTAATTGTATATAAAAGACACTACCACTGGCAATACTTCTATGTATTCATAAGTAGCATAATAAAAATTCTATTCTATTCTTTTCTTGTGCCTGGACTACTTTTCCCGGCGTGACCCTCCCTCTTCCCAGCAGCTGTGTATCGGCGACGTTGTACCATTCTTCCTTGCGCGTGTTATTTAGGCCTGAGCAGAGGCAGCATTGCATGATGTTTCGCGGGCAATCCAAAGCGAACACTACATTCCAGGCCTATTCTTTTGATATGTTTTCAAACTGAAACCTATACTGTCTGGATACTTTTAATGACATGGACGTTTGATGTTGGGCGTCATAAATTACGTTTCTACTGTTAAATTAGTATTATTTCGTAATACGGAAGTTCGTTTAATTGTTATTAGTGGCAGTTGTATTATTATTTTATTACTATTATCTAGTGCAGTGCAGTGCAGTGTTTTGAAGTAGAGAGAAAGGAATGCGGAAAAATGCATCTGATAAGTGTAGTGCATTGCAGTAAAGTGAAGTGAGGAGTAGTAAGCCTTGCGCGGTAAAATTGGGTACTATTTATTCTTAATTTTAGTCTATAATTAACTACTCTCTTGTAATTTACAGTTCGTTAATATAAGCTTATTTCATGTACAGTTAGGATACTCTGCCATCCAGTTGCGATATTTCGCTGCAGAATTAATAAAAAATCTAATCTAAATGCGAAACAGAAGCGCTGATCTGCTATTCGCTTTTCCTCCTTCATATCTTCATTTCGAGTTGGGGGCAACGAGGGTAGATAATGCCAATGGAAAAACTGCTGCTGTGGCGTGTCGCTAGGAAACCAGTCTCCGTCATCACGTGTATCTCAAACGTCAAGCACAAAGACGTTTGGTACAACGTATAAAAGAGGTGTGTCAAGCTGAACAGCCATGGCAGCAAACCCGAATGAACATGTCTAATTATTTATTGCTAATTAATTGCCACTGTATAAAAGTCCTACTACGGCCTTTCGCGGTGCCTCCTGCTCCTCTGTGGGCATTCCGAGAGAAGAGAAGATTCCCCCAGCCCGAACATCACATAGGTCTATCACTGTTCTGTACCTTTACATATATGGCTATGGAATCCGTTCGCATCATCTCAGTGCTTGTACCATTGTTCCATTACCGGTGTATGGATCCATTTCATCAACTTCACACACGCAGTTGCCTGTTAGGCGCTGAGCTTAAGGACGAATTATGGAATAGTTGTAGTACAGGAGAGACACAGAATGCCCCCTCCACGCCTCGAACACAATGTAAAATACTGATTCCTTAAGAGGGTTTCGAACCCACAGCTATAGTGACCGCGAAATTGTGTATTGCCTCAGCAGGCCGAATTACTTGACTGTACTATTTTTAAACTTGTTAAGGTAATGTAACTTAATTTGATGAAACTAATAATACAACTAAAGCTGACGCTGAACTTTTGACACATACGCGGCCTTTGTCGTGCTTTGCAGAATTCAATTTATGAATTTCAATGATTCTGACATCATTCATATCCACAGTAAGAATGCAAACAAAGTTACTTTTCAGCATTAACTAGCGCTCGTAGTACATAATGGCCCAGTCTTTCTCGTACTAGATCGTTTCCTTATATTTTTAGTCTGGGGAAGCTTTGTGCTTTTTCCCCACCCTCAACGCGAATTCGGACTACACTAGCTATGGGAGACGATAAAATACTTCATGTAGGAGCAAGCACTTTTACGATATCAAGGACCCAAAAAACAACTTTTCTAGAAAAAAAACTGTATTCATTGATAAATAGTATATCTGTAGTACTTGCTCTCGAATGACACATCAGGGTTGTGGAGTATAATAGAACTAAAAAGCTAGATATGCACTTGCCTTCAATATTCAGAAAAAGAGGGACAAGCAAATGTAACTTGCTGATGCCTCCATCGTCATCACATGTATAAGAATCCTTTGTGTTAAAAATTTAAATATTCCTACTCAATCGTTTCTCAGTGGCTTGGGATATCCGCAACGACAAGCTTCGTTATCCGTCGATGTGAACTTCATTCAATTGTGCATTCTATGATAAGAAAGTGATGGATATCATTTAACAACATAACTACTGAAGTGAGAAAAGTGAATTTTGAGGTACTATTACGATGTATGTAATCACTATGAATTTGTCAAAAATCATCCAAGGAGTGAAACGTGAGTGTGTTGTGAGTTTTTGCTTAATTCAATCCACAAAGCATGTATTGCTGATTGCAGGGTGGATGAGTGAGAAATGCCTTGGGAGGAGCGGACACAGAGCAAAGATGATAGGGCATGGGAATGGGATGGTCGTAAATAAAATACGTCTATTGTAGTCTATGGATAGGATTTTGCTGTCTAATAAATAATTTCCATAAATGAATATCGCTGCGACATCTGGTTACTTCAGCAAGGAATTACCTAATATAACTTACTCCCTTCCTCTTCTGATACGGTTGAACAGATTTGAAATCAATCGTTCTTCTGAAACAATCCAGTTTTCGAGAGTAGAAGATATAAAAAAATCTCATAAAATGACGTAACACAAATGCACGAACAAGAAATTCTAGGTACCCACGAGGGTATTGAGTACCAAGTCACTTTCCTCTCTAAACAAAGTTCGAGCATTGTACATTTCCGCAGTAGGGATCTTACGATCGTAAACCTTTAGATAAACTTTTCGGGAAACCAGCTGTATGTGTAACACTTTCTTCACTCGCACGACTGAAATACCAGTTACCATTTTCTACCTACACCGGAACCCGTGAAATAAAACAATACCACATCCTGCTTCTCGTGTCACGGGCCAACATTCCGCCGGTCCTCTGGTCGCCGGCGTGCAGACGGTAGCGCTGCGCGGCGCGGCGTGGGCCGGGCGGAGGCGGGGTGGCGTGGTGGAATGGAGCGGGGCGGGGTGGGGAGGGACGGGCGAGGCGAGCGGAGGCGGGACGTGGCGGGTGGAAGCGGGACGGGCAGGGCGGGGCGGGACGTGGCGGGTGGGAGGCGGAGATGGGACGTGTGAGGGGTGGAGGCGGGACGGACGGGGCGGGCGTGGCGGGACGAGCGGACGGCGGGAGAGACGGGGCGGCGGCGTCTGGCAGTCGCGTTGCGAAGTGCGTCGCGTGCACCCTCTCGTCACGACCAGCACGCGTCGGAATGCGCGGCGGCACGGATGCGCAAAACCTCGCTTTGGCGCGCGCGCGGAACCTTGAATGTCATCTGCTCGTTTTTCGAAGTTCTGCTACAACTTTCTCGCTACCGCTTACACAGTAGAGAGACAGTCGTGTAATGCTGCGCGAAAACACGGGGAATTTCCGTCAGAAAAATTCTTATTATATATTTACTAGGCTGTCCGTGTGACGCCGCGTCACCCGGACAGCCTAGTAAATACTGACTCCGGCCGCGGAAGCCTACGCTCTCTCTTATTATATAGCCCAGGTAGTGAAAAACTACGTATAACATTATACATAAGCAATTGTTTTATACTTCTTGCACGTAGTCTGAACATTCAAGTGCGGCAAAAGTCACATATAATAACTTCTTTTGGAGTCGTGGAGTGATGTCATTTTTTATGAAAATTTTGACACTATTGTGGAGGCTTCATGTAATGCTCCCCCAAAATCAAAATATCCGTTTAAAATATCAGTTTAGAAGAAAATCGTATGAACGGTTTAGACTTTAATATTAACCACAAGCAGACGGACATATGTTTCGCCGTAAACCAATTTTTCGACAACAACCCGAAAATGTAAATTTTGTCAACACGAGGTGTTGTAGTAAATGATTTCCTTCATGTATGAACTAGATTTATACTGTTTTAAATAGTCATTAGAAGTAGGCAACATTCCAGCTCTTTCAGCAATTTTCAGGCCAATGGTTAATCCTAGAGAAACAGTGCGTTTTTAATTTACATTATTGGAGTGATATCGAGAAGATAGATTGATTGACAATCATAATTTTAACAACCGTTTTAAATTACTTTTAAACACAGATAACAAGCCATTGAAATTTAGAAAATTTTGTATTTAATTTTCAAAATACTTATTATATTCTAGAACAAGCCGACAGAATATTTTCTGTGTTAGTTCTTCTAGTAGTTAGTTAGTCTAAGTTCCAAGGTCACAAAATTAAACAAGAATAACAATATTTACAATATACACAATTACTTGAATAGCTGTGAGATATTCAAGCTCTTTGTGAATATGTAAAACGTTTCTGTGTAAGATGACAATTGGAGTCCGTTAGATGTAGTTTTAAGTGTCAGAAGGGGAGGAAGAAGACTAGATTTATATACTTTTTCGATACCAGGACTCCCACAATAGGAATTTTTCCGTCGAAAAATTGCCATATTTGGTATAATATTACATTTTCTGCATATTACGTTAGTAGTATCATAGCCTGCTAGTATGCCTACGCATACTTGTAGGTTATGATAGTATGCAACGAAGTAAGCAATTCGATAACTTCCCATTTAATTGAACGAAGGAATAATGAAAATGTGTGAGAAAAAATTAATACGAAAATAAACTGAGTTTCCCAATCAAAATAAATTGTGTACTAAAAGCTGATTCAGAATACAATGTTTCCAATTTATTTTAAATAAACAATCGCTTTCACAATTTTCATTTCTTTATAATTTAGAACACAAACAATTCAATCAAAAAGTGCCTATATTTATATAGTTTATTTCTAGGGCAAAATAAAAACAATTCGAAGAGAAACCCCACTAAATAATTGTTTCACAACTTCCCCGTGCAAGAACAAAGGAAGAAAACAGAGAACAGAGTTACCATCGCATAAAATGGCAGTAACGGCATAATATTAGGGACAATGTCAACGTGCTTGAGAAATGGCGGGACTTGTTAGTGATACTGAGTCACCATGAAAATAGCTTGCTTCCTTCCTTTCTGCTCATTTTTAGTGCTGTAAAACATCAGAGAAATTTCTGCTCAAAAAAATGACTTACAGTGTTCAGTTAGGTCAACATTTCAGACTAAAAATTTTGCGGCTCAATATCTAACAACGTGAATTGGCAGGAAAGTGACTAAAATATATACTGTTTTTCTAAAAGTATATTCAGCGGTGCTAAAGAGACAATCTATCTAATACGCGTAATGAATCTGGGAGGAGTGCACCAGCAAAGGGGCTCAGGGCATGAACTGATGCCGCTGCAATGCCTCTAACCGGAAGTCCAAGAGTTCGAGTTCCGACGGTAGCCAGATTCTCGCTAGACAAGTAGATCGATTTCCGCTGTAAGATTTCCGTTGTTTGGAGGAAAATTCTTGCGGCTGGCTGCTCTGATCGCTAGTTTTACGATCAACACCAGGCGAATGCCGGTTTAGTACTGTTATCACATATGCGGGATAGATCACCACCACCTTACGCGATTAAAAATGCACTACACTTTTGGGACTAACGATTTTAGAAATTGACGTGCCTGTAATAATTAATCAAATCAAAACATTGAAGGAGTGAATTTGTGTTAAAAAGGAATCCTACTGAATTGTAACGCTTTGTTGAAAAACATATGGCATATAATCTTAACCTTCTCTTGTAAAAACGAGAAAAATAATCAGTCTCTTGCAGAGTTCTATTGGCAGAGGAACTTCCTAGTCCCTTTTTAGGTTTATAGACATTCAGATTAATTTATTCCATCCATTACATTTTAGTGCGCCAAATCCAGTATCTGTTTTGTGTAGATTTGTCTTCTCAACATGTCCAGCAATGGAAATCGGTAATGTATCGTATTCAGGGCACAACTCGTCAGAAACAATAACTCATTAATTACCGTGTCGGCGAACTGCGAGTATAAAACTCACAAACGAACTATCTTGGCAACGACTTCGCCATGAATACGAGTCATCTTGTTCTTACAGCATAAGCTACATTGCAACAACTTTTGTTGTGCAATGACTGTAAATACCTCATACGGAATGCAAAATGTTGTATGGTTAAATTATATCAGACGCTGAGTGTCATGTTTCGAACAACATTCAATTTTAAGAGACTAGCTTCATTTAACAGTCATCTAACTCCCTACATGCGTTGTAATTCTTCTTGCAATTCAAATTATAAAATTTCAGTTAAACTATATTTTCGTCTCTCTCAAGTTTCACGATGTTCATATATTATTTGCTCAAGACTATTAATACTAATTGTAGTGTTTATTTTCATTTACTCATCCTATTCGTTTGAATTGACACAACCTTATTATGGCAAATTCATAGGGTTATGAAATTTTAATTTGTGTAATACTATAGCTGTATGGAAAGTGTGCCAAATGATATGATTGAATTTGTATTTATAACATTAACAACCGCATAATTCAAACATCCTTTCATTAATGTTTGTAAATTCAAGCAATGTACCTGCTTAATTCCTTATTACTCGTAACTGGTCTTTGTTTATGTCGTGCTAATTAGCAAGTGCATCTTTACATATGCTTCCATAATTTTCTTACATGAAAGAATTATTCGTTCAACTTTTATATTAACAGCCAATTAAATTAAGTTCCCAATCAAAATTATAAATAATCTCTAGATTCTTTTACAAACCTATCTACCTCACTACCAGTTTTCCGCGGACCGCACACCACTTGTATGGTAGCGTTGCTGGGGAGTACCGTGAATCCACGATTTGGGCTCGCCAGACCCTCTCGCCATCTTCTCCAAAGTCACTCTCCACTGGAATTCCAGTGCCATATCTCATTAGGAGCCCAGCGCACAATGGGTGCAGCGCATCCCGCGAGACACGGGAAAACCTCGGCCGGCACAGCACGTGCCACGAATACTCGCGTGGGACGTGCGGCACACATGTGCACGTGGGCGAGCACATACGTTCACGCACCGCGCGATAGCGAAACGTTCAATTATTGTATGTTATTGGACACAATAGCACATGCTATTGCAATGTATTACACTTCACGTGCTACTGTTCACATAATTGTTTATCACATTTTAAGCTACGCTACGCAACATTTTTAATAGATGAAAGACTTTCCTCGCGAGTATGGGTTTGTTGTAAGTCCTGGTTTGGACATGGTTGTTAAGTATTCTATTGTTGAAACATTCTCTGAAATTTGGGCATTATTTCGCTATGACACTGTCTTAGAAAAATTGTATTTACTTGATCGAAAAAACGTTGAAGTAATAATTCCGACCGATATTTCACCAACGCACAGGTAGAATATGCAGTGAAGTCACTCTTAACACTTGAGGGTGCGGCGGGTTTAGTAGAACTTTTTTCAGGGCGCTTGAGTAAGCAAAAACGAATAAAATCATCAGCGCGCTTATATGCGACAGACATTCATTTCCATTGTAATATGTGAATATTCTTCGTGCAAGTGCAAGAAGTTCACCAAGTGAGAGCGTAGGCTTCCGCGGCCGGGGTCAGTATTAATTTGGCTGTCCGGGTGACGCCGCGTCCATGGCGAAGATGCCGACGTTTCGGTCGCCATTCTGCGACCTTCCTCAGGGCGTATTGCCCACCATATAAGTTCACCAAATGTGTTGCTGGAGATGGGACTTTAGCCTCGGTATGCTATTGCACAATGGCATTACCCAATCTTAGGCTCGAAAATAATTATTTTTCCACCCCAAACAATGTAATTTGCAAGTTTAAAATATTGGTGAGTTGTTGTTGGTATTTTGTTAAATAACTGATGTTTATATCGTCTCCACAAATGCTCATATTATTTGATTGACAGTTTGCGATGATCCCTCATTATAAGAACTGTCGCGAGAAGTCAAGGTTCTACCTGTCCATCATACCATTTTACCTGTCAATCAATACAAATACTTACTGATAGTATCCTAAATTATTAATATTTTAAAAAAATGAGACTCAAATTTATTGCACAGAGGCCTAAGGGATTCAGTCAAAAGATAGGTAACTTCCGTCCTAAAGTGCACAATGCAGCCCGCAACACGTGTTCTTACAAACTGCGACGTGCCATAATTTGCAAAGGGGGATCAAAAGAAAATGCCACTACCGTATTACTGGGGCATTAATGATACAAACTGTTCTTACAAACTGCCACGTGCCATAATTTGCAAAGGGGGATCAAAAAAAAATGCCACTACCGCATTACCGGGGCATTAATGATTAAATACGCGATAAAATTAGATTAGGAAGGTTCAAAACCACATGATGTTTGTCCTACAAATCTCAAACCCACGACAATATGGGTTTGAGAACCAAACAAAAACACGTCACAGTCCCGCGTCCAAAAAATACTATCGTCTATTTGTTTCGTGATATTAATCATCCTTCGTTGAAGTTATAAGAAGCACCTACTACGAAGCGTGACTTCTCAAAGGTGCATGAAGATTTAGGAATATTTCGGCGGAGATAAAATACCTATTAACATACCTAGTAATGTTATTTGTGTTATTACAGCTGCGGCAAAAGTTAAAAATCGAGACGGAACGTAGAGAAGCCGAGATTTTTATTTGGACGACGCAGTAATAACACTAACATTTCGTGGTATGTTAAGCATTTTATCGGTCGACATAAAAACTTACGAGAATTTAAGGGAATCTTTACGACATACTGTGATTGTAACAAATGAATTCTATTGCTGCAACACGTTGTGTGGTGTTGCTTGCGATATACCTATTTGAAGAATATTCGTTCACCGTGGTTCGAGAAAGATTAACGCGAATAATTTTTCTATATCTAAAGAAATTTTAGACCCGGCTGCAAAAGCCACACAACATTTGATTCCCGAAAAAACAAATGCACGATATGAAAAGGCATATCAGGTACTTAAATCATGGCAGACACAAAATTACGCAGACGTGATTACAGAGCATTAAATGCGTACGTATTTTAAGAACCTGGTAAGCTAATTTGCACTTAATTATTTTATAATATACATTAATTTTAGTTTATAACACAAGTAAAATTAAAACAAATTATTTTTACTGAGCTATAATTTGTTTTCACTTCTTTCATTTACAACAGGGAGTGTTGTCGTAAGCGTTTCGTAATTATTTAAGGGCGTTAAAGCGCGCATTACGGGTGCGTTACTGGGAGCAGAGAAAGTATTCAAAATTCTCCAAATTTGCGTTACGTAATTTACGGACAGAGCCCTAGGATCTCCCGGCTAGAGGCACTGCAGTGTCATCATTTGAGTATATCCCCCGGTTCACGCAACTTCAATGACGGACATACATTTGCCCAAATCGCAGCATCGCCTCGCACCGAGAAGAAACCCCTCGGCCGGGAGCGCGTTGGCGGTGGGGGCGTGTGGGCCGCGCGGCACTGGCACACGCGGAGCGCGCGTGGGCGAGGCCCAGACACGCGGGCGCGGACGTGTCTAGACGCGTGGGATTTATAGGGGGCAGCGGGGCCACAGCGATCGGCGGAGAAGAGCGGGGAGGGCGGCAAGGACAGTGGTGCGCGAGTGAGGGGGCGCGACTGACGGACGGGACGGACGGACGCGGGCGGGGCGGCGGGGCGGGCGGGAGAGCGCGGGACGGCGCGGACGGGACGGGACGGGACGGACGGACGGACGGACGGGACGGCGGGACGGGACGGGACGGACGGGACGGGACGACGGGCGGGCGGGCTGCGGCGCGCGGGCGACTCGGGCGGCCGCGGGCGGCGGCGGGGCGGCGCGGGGCGCGCGCGGCGCGGCGCGCGCGGGCGCGCGGGCGGCGCGGCGCGGCGCGCGCGGGCGGGCGGGCGCGCGCGGCGCGCGGCGGCGGGCGGGCGCGCGGGGCAGACGCTGTCATCGCAGCGACGGACGTCGTCGCGGGGAAATTTACGGCCCGCGGCGCCACCTGCCGCACACGTGGCCGGCGCGCGAACGGGGCATATTTCTCGCGCGGCGCCGAACAAACGGGAGGACGTGCCACCCGCTGAGTGAGCTGCTGACAGGTGTCGAACGGGCAGCGGACTTATATCGTCAGGGCAGAAGGAAAGTGGAACACCTAAAAATTCGTCATGTTTGGCTGAAGAGGGGACATGTGTTTATACTTCGATTTTTCTGTAGTAGCCGATGACATTGGACTATGGTTACACTTCCTGCCTTATAAAATGAATATTTTTAACAGTGATAAGTGCATTTCTGAGGACACGACCCCCGTTAAGAACATTCGCGAAATAATTAAAAAGAGTCATTATATAATGCAGGAGATGTAACAATGACCTAATGTAATCGTCGACAAAAGAATAATGGAACTACAGGAAATGGTCCAGTTTTACCTGTTAAAAGTGCATTAAAAGTTCACGAGAGCCGGTGTATTATAGATTAAAATACTGTCTTTGCATAATAAACGGCTCTGTTCAGGTTAAAATCGTTCTGATATTCTTCAGAGTAATTTTGCTAGCAAACTGCCCATAAAAGAGAGTGTGTTTCAGCAAAAATATTTCTCGATCGTATGTTCAACGTGACACTACTCTTCATTACTTTATATTCATCGCATTTTTTTTCTTTTTCGTTTTCGGCTATCTCTGGTCTACGTAACACAGTGTCCTTCATGATGCACCGCCCAAGCATAGTCCTTTTAATCACACATGTCTACCGAATCACACTGAAAATAGTGCAGGAGGAAACAGCATTTAAATATGCTCTATAAAAATAAAATATAGATAGACGTACATCATGGAACATGTAAGCGTAACTATAAATGATGTATTGAAAAGGACAATCGCATACTCAAAGTTAATTCGAATCTAGAATTCTCTGGATGCTGGTTGAAAGTATACTCTCGCCTTAGTGGCCTCCATTTACCGAGGTCCAAGGGTTCAACTCAGAAATGAATATCAGCGAATACTGCGTGTATTAACACTACAATACGGTGGCTTTCTCTCCTTTTGAGGACCACATGCAAATACAGAAACGTATGTTTCATAAATCATACAAAACTGTAACACCTTTTTCTTGTACGTACGTTTCTCGTATACAATGTAAATAAATATTTCTTGCAATTACCTTATTTAGCTATTTTTTACCCTATTTTTTCTTACGTTTATTGTATTTTTGAATCCAACAACTGTATCATTTTAACAACATCAGGATCGAATTGTTATATCAGAAGAAGAAAAAAAGAAATACCAATTAATGATTCCATAGAAAAGGATTTCTGTGGGGTGGCTAGTCGAGAGGTCATGTACGTTAAATTAAAAGCGCCCTTGTATTCAGCCGAATGCAACGAAACCGGGCTCCGTAAACCATTCGATCAGTCATTGTCAGGGCAGATAGTCTAGCAGTGGGGGTGAGAAACGTTTGACTCTAACTCATCCGCTTCCAACCAAGACGTCTTTCACTTCAACGCGGAAGGGAGAGTAAAGCCGTATGTCGCGAAAACATCCTGCCCGGCACGTAGAATCCGTTCAGTGCGCGTTGGTATTCGCCGCGGTTGCCACCGTCCACGCACCGTTTGCCAGCTCTTTTCCCACGGCCGTGTCGCGGCCCACGTGACTAGCCGGCTATGAGGCTCATTGGACCCCGATTTAGGTGACTCGCGCGGCGTCGTTTTTAGAAGTGCGTGCTGCTTTTTTACTCGTTGCGCCGGAATACTAATGGCAAATTGGATGCGCAACCTGGCAAACGTTGGGGCGGGGTGACAAAGCATGGACGTACGTTTGATGGATCAGGCCTCAGCTTGTCGACAGTTCTTTGAATAGTCAGTCAGGAGAGAAATTTAACTCCGATGCAGTCGTGGATTACAATATCAAATCACGGCCATTATGCATGCTAATGAGACCTTGTATTTTCCCACGCGTAGGGCGTGAACGTCGTCGCCTACTACATCGTTCAGGTACGATTCATGAGAATGAGAAATGCAATAAGGAGGTCTCGTGGGAATTAGTGGACACGCCTAAATGTCCCAGATACCCCTTTATTCTTACAATTGTTCCGTATTAGTTCGAATATTTTAAACTCTTTAAAACAATTTCCACGCATATTATTATATCAAACTGTTGTTACTTTAAAACTGTACCTTTTAACTAAAGTCCACCTTTTGAACGAAAGTATATCTCGATATCACCTACGTATTCTAATACTAGAGGAAGTATTCAGACAATCCTCGGAGACGTAATGATCTCGATCATTAATCACAAGAATAGGAATGCATTCGATAATGTAAAACGTAAGTAATTTTTACACCCCGTCCGCCCCACCTCGTCTACCCGCGCGCCAGCATGCTATCTCCGCCTTCCTCTTTCCATGACCGTCCAGGCCCTTTACCTCTCCGTCGAAATTAATTTTCAATGTTCACTTTCAATTAGGATCTAATTGCGATTTCGAAACGAAATAAATGAATTTAGTAGGAATATATACGGACCTTAAGAAAGTTGTGTTCAACTTTTATGGATTTTCTCACAAAAACCTACTAAAATTTTATTCAAGGGTTTGGATTGTGGATTGTGGATGTGATGGTGATGGTGATGGTGATGGTGATGGCGATTACGGAATATGATTAAACCGTGACTTTCCTCTTATTTTTAAAGATAATGTGCACCAAATCAATAGGATAATAAAACTATGGATTTGTATAAAATCAAACAATCTTTCTTTTTATGTAATAGAAAATTACGATATAGAAAGAGTAAAATACGCCCGGAAAAATACTCTTCCTTTTAATGAAAAGCCATCATCGAAATGCAAGGTTTGGCAGGTTCGTAGATTTGGCGGTTCCAGAGATTATCCCGGATACTGAAACACAAATTGCAAAGCTAATGAATGACTTTTTATCCTGTAAATAACCATATGAGATTATAAAAAGGCAATTAGTTTGAACTCACACACAGATACTTCAGTTTTAATAGTATATGTAGATCTTGCTACATGTTAAATCATGCTACATTTGTTTAAATATATTTACAGTCCGAATGTCACTACATTTCGGTTTAAATTGGTAATATTTGAAACAATATTTCTCAATAGAAGGGCTTATCATTGATAAGCACAATAAAGGTAAAAAGACACCTACAACGATGAATTTTGAAATATTTTCTTTTAACTGTTTACTAAATGGTGCGACAATTATGAAGTTTAATCTTTTAAACGCAATTCTATGGTGTAGTATTCTTCATTAATCATGAATATAAAATAATATAGGCGAAAATGTTTTCACATAATATAGATAAAATAATTTTAAGTTCACAATAATATTAACATAAAATGGAATGTTGAGTTAAATAGCTTTTATAAATCTTAACAAATCATTATGTTTCAATATATGTGTTTAAAAAAAAATCACTTACAGATAAGTAACATCCATACAATCTCCTAAAGATTTGACATAAGACTATTAAGGACCAGCAGTTAAAATAAAAATAAAAAGTTATCATAAATTGTTTGTAATACATCGTTTTTAATAATATTGCTATTACAATTTCTAAATAAGAAATATATTTGATTCATCAAAAAAATATACTACTAATAAAAATCAAATATAAATAAAATATTTTACTTAAAGTTTAAAAAACACAAATTTCTTATTGTATAACTACTGCTGCGTTTGACTGAGTGAAAACCGCTTTTGTACACTACTAACTCTTTCTTCGGTCTTCGACAAGCTCCGAAAGAAAAGAACGGTGAGGGCAGCATACAAAGGTAGGGGGGGGGTACTCGAAAGGGATGCAACTTGGCAATGTTTCAGAAAAAATGTTTACATTAATTTGCAATACTACACAACCAATGAAAAAGGATCACATCCACACACTATGTCTTACTATGAGTGAGAAAGTGAGGTCTTCTGATGCCTGACATACACACTCTCGTCGATACCCTACACTTAAACCGTTAACATAGCAATTTCTTAAATGTTTCGCAGCACCGTTTTTCACGGGTTCCAAGAAAACGTACTTAAAATTTGCTTATTTATTCTCGAAGGCTGCACGGTTAACGTCATGCCCATCGCAAGCTAAATGCAAAAACAAGCAACATCGCCTGTGTTCGATCATGATTCGCACTACTCGTGCAGAAAATCCATCAGCCAGGCTTTGGGTGCGGCGTCGTTATAGCAGCAACGTGAGACAGACGGGAACCAGTGACGCAACTGCACTTATGCTCTCGACCTAAAATGCACGTCATTATCCCTTAGCTGAATTTCATGAAGCTTAAAATTATATTCCTGTATTTGATAACTTGCTGAAAAGGAGAAACTAATTTTCTTTACTCTCATTTGTATACAAAGAATTAAGAATGTTTTTTCAACACTTGTACATGAACACTAGTACATACGTCACCTCTTTCTACGGGAGTGGTATTTTTGCAATGTTATTTTCGCACATTTCGAAAATACAAAGAGGACGCCGAAAATGGTACCAATGCAAATTAACAAATTGACATACTGCAACATGTGCAAAATATACAAATTAATTATATTTTAGACAAAGTGACGCGAAAACTACTTATATTTTTATATGTAACTACTCTTATATGTAGAACCCGAAAAAATACACATTTACAATTTTCAAAAAATCAACGACTTCATCAAAAATTAGATCTGCACCTCTTAAACGTTCTTTATGCTATCCTATTATAATTATAATTATAATTATAATTATAAAATTATAATTATTATTAAACTAAAACCGACTGCGAAGGCTTCCTCAATGAAGGTCAATAAATATTAGCGGCCGAGATCAGTGATGGACAAGAGCAGAGTCTCATGGGGAAGGTCCGATGACAGGCATTTGGTGACACGTCGTTCAAAGTGCATTGCTGCACAAACGGTGCGAGGTCAAAGACGCGGATGAACTAAAAAAGCGTGTTCTCCACACCCCAAAATCATGACTGAAATAAACTATATTCGCTTGCTAATTCGGTCTTTTAGAAAGCGGAAGGTCCTCATGGTGGAAAGGTTATTTAAGATGTTTTTCATAATGACAGACGAATGGTGACTGATCCTAGACTGGTAAGACTGCTTGTAAAATAACAATCTTCCTCTTCATTTGTTGTTAGATACATATGGTGCTGATTTGCCGAAAAAAGTTAAGTCACTCTCTGAGACTAACATTTAGGAAACATGGTATTAAAAATGATAGCTACATCTTAAAGAAGGTTTGGTTCAATTTCCTGGATCTTATCAAAATAAACATTATTTTTAAGTTGTATTTCGAAGTAATTTTGGGCTGTCAAAGTAAGTAAATATACAAAGTAACAATATAAAAAGTAAAGCGCATTCTGAGATACTTGTCATTATTGTCCGTTAGTACTCTCAGGATCTCAGACTGTGCACTATTTACAAACTTGGTTGATCCCTAACAATTCAAACTACAGCTTAAACTTTATATACATCTAGAGGGGTCAAAAAATGGTTGAAAAACATTTTTCGATGTTCGCATTTCTACATTTTACAATTAATGTGAAGCTATTTGTGTATTTTATTTCAATTTCAAAAATCAAATATTTATTGCGCAACGTTTTAATAAAAATATTAATAAATATGTATGTCCGTCCATTGGCCAAAGTAGTATTTTCCTCTTTTTCAACTCCAGTAGTCAAAGCTCACAAGATTTTGAATACCCTTTTGGAAATTGAAGCTTTGAGATTGGTGTTAATTAAAAAACACAGACACAAACATCAGTAGCATAGCGTTTTCAAAAAATCTTTAAAACTGTCATTATGGTACACAAATATTTTATTACGTAACTGATTTTAAGATCAAAAGTATTGAAATTTTAGAACGACTTATTATTTTTGAGACGTTCTATTATTGTTTTACTAACCTCACTCACAATGCACAGTTTTAAAATGAAAAGGGAAAAGAGAGAGATTAGAGTTGAGATTGAGATTCTTGAGATTCTGATGGAGAGTTAAAGAAAAGGAAAAGGAAAGACTTCGGGTCGTAAATTTAACTTTAAAAGTATGATTTCATTTCTCGTAAAAGCTCTTTTTCCGTGAGTTGACGTTAGACTTTACTAGTAAGGGAAAGTGGGAACAGTGAGAGACAAAATCTGGATAACAAATTACATGTCATACTTGGCATACATAAGTATCTGACCACATTAACTGATTTTCCATACAATCACTTGTCGATGTATTAAAAAAATTGAAGGGAAATTGTCTCGCTATACCCTTGAGATTCTGATGGTGAGAATAGTGAGGCGGCACTAATGGACACAAAGTGAGAGTCATAAATCCTTGCGAATATTATAAGAAGCCAACTCAATAGAAAATGAAATAGCGGATTGTTGTCTTTTTGTCTTCCCATATGTTGCGGACTAAGTCAAAAAACATTTTATACATTCCATATCAATGAACGAAATGTCAGGAACATCAGGCGTAACAAATTTGTTCTCTAGATTGAAACTTTCCTAAAAACACCTCATATTCAAATTACTCATTTACAATCATAATTTTCCCTACATAATACATTTTTCTTTCTTGTCTTGAACTCCACTAAAACATAACCACCTATGATCAGTGATCTTTTCATGTTTTCGACAACGACAAACAAGTTCAGAAACTCAATGCGGTTGGTCAAAATCATCCGATAAATTTTGCAAAATCACTTCACTTCACAGAGATTTTTTGGTTTAGATTCTTTCATATGCTTAGATTAATCAATCATACATACATTTATTAATACTGGAAACCTGGTTTAAGAAATGAATCACAAGTAGTCCGAATGAAAAACATATTAATTGGGTACAGTGAGACATTTCTCAGTGTTCCTCCAAATTATTAATGTCTCACTGTTTTCAAGTACAGGCATAATTTCAAACTTTCTACATTTATAATTGGTCAATATGCAAATCTAAATCATCATTATACTGTTGAAATTACTAACTTTTGGGTTATACGATGAACCTCGGTCAATACTTCACATCTTACTGAAAGAACAGCCGCGCAGAAATGAAGTAAAAATTTACTTTTCTTACCCCTGAACAATGAAAAACCAACAGTCTTGAAAAGGAAAGAGTATGCACAAATGTCTAAAAGATTCACATTGGGTACCAACCACCACATCAACATGTTCTGCTAGAGTATACTAAATGTCTCACTGTACCCACTTTTCCCCTATTACTGTCGTACAGGAAGGTCGAAACCAGACCAACACAAAATTTAATAAAAATTGTAAAACAAAATAGTTTTAGCATTTTAGACGTACTATATTCATATTTGAGAAAGCGAAAGGATCTAACCGCGAACACGGAGGAACTTCGTTCTACACTCTTATGAGTTTTCGTTGGTTCCATATTACACAATCTGTGATGAATCGAAAACGAAATAGATGAGAATGAAAATGCAGGTCTTAGAATAAATCAGTTTTTAACTGCAATAATGTGTATATCAAATTATTTAATTTTATTTATTAATGTGAACTAATTATAAATTTGTATAATTATATTTTCATAAAAAATTTTGCTAATTTGCAATTTCAATTAATAATTTTTGAGGCCTCCTGAACTCTGAAGCCCAATGTTGCAGCTTATTTAGCTAAACAGTAAATCCGCCACTGGTAATGGCTAATCGACAATATTTGCCTCATGATTTTGCAACCCATTGAAAATTGAACGTAATCTAACATTGTGTCGGAATTATAAGGTTGTCAAACATTGGGGTTAAGGCAATGTTTGTACATGTCAGCTTTACAGAGATAGCCCATTCAATATACTCGACCTCTTGTGGCCTCAAAAAAGCAGAGTTTCTTAAACTTTTCCTGAAATACAATAATATTTTGAAACAGATGAACTCTTCTTTCATGTGTTAAACAATCTATGAGTGCAAAGATTGGATAAAATAAATAGTTTTCACTTTCTATAATTGCTTATAATATATTTGCCAAAATACCAGCATTTAATCAGAATCGTCAAAAGAAATATTTATTTTTTCTATTCTACATAGAAAAAATTTCATAGAGAACATATCCAATCAAGTTCATGCGAAGTTTCAGGAACTAAAAGAAGATAAATGTAGCAGCTTAAAGTTTTTTAATGAATAATTCAATTGTGATTTTTGTAAACTATATTTTGCAATATACTAGTATTAAATAACAAAAAGATTTTATTGGATAATCTTATCTTTTCTCAGTAAGAGAATATAGAAGAGTAACAGCGTTTTCTCTGCGTGGGCTACCACTCCACACGTAACTAATGTTCTTTCTACCATAGAGTTCGCGGTGTGGGCGCCTATGGATATCGTCGGAGCACAAGTAGGCCGACAGGATGGTATCCTGATCCCGCAGGAACTCAGTTTGCCCTCACGGCAACCTCCCCATTCAATGCTCGCGGCTTCGGGCGTCTTGCGGGGTTTTTCCCCAACCAGACACCTCCCACCAGCGGGGCACCCTCCCAACCGGGACAAGCGCTAAGCTCCCGACCTCTCTCCCGGCACGTGTGGTAGTGCGGTGCATGTAAGTACACGTGTGTGTAAGTAGTGAAGATAGGACAAGGAAGAGGTAGGAAAGATCGCGCGCGGTCCGTGGCCCGTTTATTAGGGTACTGCTCCGGCATTCGCCTGCTGCTGATCGGAAAAACACGGAAAATGAACGATCAGAACATCAGTACTCTAGAATTATCTTCCAGACAGCGATTGAATTCGACACTGGCAGTGGCATCCATTGCCCTAGAACTCCAAGGTCAGATGCACTACATTGACATCAGTTGATGTCCTGAGCCACATACGCTGGTCGTGCTTCCCCAACAGAACACCGAAATAGCCTTTAGACGTACCTTTGTAACTATTCCGTGGGCCTCTGTCAGAGTGGATTCCATGAATTTAGAGGTAGAGAGCCAGTTTCTTAATTACGCGCACAGATCACACACATAGATTCCGTCCAGAGCACGGGATTGGGAAGGTTTAGTATATATGTAGGTGATCAATGGATATTGAGAATTTACTCCATTTCACAAGCACAAGCAGAAGGAACCAATGAAGCTCTCTAACCCAGATGTAACGAGTACTCGCTTCACGCAGAAGCACCTCCGCTACCATCCAGGAACGACAATACGCGGACAGAAACGTGGTGCATGAAAGATGAGAACCCAATCATGCCACAACACAATATATAGAGTGGTATCTTTTAAGTAATAACTGTAAGTCGACTATAGATAATGACTTGTAAGTTATAACAACTAAAGGTAAAAAATTAATTAAAAATTGTATGAAATATCAGACTTCTGAACCGCGACTTACGAAATTAAGATAACCATTTCCTCCAGTTCTATTTTTACT
>BOPP01000171.1:1062630-1076641 GCA_017312745.1 Gryllus bimaculatus
TTTCCCCTTTGGTTTGTATTCTTCTCCGCACTTTGCACTATTGCACAAATGTCCCTTTCTCGCATGTAGGCTATTTTTGGGTTGGGATTGTCAATGATTATATTTCAAGATTTTTTTTAGACGCCACTCTCCACCTTCCTTATTTCCACACTCGGCAAAAAGAAGGCAAGAACGCCGGCGCCGCTGTCGTGAACACTACCCTATATTGCACTACAGCACAACATGACTCCTTCTCACATGTAAGCTATTTGTGTATTGGGATGGTCAATGTTTATGTTGGAAGAATTTTTTTAATTAGGCACCGCTCTCCACCTTCCACTCTTGCTTTTCCGAGTCGTTCTGCGCCGCCGCCGTGGTGATTTGCTTCTGGAGCACTACCCCACATTGCACTGTTGCATAATTCCATCCTTATTCGTATATTGGATATTTTTTGTGTTGCAGTGGATAATCATAATATTGGAATAAGTCTTTGAAGAAAAAAAGTTAATAGTAAATCAAGCAATTTGATTGACGAAACTTTAGATATTTTTTCATTTATATTTATTTCCATGATATTATATCCTTCGGATGCCAATGGTAGGTATGAGTGAGTTTAAAATAATGAGTGGGCATACAAATTATGCTGGATACTGAACTCCAGTTTACCGACTGAGTTGGCTCAGGACATCATACTGATGTCACAGCAGTGCCCCTGACCGTAATGTACTATGGTTCGAGTCCTGGTGGTGGGCGGTTTTCGACACGGGCTCCACAGTTCGGTCGAATTCAGTCACTGTCTAGAGGAAATTTCTAGAGTCCTGCTGTTCTGACCGGCAATTTTCACTTGTTTCTCCGGTGAATATTAGGCGGTGAGTGCCGGAGCAGTGCTCTAACAAAAGGGCCACGGATGCAATCATGTTTTTTCCTTATCCTACCCTCACTCCTTACTTTATACACACACACACACACACATACAAGTATTAAACTACTGCACATGGGTGACCAATCGGAAACTCAAAGCTAGTCATGGCTGGGGTGGTACTTCGCTGGTAGGAGATAACTGAATAGGAAAACCCCCTCACACCAACGCTGAGATCGGCGCGAGGAACTCACCATCCAGTAGGGAACAGCACAGCCCCTTCCCGCGTTAAAAAACATGCACTACACTTTCGGGAACAGTGATCGGCACACCATACACGCAATAATTATGGTAATTCACACGAGATTACGCTTCCCATAGTTAATTTTTATAAGGAGAATCAGATATATCCCCAAACAACTAAGTAAAGTGCACAAGCGTTTTATTCTACAAGCTTTCAGCTCCCTCTGGACCATCATGATAAAGGAAGTGTAATGTTTTACGTTGAGTATCATCACGGGAGTTAAAACATGATTCGATTAATTCGAAGCAGAAGCGCTCCCGAATCTCCCTCCAGTCGCAAGAAATGCAACAGTCTCCAGCAAAAGTGATGCAATTTTTAATGAAATAGCCAATCAAGATTATTGTAAAAGACAACAGCAATAAACAATGAACTTTATAGTGAAAATGCTTTATTTCTCCAGCAAGTCGAAAATTAAGGAAGAAATCATGACGTAATGAATGAAGACATATCCATTACGTCGTAAGTCTTCGATGAATGGAGCGTGCAAAGTTTAAGGGTCGAGAACGCTTTCAGAAGCTTTTTGTATTGGATCACTGATTCGCAGAATATTACGAGAGCAACTTTTCACAGAATATTTGTAATGCTAACTGCTAAGTACCATTAATTTTTCGCTAGACATTTTCAGCATCTGTAATGCTTTTTTAAGATTTGAGTATTCCAAAGATACAGATATAAACATCTTCCACGAGACCAACAGTGCATGTATTAACCATAAAGTCGTCAAAGAAATCCAAGAGAGATACATCTCTTTTCCGAGAATCGTGAGTATTTTTAACCCGGGAACGTCTTGATTCTGCGCATCGAAGTTTTTCGCAACTTTATAGACGTCGCAGAATATGTGACCTCGCTCTTCACTTGTTCTTGATAAAAACACCACTAAAAAAACGAAAGCTCTCTAAGCTTCTGACCTCGGTCACAGAATATAAGCAAACGAAGTATTTTTTATTGAAGTAAAATATATTAAGAAAATCTACTTTTATTAGTACAAATTTCAGAAAATAACTCAACAGACAACGGAGATATACTTGAGAGGGTCACATTGTCTTAGATCTAGAAACGAGCAGGAACGCTCGGGTGAAGACCGTTCTCCTCCAAACTATTTGAAAAAAGTCACTTTTCTTGAGCACCAATGTACCATATGTACAAGAACACATCATTTTTTAATAGAGAACCTCGGGAGTCACTGTTCGCTTCACGTCGCAAACTCCATCTCAAAAGAGTTTGCAATCAATCGATGAAACAGTTCGTTCAACACAGTGCATCTGGTGCTCAAAAGTAATCGATCGAGAAAAAAGGTCCGAAAGTGTTTTTTTTTTTTTTTTGCTCTTTGTTGCATGTTTTTTGAGATGCTGAATTCGAATTTTGTTTGCCACCTCCAAGAAGGTCGGCTTCATACAGACAATTGTAAAAACACTCAAATTTCGCACTTTTCTCACTTTCTCGCTTATATTTCGAAAATCGTGCGTTTTATAGAAACAATAGCTATTTGCAAATCTGAAGTTAATAAAATTTCTGACAAAATTCATAATCAATATTCATTTTCTGAAAAAAAGTTTAAATGCTAAAGCGCGCTGGAAAAATATCGTTTTTTTTTTTTTTTTAGCATTTTGGAATTTCTATCTCGTGCCCTTCTGTCTTGCGGTGGTGTTCTACTTTCACTGCATCATGCATGAAAACCACTATTGTGGACGAGTTATATTTTGTATATTGATTCCAAACACCATGACATGCATTAGTTTTTATGCATATCATTATCTTTAAGGGGAAAATACGGAATATACGCCGCGGAATTACCAGACATATTTAATCCTCTGATATATCGTGGTATATTCCCAGCCAACGTGCGCCGGTTTGATTGGCTGATGATTCCAGCACGTCAACTGCTAATGTCCTTCGTTCCGTAAATGTAGTGCATGTTTTCTCCAGGAAGATGGCTGTAATATTTCCCCGCGGAATGGTGAGATCTGGGGACGACCTACCATCGGTAAGCAGCTTTTTCCCAATCAGGTATCTCCCACCAGCGGGGCACCGGCCCAGCCAAGACAAACACCAAGGCCCCGGCATATGTGTAGAGCAAGTAAATGTGTGTTCATAATAATCAAAATCAAATATCAAATAATTCAAGGAACGGGAAGAAAAAATCGCGCACGGTCCACGGCTCGTTTGTTATGATACCGCTCCGGCATTCGCCTGGTGTTGAAATGACGGAAAACTGCGATCAGAGCAGTCGGTGCTTAGAATTCTCCAGACAGTGACTGTCCTCGACCTGCCTATCGAGCTAGTGTCGAAAATCCTGGCACCGTCGTGACTCCAACCCAGGACCTCCCGGACAGAGGCACCGCAGTGACATCAGTTGATGCCCTGTGCCACGGTCACGTGCGTCGGTTATGAAAAAGAATAGTACAGAACATACCCCCACCCTCCGCCACAATCCTGAAATAGAGGGTGATATCGTTTATTCGTTTTTAACTTGTATATCACGCGATGCCTGTCGGAAGTGTTCGCGGAACAGCGGCTGGGAATCACCGTCTCATTCAGCTCCAGTTCCGGAGCAGGCTTGCGTAACCACGCGCATGCGCGCCACCGCCTTCCTCGAAGCGAATTTCGCGTCAGCGCCATCCGGCGGCGCCAGCGCCCGCGCCCGCCCCCGCCCCCGCGCTCTCACCGCGCCCCGCCCCCGCGTCTGTCCCGCGCACTCCCCGCGCCCGGCGCCCGCGCCGCGCCTCGCGCGCCCGCCTCCGCGCCCGCCTCCGCGCCCGCCTGCCGCGCCCGCCCCCGCGCCCACCCCCCGCCCCGCACCCCGCCGCCTCACGAACGCCTCAGCGCCGCGCCCGCCCCGCACGCAACGCCCGCCAACCGCCCCGCCCCACCGCGCCCCGCGCCCACGCCCCGCGCTCGCCCCGCCACCGCGCCCGACCCGCGCCGCCTCCGCGCCGCGCTCGCGCCGCGCCCCGCGCCGCAACCCCCGCCCCCACCCGCGGCCGCGGCCTGCACGACGCCCCCGCGCCCGCCACCAGCCACCGCGCCAACGCCACCGCGCCCGCCCCGCGCCCGCCTCGGTGCCCGCGCACCCGGCGCCCCACCCCCGCCCCGCACCCGCCGCGCCGCCCTCTAGACCGTTTTCCCCCGGCACCGTTGAATAGCTAGGCTTGTGGAGCGCATCGCGACGCGTCGCCTCGCGCCGGATGTTTGATCTGGAAGCCGTTGCGTCAAACAGCCGCCAGGCGCGCTCGGGGCGGATGCAGGTGACCTTGATCGTGGGCGCGTCGCTGCGAACAGCCTCGAGGTCCTCGGGGGAGGGCGATTAGCAATTCGCGAGTGGGCGTGGAACGTCGGCTGCGTCGCCGTGCGCGCGCGCGCGCCTGCGATCGGAATAAGATACATCGGATGATACACGCGTTGGCTGCGATGACGCAAGAGCGATTTCTTATACACATACAACAGTGGGAGGACTTGGCGGAAGTGCAATTGAACGTGTAAGCACAAAAATATGAATGTGTCATATTCGTTTCTTCAAAAACGCGTAACGTCAAAGAATTGTCACACATGAGAATTCTGATTTGAACTATTAATTTCTACTCCTTCAGGATAGTGTGCTTTCGGGATACTACATGAATAAAATAATTAAATCAAATTGGAATAAAAAAAAGGCAGCATCTTACACAAGTTCATTTGAATATGTCACATTATTTTCCTTAGAATTTCAATAAGGTGTATCAGAACAACTCTTATTCTTACACGAATAACAATATTAACAATGAAGAGAAAGTATTATATATTTATTTTTGAACGGCATGCTAACAAACGTGTGTTGATTTTTTAAAAATACCTATGAACGTACGCGCGAAGAGAAGGAACTACTTCCGTATTCGCGCGTTAAGTAGTTGTTTAAAGAATCCCCGTGTTGGCGAGGGAACGCGAGTACCATTCATCTTTTTCCATTGCTTGGAAATGAAAGAATTAACTAACACAATGAAATGGGTAATCTCATGAATCATACGAGGAAGTGCGTGTGGAGAATGTATGACAGAGCGGCTTCTTGGCAGTGGGTCTTTTAGATGATATTTTACTCTTACTTCCATGAACTAGTTATGAATAAAATAAAGAAAATGTGTGACAACATTTAGATGTCAAAAATATATTTAGTGGTATTCGATTAATTCTTTAGCTGATATCTTACTTTTTCCACAAGCGTTTGAAAAATAACGAAACAGGAAAATTTATTATTTTACACGAGGTATTGCAAAATGCTTCGTAGCTCATTGATCTTCATGTACTTCGTGGTAAGTTACAATCACCATGATGTTTGCAGTGGAGGTCATGAATTAATCGTTAGAAATGTTTATACGACACGACATCATAATGAAGAAATCGTAAATTATGCACCATTGTTCCTCCAACATTCAGTGATGGGTTGATGGTCACGTTGATCACGCTTGGTGAGTAGGTTCATTAATTCCCTGCACAAAGTCATTTAAATTGTGTTCGTGAGTAAAACTACATAGAATTTAATTATTACTGAAATGCATTGCACAATTAACTGACAACCAAGTTCATCATAATTGCTTAAACAATTCCATAATTGATTTTGAGATACACAAAGCAGCATTTTCTATGTACCAAATCCAACAGATATCAGGACACCCACTGCCAAAAAATAAAAATTACTGAAGTTAATTCGAATTGGACGTTTCGGCTGATGATCGAGCGTAAATTAATTTTCATTACAAGAAAAAGAAATCATTTTTACTTTACTTTATGTACATAGTATAGGAAAAATTATGTATTCCTGCGCGAAAAAAAGGCGAATTTACGCCAGGAAAAAATTAATTGCCGAGCCCTGATAACGAAAAAAACGATAAATCCAGTTGCTAAATTAACAAATAATAATAATAATAATAATAATAATAATAATAACAACTAACACGTGGTGTAGCCAGAATCCCTGTTTTGTGGGTCCTTGACACCGAAAAATCGATCGTACGTGAGCAACTCTAGCGCCTAAACTAGGCGTACGATTTTTCCTCTCACTGAACGTCGATGTGGCCTTAGTCGAATCTCTGCAAATTCAAAAAACATTTATTACTTTTGGGGGGTACTTAAATGAAGCCCCAGGGACATTTTCAAATTTTCTAATGGCTCTCTAAAATTAGAAGAATAGAGTAAAATATACTTATAAAGGTGGCATAGGTCCCATTTTAACCGATAACTCTGAATTTTCGATACTTCGAAATTTTCGACAATATTTTTGGGCAACTATCTACTACTAAAAAATTGAAGATACAAATTTTTCCTTCAAATGAAATTGGTTCTCGATAATTCGTTCTTTCATTAAAATCTTGGATATTTTTTTCAAAATTTTTGTAGTTTTCGAGCAATATTGATTGCAATAGGTGCACTTTAAAAAAATTACTAATACACGATTTTCTCAATAATCATTCAAAGTGTTTTAAACCTTTTGGTTGGGATTGTACTAAATGCACTCTATAAGATGACATACGCTCTATATTGCTCTATTATTTTGTTTTTTCAAAAATTACTTTTTTTAACTTACTTCGTTAGTATTTACAATAGCGTCAGTTTGTTCACATTATTATATTTATAAGTTTCTCGAAAACACAACCGTTTTCTGTGAAAAATAGCTCAAAATTTCGTATTTTCAGAAACGCTCAACCGCTGTTTCTCAAAAACGGCTCAATATTTTTCTTTTGAACATTTCGAAAGGATAGTGCTAATTGCATTGTTTAATAAGACGGAAATTTCATTTCGGGGAATCTTATTTTTTAATTACTCAAATGTAACTTTTTTTGAAAGTTTTCTCATGCACATTTCTAACAATTTGTAACTATTGTATCTGTGTGTTAATATGTTTGAAATGTAGTTTTTCGAAAACTCAAAACTTTTCTGTGAAAAAGTGCTTCAAATTTTGAATTTGCTGTATCACTTAAGAGCCATTTTCTTAAAAACGGCTCCAAAGTTTTAAAAGAAAATTGCAATTTTGGACGAAGTTTTATTGTTCTTAAATAATCTTAAAATAATATTTTCGCTCTACTTTTAAGAAACCGAAAAATTAAGAAAATTTCAAAAAAATGTACTTTTGGCGGGGTTAGATGGAGCACGCATGTGGTTCGAATAGCTAGCCCACACCAAAGGAAATAGAAAACTAATACGGAAAAGTCTATGCTATTCTGTATCACCACTAGTTATTTTCCCAATTCTTACTAGTTTATGAAAGAGAATTGGTTAGGTCACTCGCAAAGGCAAATAGACGACTACTTGTGCGTGTAGAGATTTTTGTAGAAAGAAATTATATAATCAACAATATTAAAATGGATGCACTTCGGCTCTAAATAGTTTTTATTTTAGACTTTTAAACTATACGTACTCATCTGATACTAAAATTGGTAGAATGCTTTCGTTAATAGACCATAGGATTTTCTCAGAAATTAGTATTCTCCCTTGGATTATTTCAATTTGAGATCGTACGAATTTGAAAACATAGGGGTAATCAATTTAGGTGATCTTCAATCGCTGCTTGAAATTTTTGCACTACACGCTCCTTTCGCAACGATCCCTGCAATAGTGATGCCCCATGATTTTCTGCACTACCGAAGAGAAAAGAGAAGAAAAAGGAGTAAAATAAGAAAGAAGAAAAAAGACGAAAAAGTAGAAGAATACAGATGAAAAAAGAAAGAAAACAGAAAAGAAGATGATGAAGCAAATAAAACCGGAGGAAATGCCGAATAAAAAGAAAAAGAAGGAAGAAAATTAAGAGAAAGAACGTAATTTAGCCCAATACTGGTTGCTCTTCATTCGCATAACGGATCAATAATTGTGTTCAGCCTGTATGTTATTCAAGGGACAAAGCATATCAATAATACCTTAATAATTATTTAAATGTTGTAAAAGAAAAAAAAAGCTCACTTAGACAAAAAAAATTAGATTCATTTTTAATTAGCCAATTTAGTTCAATTCAAAGTTTGACGAGAACAGAAAAATTTGAGAACAAGTCCTGGTAAATTTCCTTCCTAACCTTTTAAATTAAATACAACGCGCGAATATCCGATTCACAGGTAACAAACCGCACATCTTTTTCACCCAATATTATAACTTTTCCCTCAATCCGCACGCGCTGTGCTGCTCAACAAGCCGGAGACAACTGACCCGGCTCGACTGACCCAAGCGACTTCCCTTTCGATTTCCGCCGGCGGAGCGCGCTTCGAAGGCCGGGGCGGTCGCCAGAGGCTGCGCCGCGTCACCGATACGCTCCGGCTCCGGCGCGCGTCCGCGGGTTTCGTTCGCTGTTTCGCGAGCGGCGGGAAGCCCGCGAAGAAGCGGCCCTCGGGGAGCCAACGGCACCGCCGCGCCCTCGACTCGCCGTCTGGCCAAGCCGCTACCGGCCGGCGCACACCGGGTTCACGTCGCTACCCTCCCACCTCACCATGGCCCGTTTCTCACAGACCACCAGCTCGCCTCGGTCGTCTTCTCGTCCCACATTGTCGCCGTCCCCTCCTCTCGCCCTAGCGCCATGCCTCGCCCGCCAAGCCCGCGCTTCGCCCCCAAGCCGCGCTCGCCCCCCAACCCCCCCGCTGCCCCAACCCCGCTCGCCCCAAGCCCGCTCGCCCCCAACCGCCGCCTCGCCCCCACCCGCTCGGGCCCACCAACCCGTCGCCCCCAACCCCGGTCGGGCAACCCCAACCCGCTCGCCCCCAACCGCTCGCCCCAACCCCCGTTCGCCCACCAACCCGCTCGCCCCCAACCCCGCTTGCGCCCCCAACCCCGCTCGCCACCAACGCCGCTCGCACCAACCCGCGTCGCCACACCCCGGCTCGGCCCCCACGCCCGGGCTCGCCCCAACCCCGCTCGCCCCCAACCCCGCTCGGCCCCCAACCCGCTCGGCTCCCAACCCCGCTTCGCCCCAACCCCCCTCTGCCCCAACCCCGCCGCCCCACCCCGCTCGCCCCAACCCGCTCGCCACCAACGCCGCTCGCCCCAACCCGCCTCGCCCCCAACCCCCGCTCGGCCCCAAACCCGCTTCGCCCCCAACCGCGGCGCTTACGGCCCCCACCCCGCTCTGCCACCAAACCCCGACTTCGCCCCCACCCCGCCCTCGCCCCGCACCCCGCTCGCCACCGCAACTCCGCTCGCCCCCCAACGCCCGCTCGCACCCCAACCGCCGCTCGCCCCCAACCCCGCTCGACCACCACCCCGCTCGGCCACCACCCCCGCTCGCCCAGCCAACCCCGGCTCGCCCCAACCCGCTCGGGCCCCAACCCGGCTCGCCCGCAACCCCGCTCGCCCTCAACGCCCGCTCCACCACTGCGCGCCTCTCCGCAACCACCTTCTCTCTCCTCCAGCTCTCACAAAACGCCCCCCACACCCCCAACCCCACTTGCCTACCACCCGCTCGCCACCTCGGCCCTGCTTTCCTGCCAATTTCGGGCTACTTACAGGCTAATTTGACACCGCCTATGACCACTTAACCGCCTTGTCCGCCTGTTGTACCCGTTCTTTCACGGTAATTCCAACATGTCCCTTTCACTCTTTCCCCCTCCTATTTCCTTTTTCATAAATTCTTGCCGTCTGTGTCCCTCATCCCATTTTCTAAACATTCCGCGTCCCGACCTTCAATGACCCAGTTTCTTCCCCGTTGTTTATTGCTGCTTGCTCTATATTCTGCCAAAACTCGTATGATTCACTATTGATTCTTTTAACCAACGAACTGAAATTGAGACAAATGAAATGAGCGGTGACTTATGCAGTGGTAGGCAGTTGGTGAGAGTGGTGAAGCCAAGGGTGAACCACGTATACCACACCATGTTAGTTTGAGGGCAACGGGTTTCACAAAAGGTAATAATTCAAACGTAAGAGTAAGAAATGCTGGTTCAAGCAAAGTAGGGAATAAGCCTTTTTTCCAATCCTGTAATTTTGTAGCTGACAGAATGATGGGGATCAATGTATATCGCGGCAGCTGTTGAAAAATCTGCGCAAAAAAGAGAGGTCGGTTTGCAGGCGGAGAGCTGGGGAAGGCGGAGGCGGGTGGGGGATGAGAGGCAGCCGACGTTCCGTTTTTCTCATCGACTTCTGTTCTTGGCTTCGTGGAGTGTCGATTTCTCCATTCAATCAGGGATGTTTGGCTGGCGAAGATCCTCGTGTTTTTCGTCGCGTTTTCCAATTCTACCAATATACAACAGTTTTTTGACTGGCACTGAAATCATAGCCAAAATCACATTGTAACCGCTATATTATGCAATACGCCATTGTTAACCGCTTTTCATTGTACTTTGTTAGTTACGTATTTCGACCACTTTACGCAATCAGACTCAATTGACGTGATGTAGATTATCAATTATCTCCCTTCAGTGCTAGTCTGCGGGGTACTGACTCATGAAGAGTCGCCTCGGTTTTTTGAATTTCTTGAATGGAATTAAATTCATTCATTGATCATAGTAACAAGAAAATTTAGTTACTTTGGTGGGGTGGTGTGTATCTTTTCATTCTAAGCCAATATTTAGATACTACTCCAAATCTAATAATTACACAAGTGAAATTTCGATAAAGAAAAGCCTGCTAAGTTTGCTATGCTGTATTATCGCCGTTGGCAAATGAAATCAAAGTTCAAAAGATCCATATCTGAATTTAATATCACTAGTTCGATTTCATTACTCAGTATTGGTAACTCTTTACACGACGGGATTCAACATCTTTCCCCTGAGCATGCTCCGTGGTAATTCGGTTGCATTGCGAGCCGCCGATTTTTTTGTCCGGCCAGTGCAGCAGCGCAGCGAGAGGCAATCGGGGCTATCTTTGAGGAGAACGGGGCCCATTTTTCCCCGCGAATGTGCCCTGCATTGCCCAGTGGCGCGCGGCTAAAAGATAGCGAGCGGCGCGGCGCGGCGCGGCTGCGAAAGTGACGCGGAAGCGAGGGGGATGAGCAACGCGAACGGCCGTCGCTCCGGCGCGCCTTCGCCCGCCCGGCGGAGCGGGGACGCCGCGCGCCCGCCCGCTCCGCTGCCCGCAGACGCCTCTGCCGCCGGGCCGGCCGCCGCCGCGCGCCCCCAGGACTTCCTCAACTGTTCCGAGCTCAGTGGCCCCTCGGCGGCTCGGGGAGCCAGGAGCGGATGTATTCACAACAACAGCCTCTCTCGCAGCCTGGAATAGCTCTGGCGCTACAACTTTGTTTCCGAAGCCTGGTTCGCCGAGCAGGTCGCAAGGGTTGCTCCTCTCCACACAATTGTTCGGACGGGAATAGCAAGCGGATGCACTTTTGTTTTCGAAGCGTGGTTCGCCGAGAGTCCTAGAGTTCGATTCTCGCCGGTAGCGGAATTTTCCAATCTTATGCTTCATAGTTGGGCCGATTTAATCCTATTTTTTCTCTGGAGGCGAATTCTAGCTGGGCAAGTTTGTTTTGAACGGGTAATTATGCCGGAAATACCCGGCGAATACAAGAAGCAGCTACTCCACAAACAGTTAGCGGACCGCACAATATCAATCTTTAACTTGCCTGAATCTTTATCCTCTCCTCTCCTTACACACCCTTACATTTTACATGCACTACAACTATTCACACAATGGGCGAGAAGCTTTTACAACTGGTTACAGGATGGAGTTGTTTTCCGTTAGGGAGATAACCTGGAAAACCTTCAGTTGACCGAGTAAGCTCGGGGTCGACGTTCACGTTTCCGACAAGGGAAAACCTACATGACTAATGACATGCAATACACATACGGGAGCTTACATGACTTAAAGTAGTTGATCCGTAGGGGTCAATTATGGGATTTGAACAGCGTAATGTTCAGCAATCGACTTTTTGAGTTGCGGCGTCTTGAGTATTAAGTTTCGCACAGAATGAACGTAATTGCTGTCGATGTGGGACTGTTCGCTGCGCTGTGTTTACACTCCCTAATAATTCATAGACTGATCGCAATCAGTCGCTGACTGGAGGGAGAATTCTAGCAGTCTGGCTTCTCTGATGCAGTAGTCTTTCGTGGTTTCTCCGATCAACACCTCAGGCGAATGCCGGAGCCAGTTCCCTATAACACGGGCGCAACGGACGCGTGCGCAACGCTTTCGCATGCTCTTCCTTGACGCTATCCTCTCCTTATCACTCACGCTTACACTATCACACATCCACTACACATGCATATATGTCATGTACATGCATACAGAGAGCTTACAGCTTGTCCGGCTGGGGTCAGTGCCGCTGCTGAGAGGTACCCTGCGTTTGTGAAAACCGCCGTTAGCCTAACGGTAGGTTTCGGCGCCGGATCTCACCATCAAGCTGGAAAATATAACCTGCTAACCTACCGATCTCCCGAGCACATAAAACATTTCACGTTACACTTACCAATGACTGGTAGTTGACATACGCGAAATGCATAACTAATCCATTAAATCAATAAAAAATCAATATCGTATGAGATGACTCTCTCACTCTGTGGCTTGGAGAGCCAGCAAACAAAATAATGTACTAACACAGGCTTTCCTAGGCATTTTTTTAACAAACGAAACAGTCTGCAATATATTGTTATTTTTTAAGTTTTGGTAATTAAGTGATAATATTGCGAAGCTGCGAAACCCTTCCTCCTCTGTTTCTCTGATCCGCGAGTGCGTACGTCAGTATCCACTACGCTCCCATGAAGATAGACAACCGAAGGAGAGAGAAGAATACGAATATACAATTTGTTGTTTTCGATATCACTAAATTTTGATTGTCGAAAAACAAATTTCGCGACATTTATGTCCCGAGAACGATTTTTGGACTATCATGTTAAGTCTTAGAACGCGGATTATTCTTCTGTTTTGGAGCTTTCATCGACTTTTCTGTTACTGCAAGTAGATAAAAAATGTTGATGTGAGTAAATTTAAAATATTCCATCTAAAATAGATGATCTTTGAGACTACTGCGTATGATTTTCAGAATCACACAAGATGCATACAATTATTATTTACATGAAATAAATTTCACACATTTTTGGCTTCGCACTCCGGGTTTAATTGTGATTTCGATTCGGTCGTCACTGCAAGGTACAGAGTATTTGTCTGACGGTCATTCAGGAACAATATTCTGCAGCTCACCGCACCAAACCTTAGATAATCCAAGTGTTTTTTTTATTCTGAATTAAGAGTATCCACATTAACACAACTAGGCAGGATAGAATATGTGAATAATGACGTAAGTGTGGAGAGGCGGAAGCGGGAGAAGGACGGACACTCCGGCGAGGTGGGGGGGGGGGCGCGGCGACGGGCAGGGCTGAGCAAGGTGTAAGTAGGCGAGCGGGTACGTCTCGTAATAAATTTATTTCCGCTTGAAATTTTATTTTACCTTTATGTTATGTACAGAATTAATTCTCTTTATACTACTTAAGGCGGTAGTAGTAATTACACAGTACTCGCATTTGTGGCGGGTAAAGATGACTACTTCAGACTATAAAATATAAGCGTTGAAAAGTGTTTTTATTTATTGAAGTAGTAGATTGTAAGAAAATTATTAAAAAATCTGTATTTACACAAGCGATAATGAAAATTTCAAATAGCTTGTTCCATTTTTTTGTAACTGCGATAGCATTCAGACATTGCATGATAACACCAAAAGTTTCACTGATGGCGTATTACACTTCAGGCAATGAAACATAATAAACATGGGGAACATCAATTAGAATGAATGACAGTGTATGAATTATCCAGAGAATATGTAATTACATACGGAGGTGGTTGAATTAATGATCGTGGCTTTAATCAACATTTATAATTTATAAGAGTTGGATCAACAAGATATAAAACAAATTTGATCGCATGATTTACTTAGAGAATAATTTTACGATCTACACATTCGACCGCATTCTATCTATAACTAGCTTCCCTGAGAG
>BOPP01000171.1:1088818-1102469 GCA_017312745.1 Gryllus bimaculatus
GGTTCGATGACAGGCCTCCTCATGAGGCCGGGTGTTGAACCGGGCCCCGCCGTCGCCGCCGCCAACGCCCTGAGTGACAGCGACGGAAGCCGGCCGGGCCCGGGCGCGGGCGGGGAACAGCGATGCGCTTGGTCCTGACGCTAACGCTGCGCTGGCAGATCGATGAGGCATTGACTGCGATGGCTCAGAATAAACACCGCTGCCTCTGCGGCGTCGTTAGCAGGGAAGAAGTACGCTTCTAACCCCGTGGTGGAGGATTTTTCGACTCTAGCTAGACGAAGCGCGGCAGAATTTAATCACGGGAATCCTAGCGCCGAATGCTCAGGTCGGGAGTTTTCAGGGGTTATCCGATCCAGAATGGCAGAGCAGATCCGTTACAAACGGGACAAGGATTGCACTGCGTGTGATCTTTTGTTCATCATAATCATCATTTTCACCTCATCTCCCCCTTACACACACACACACACACACACACACACACACACCATATTCCACGGACCATATTCCGGTGCATAGAAAGGCAAAAATTACCTGACAGTTTTTGTTAATCTGCCTCTTTCTACATCATCCTTTTAATTCAGAAGAAACATTATCTACGACATATTTGTTCGTATTATTAAACATACTACTTGTCAAATACATTTTAATTTTGAAAGAAGAGACGGATGTTGATTTGAAAACATTAAACCAAAAGCAATTTCTGTCAATTTCTAAATGATAAAACGAATATAATCGCATTGACAAATCTGAAAACACGGTAACTAAGAGACATTATCGCGTACAATATTAACCTTGAGCTCTGGGCTTTATGCGGATATGTGGGGCGACAAGCCCGACCATCGAACCCGGTGCTGGCTGAACGTCAATGATGCATGATGTTTTGGTCACGACCTGTTCCGGCGTGCAAAGTTATCGCGAAAACATGAACAGACACTATGGTTTTGTATATTATGTGTAGTGTAACCATTAGTGCTAATTTTAACATTAATATAAGCTAAGCAATATTAACTTGTACTTCTTGCATTCTTTTCTGTTTTTATTTCATCGAAATGTATACCATGCACGCAGAGATACGTGTAGTGATGAAGCGAAAAAAGAAATATTTTTAAAAGACGTGTGTCTAGATTTGTACTATTCAACTAAACGGTGTGGGTTTTTTCTACCTTTTTAATAAAGGGCATGTGCTTTAATACACATTAAATAATTTATTTTCTTAAACAAAAGACAAGTTTTGTTTAGGCAATGCTGCCTCATTTCGAATCTAACCAACATGTTCAATATATAAAGCCGTAAATAATCATTGAATACACTTCAACAGAATAGTCTCGATATGTGTTTGGAGAATCCTTGATCATTAACTTTAACATAAGTACAATTTCACAACATTTAAGTTGTTTGGTTTAGTACAACAGTCATCCGCTATGGCCAATGTAAGCAGCTCTCTTTACTACAAATTTCATTGTCTGTAAAATTTAGCTTCACAGGGAGGAGAGATTAAAAAAGGTTAAAATAAATATCTACAAAATGGATTTAAAACGCAAGGAATATAATATTTGTCATAATTTGTCAATGATATTGCTTTAACGAAAACATTTCAATTCTATTCATCTATGGCCACTTGTTCTCTATGTTGAAAGTGTATTCAATATTGAATAACTATTAAATTGTACAAAGCATTTATAGAGTAAAAATGCAGGGGATGTTAATGGTCTTGGAGATATTTTTTAAACATTCTGCTTATATTACAGGAATACGCTTCTTGAAATTTTCCTGTTTATCTAATCATTCTGTAACTGGTAGGATAAAGAATGACTTTCTAAGAGAAGAGCACTTTCAAAGAGTAGTGCTGCACCTATAGCGAATTTTCAATCCGAATATTGATGGACTACGATTTTATCACGATATGGATAAATTATGACAATTTCTTTGAATGTTGTCATAGCTGGTACAGGGGCCATAGTTGCAAACATTCTCGATTCTAGACGATGTCGATCCTTCCGCTGGAGCACCAAAATATTTTTTTTCCCATCGAATACCAAGCTGGGCGGACTTGAGAACCCGACTCGACGGTCTGCATGCTTCTACCTGAATTTGAATCTCGACCGTCCAACCGCTAATCGTCTTCCTTACCAACAAAAACACACGCGGCTACAAACTGGGGTAATATAAATGTGCGTTTCGAGTTGTGGAAAGGAATCCTGCGGAGTAAGTGCAAAATAGGATTCCGTGGCCGGCACTGGTTGGCTGCCGCGCAGTTATGCCGAGTCGGCCAGTGTACTGAGCAATGGGCGCAGACAGAACTTGCGCCACTCTTCGTCTTAAAGAAGAGGTAAACCGCGCACATGTTTCATTGCTCTGTCGGAAGCTGGATACTGGGGTCGTCAGGAAGTGAGAAGGCGACATCTACAGCAAAGTCGATTGCAGAGGAGTCTGAGTCTGATAGAGAGTACTATACAGATTTCTCAAAAATCTGAACATCACGGATAAAGCTTAACGTAAGTGCAAAAACAACGACGAAGACAACGTTAACGACAATGACAGCAATTACAACAACGACTACAACAATGACAAAAATAACATCAACGAAATCAAATGTCTTTTGAAAATCTTTAGGCACCCAAAAGTTAATAGTAATTATTGCACATCTGCAAACCTGCAAAATCAGTAAATAATTTCAAATTATTAAATACCAGAATATATAGGGTACAATATTGGCATCAAACTTTTAGTATTGTGAATCCTTGTCATTTCATCACTTATGCGAATCCTTGATACTTAATGAAACGCATGGTTGCAGAAAGCGACAATTTTCTTAGTACAAAGTACATTGTAACAAGATTGATCTAAATTATTCATTGCATATCCTAAAGCATTTTTTTTATCAAATATGAATTGGCATTTCAGTGTTGTTCATATTTGATCAATACCAGACGAACTCTGGTGCAGTAAGCTAACGGACCGCGCGCTATCTTTCCTTCCTCTTTCTTGACTGTCTTCACCAGTTACTTACACTACCACACTTGTCGGGAAACCAGTCGCGAGCTTTGAGCTTGTCCCGGCTGGGACGCAGCCTCTTTGGTGGATGATTTTAGATTGGCGAAAACCTCGCAAGGCAACGTGTATGTCGGCGCCGGATCTCACCATCCACCTGGGAAGATCACTGCCACCTCCCGTGGTAAACCACATGCACCGCACTTAAGGAGCTAACGACCTTAGCATTGGACGCGCCCGCAAACACGAAATAATCAATACAATGGCTCGAGCTCGCAGCAGCTCTGCGATTGAGGATTAAGTCCCTTCTAATGAAAGGTTTGGACGCTTGTAGTGTATATTACAGTCAATGCAACGTTCCTACAAAGATCGGTCTCAAATACACTATGTGATCAAATGTATCCGGACACGCCCAAAATGGTGTTATGGTGTGGTCGTGTTTTTCATGGAGGGGGCTTGCCCCCTTGTTTTGTGTGGCTTTATCACGGTACAGGCGTACGTTATTTTAAACACCTTCTTTCTTCCTACTGTGGAAGAGAAATTTGGGGATGGTGATTGCATCTTTCAACTCGACTGATCACCTGTTCATACTGCACGGCCTGAAGTGGAGTGGTTACTGACAATAACACCCCTGTAATGGACTGGCCTGCACAGAGTCCTGACGTGAATCCTATGGAACACCCTTGGGATGTTTTGGAAAGCCGACTTCGTGCCAGGCCTCACCGACCTACATCGATACCTCTCCTCAGCGCAGCACTCTATGAAAAATGGGCTGCCATTCCCCCAGAAACCTTCCAGCTCCTGATTGAATGTATGCCTGTGAGAGTGGAAGCTGTCATCAAGGCTAAGAGTGGGCCAACACCCTATTGTATTCCAGCATTACCGATGGAAGGCGCCACGAACTAGTATGTCATTTTCAGCCACGTGTGCGGATACTTTCGATCGCATAGTGTACCTAAAGGGAGGTGGGCCAAGCCGTCCCTCGTCCGCTCAGCTGCGCCGCGCCGTCGCTGGCCTCGCGAGCGCTAGGGTTAGCGCGCTCTGTGGTGCTGAGACGGTCACTACCCGCGCAGCCGGACACGCGCAGACACTAGCCACGAATTATTCTTAAATTTATTTATTTTATGTCGCATCAACTACTAAAGGTTATTAGCAACATCTACACAATAAGGTTATTTTTGTACATGGACTGTTATGACACTTTGGGAGGGAACATTCATATCACAATAGTAACCAGTTTATTAATTTTCTCATATGTCACTGTACAAATTTATGGCCTTAAAAATTGAGAAACCTACTGCCCATGTTTCGTCCGGTCGACCTCAAACCTGGGGCACAGAAATAGAAGATTAATGTACATTTTATACATTGCACATAACAGCCGTTTTCCCGGTAATTCGAAGGGAATGTGTGAGCTTGGTGTGACCTATTCTGCATCTAGTTAACACAACCTGGTCAGCTCTGCAGAAAGAGCAAACAACGAAGATACCACACCGAAGAAATAATATCTTCTAACCCACCACCCTCCTAGGAACCAACACTCAGACTCGATAACGATTTGGCCGGTGAAGCATTAGTTTCCATAATATACGTGGCAGTAAAAATATTACTAACATTTTTTATCAGTAAAACACTATGTGTTTAGCCTGCAATATATTAATATGTATAATTGAACGTTTTGTTTACAAGAAGCAAACTAGTCCAAATTCGTGATTTTTTAGGAGACTCCAAAAACTACTTGCATAATGATGAATACTATATCTTTATGATTTTTCCCCCGCCTTATATCTTTCAATGTGTTTGGCAATTGCCGAAACGGGCATGTCCAAGTAGTTAGCGTCAGCGTGGTGGGGGATACCTGGTTGGGGAGAAACCCCGCAAGTCGACGTGAAGGTCGGCGCGGAATTCGTCATCCAGTGAGACATAATCCCCGCCACCCCCTCCGCGATAAAACATGCACTACACCTGCAGGAACAATGACTTTGGTAGTTGACGCTTCCCGAATCATTAATCAACCAACCTGCCAAATTTCATAAAGCCAGTAGTTGGGACTTACTCAGGCCTGCTATTTCCGTTTCCGCATCAAAAAAAGAAAGCGCCTTTTTCCCGCACTCGAACAAACGCCCGTGATAGGCCAGCCTCGAACCTTGAACCGAGTTCGTTTCGGCATAGATTCCCACCAGCGGTCCTCGATGCCGCGCCAATAAATCGCAGCGTCTTGCGCTCCGCAAAAAGCGCGTCCAATGGCCGGGCTGCGCCACAGGCCGGCGACCGGAGCGGCCGGAACGGAGCGGGCCCTGGCCCGCGGAGCACGATCCCCCGCGCCTGACAACTCCAACGGGCGATTGCTCGAACCGCCCGCTGCGGTGACGAACCGCCGCTGCGCGCCGGGCGGGGCTTGTGGGACAGCGGCTTTAATAGCCCATCAGGAGGATCTACTTCCGTTTCTGTGTCAGCAGTCGAAGTCTTGTCCATTCTTAGATCGACATAATTGCTTGAGGCACTACATTTTGGGTTGGGTCGACAGTTATGAAAGCAGAAAGAAACTCTTGAAAGACTAAACTGAGATGATAGTGGATGTTCACACTGAAAAACCGCTGTATAAGAATTGTAATTAAAATGGCAGGTTAATGTCGTGTAAAATACAAGAATCGTGAAATTTTCTTTCGTTGTTGTAGTGTCAGATACTATTGTTTTCTCGTGTTTTATACTTTTGCAGTCTTCTCCCGTAATGGTCAATACTAAAGCATTGAAGTGTCACACATTACAATATTTTCAATAGATGCAGGTACGGTAAAAAAACAGCGTTGGAAGTCGTTCAGGCATTAATCTTGCTGCCAGGCGGACGATGCGCTCTTTATGAGACTATGATTTACGAGACGTTGTGTTCCTTTAAGGATGTAGCATGCACTCTGTAAGAATACATGCTCAGGATTACATTCTTCTCTCAGATATTTCTTTTGAATATTAATTTACTGATTCATATACACGCGGACACGAATTATTCAATCGTCTTATTTCACATGCAAATGTTCTAAAGGTTCTATAAATAACTCGCACGGAACAAAATTGTATTACATTCTTCGACGAACCAAACATTCGAGCTAAATGTAACAATTATTGCTCTACAGATCATTTAATCGTGAGACTCTTACATAACTTTTAAAATTATTTATAACGCTGAAACATGACGTGATGGTATTAGAGGTTTACAGTCTTCATTTCCGATTACTAATACTATTTAAAATTATAATTAATAATAATTATGTTGTTTTCCAAAGGATATACAAATTCAGAAACTCGATAATACGAATAGCCTTTACTAACAAGTTAACTACAATGTATACCTCTGTTTAAAATTTAACTAATAGGCAACAATTTTTGCCTATTGTTAGCATTTCGTTATATCCACTTCGGTTATCTGTAGTGGACACATTTCAGTTTCCAAATAAAAGCTACTAGAACACAAGTATTCTAATAATGTATATCCCACTGTTAACAACAACGAACGTTTTTGTAATAAAAAAGTGTTGAATCAAGTATTTTCATAATCCATGATCTCTTAACAACTATCAACATCTGGTCACCTTTCGCAGAATGAACGGGAAAATTTAAACGAAAATTATAATGCATAGAAAATTTAACGTGGATAAAACGTACGATATTTGACCGAACGAACAAAGTAACGAGAGAAGGGAAAAGCATTTTTCCTCAAAAAGTAATTTGAAATCTTGGAAGAAATAAACGTCATTTGTTGACTAATCCAACATAGATGCGTTTCTCGAATTGGAAACTGCATTGTAGGGTAATAACCAGAAAGTTGCCCATTCAAGAACAACTATTTCACCTGCATGGGTACTTACAAAATGCCATCACGACAATAAATTCATAACATGCAGAATGCGCACTCCAAAGCAGCAACTTAATACGCTGTAAGCAGTGAAATGCGATGCTTTTCCGAGCGGAAGACGCGTTAAGCGAAGACCGCGAACGTAGCATTTATAAGCCCATTGGCCGGTCCAAAGAGAGAATTTATCAATACAGTTCTGTAACAAAGTAGAAAAGAAGCACGTAACCAGTACAAAAAGTTAGTCTTTGGCGAACGAATTAAATGTTTCCGGATGAAGCAACAATAGGAGCCGAAGTATGAAATGAATTTTCCTAAGATACTTTCGTACTGGTTACGTTCATTATTTTTACTATCTCGCCTTTACGAATATAAGAATAGAAAGTTTTGTAATCATGAGCCGGAAAAGGCGCTGGCTAGTGCCGAAAATATTGCAATCATCAGGACACTAACCAGGGACCTCCCAGTCAGAGGCACTCCAATGACATTAGTTGATGCTCTGAGCCACCTTTCCCGGTCAGCCGTTAAGGACATCTAAGTCGATCCACGAGTAGTGTATACATTGTATTTAAATTTTATGTCAATAGATTCTTTAGTTAACTTAAATCGTTACATAGAAAGGCAATTGATTTGAGGTGACATACGTTTTACAAATCGTATAACAGTTGCAAAATATTTTAAAAGTTGCAAATTGGAAAAGCATGTATAGAGACGTAGGGACTACTTACACCTATTGACTGCATTAGTGAGTAGGAGTTTCAAATGATTTTCAATAAAGTTCTTGAATCCTCAATAGTTTTCTGCAACAAACTCATTAAATTAAAATATCTGCCTGGGATTTGAAGCCCGTTCCCTTGGACTCGAAGCGCTCAATCTGTACAGGCCTTAGCTCCGACAGCCGATTCACTTAGAGTCTGTATACTTTTACGTTAGTCGTAAGATAAATATATCAGTTCTAGCATTAGGGGTCCAAGAAATTGAGAAACTGTGAAAAAATGATTTTGGAGCAACAAAAGAAAGCAGCCGAGTAGAGAATGCCTACCCGGAAAGCTAGTCCAGACTAAAGAGATTACAAACCTAACGAGTGTGGAAAAATGATTGCCAGTCTATAGCACCACTAGTATTTTATTAATTTAGCAACGAGATTTATCCATGTTATCATCTATTGATTGACTGAAATTGTGACAAAATAATTATCCCTTAGCGTGGCTTGAACCAGCGAACCCTCCCTCCAAAAATCTGGGTCCGACTTTCAACCACTTCAGCGACCCAGGTAGGACAAGGAATTTGCTCATGTATAACAGTCACTAGCGCATGATTGTTTCAGTTCTAGCATTTGGCAGCCGAAAAATTTAAAAAAATGTCCTTTCGGCGGGAAAAGATGGCAGCTGGGACGATAATGAGACATAAACCAAAGCTAGTCGAGATTAGAGAGATTCGAAAACTAACAAATGCGAGAATGTTTGAACCATTCTACAGCACCATTAGCTTATTTATTCATTTATTTACCATACGTTGTTACATTCGAAGAGAAAATTTAATACAAAAACCTCGTGAGATGGAGAAAATATTTTTTTAGAAATTGCATGACATTTCAGACAATGACGCGAATTGAGCCCGTTTTCTCAAAAATAAAATGTACAATGACCTTTTTAAAGAGGTGATTTACTTTAAACATACTTTGTTTTACAGCAAAAAATCGCTACTTCAATTTGTGTTATTCTCAAATGTTCAGTTGTTAGCATTTTCGAAAAAAACTGACAAAAGCCCAAATTCGGAATAATACCATATTTTTAGCGTCCCTTATTACGTATCATGAAACATTTAAAAGAAATAATTGGAACGGATTTTGAAGAAAAATGCCAATATTTCGCGTAAAATTCCACGGAAACTACTTATATTTTGGAAAAATCGAGTGTGAACAATTTTAGACATCCGTCTTTAAGAAACAGATTTCCTTAAGGGAAAATATCTATCTTCAATATTGTAGTTGTACGAGACGCCTCACAAAATTGCGCTTTTTCAATTTTCAAAAAATCTGTGATTTCAACGAACATGAGACAACCACCACTTTCTTAAGCATTTTTTACGCTTCCCAAAAAGAAAGTTTCAACAAAAAATGTGGTGCCATTTTTGAGAAAATTTTAATACGTTACTAAAGCTTCATGTACAATACCCTCAAAAATCACAAAATCCGTTTGAAAATCCCAATGCCACAAGTTTTGTTCAGATCGATTGAGAAACACCAATTTTGAAGAATATTGGCTGAATGGTTTAGGCGCTAGCGTTGAGCACAGGCGGACAGACATACGTTTTGCCGTTAATCGATTTATCGATATCATGAACCAACAAAATATGAATTCTGGCTACATCAATTGTTACAGGACTTTTTTGTCTAAATTTATCAACAGTATTTATTCACTTTTCCATTGCCAGAGCAATATAGTTTTTTCTGGCACCCGATTACAATTCTCTCTCTCTCTTGTCAGACGTTCTTACGAAGAATTTGTTAGGCGAAAAAGTACGAAGAAAAGAAAAAAACTTCGATGAATAATTCAACCATAAATATAACATCGCAAAATAGTACAATACGTTAATCGTTATTCGATTATATGTTTTACAAGTACCGATAACACTGAAAGAAACATTAACACACGACTAAAAACATTCCCACGATCTTGCGAGAGTATTCGTGCAGTACATCAATGATATTTTCTCAAGACTATCAGTGAAGATTCGTTATTCATACGAATGATACCCTATGCTCACAGGAGCGTGAGAAGCACGAAAGACTAACTCTTAACATTATTGTAACTATTAGCAGACAAAAGAACGGAGAGCGTCCTTCTTAGTTACGCACGTCTGTTCTACAAGCCCATCCCTTCTCATACGCCCTCCGTCGACTTCCTCTAAGAAGATGGTCGACCGCAAAGATGCAACCAATTCGCATGCCGTTTGACAAGAAGCGATATCGTGCGATTACCAGATAAACGGCTCTATTTAGCCCGAGCCGCGTGTCGTTTCGGGCAGCAGGGTTTACTGCGAAGGCGCACGCCACCCTTACGCCTCCGAAACGCGCTTGAGCTATTTCGAGCAACGATTTCTTATTGCGGTGCGTGCGCATGCCAGTAAGTGGCGGTGGTGGCCGCCGCCGCCGCCGCCGCCGCCGCAAACCGCAAACGAGCGACGCAGCCGCGCCCGCGCCCGCGAGGTAGGCGCGTCATCACATTGGCGCACGAGGACAGCCCTTCGCTTTGCCCAACGCGAACTGCAGTTTCTCTTCTAGAGGTGCGTTTTGATTTATGGTCGGAAATACTGTACGGTGCGTGGTTGGGAAAGTGTTGAGAAATTGACGAGTCATGAAGTAAGGAGTGAATTTAGCTGGTACTTTTCAAAACAGGAGTGCTTTTTTTAATAAGACAAATTTTTGAATGAAACTTCATAAATAGAAGAGGAGGAGAAGCGGAGAGAGAGAGAGGAGAGAGAGAAGGAGAGAGAGAAGGAGAGAGAGAAGGAGAGAGAGAAGGAGAGAGAGAAGGAGAGAGAGAGAAGGAGAGAGAGAGAAGGAGAGAGAGGAGGAGAGAGAGGAGGAGAGAGAGGAGAGAGAGAAGGAGAAAGAGAAGGAGAAAGAGAAGGAGAGAGAGGAGGAGAGAGAGGATGAGAGAGAGGAGGAGAGAGAAGATGAGAAAGAGGATGATAGAGAGGAGGAGAGAGAGGAGGAGAGAGAGGAGGAGAGAGAGGAGGAAAGGGAGAAGACGAGAGAGGAGGAGAGGGAGAAGACGAGAGAGGAGGAGAGGGAGAAGACGAGAGAGGAGGAGAGGGAGAAGACGAGAGAGGAGGAGAGGGAGAAGACGAGAGAGGAGGAGAGGGAGAAGACGAGAGAGGAGGAAAATGAGAGGGAGAGATAGAGGGAGAGCGAGGAGGAGAAAGGGGTTGTGACATCACTAATAAAATAGGCTTGTTAAATACGCAGCAAATTCATATTCAAATGTGTTTTTAAACAAACAGCAGCAAAACATAATTTCTGACGAGGTGATAATTAAAAAGTCATCTCGTCTCTTATTGATTTTTGTGATCCACATTTCTGCACACTATTGGCTTATATTTCATAAGTCTAATAATCAGAATACAGTGGTTATTTCGCCACCAAAATCGACGCGTCCTGAGTAGGTCCGTCAGTAAGTGCCCACCATCATGATGGCAAGTCTTGCTCAAGACGCATCCTGACGTCAGTTACTAAGAACAACAGTTTCTCTTTCACAGACAAAGTTTGTTGTGATAACTTTTTCTCTATCTCAAAAACCGCGCTCGGCTGAGGATCCTCCGAGAGGACGTGTGTAACACGGTGACAAGCACGTGACTTGCACACGAGGCCCTTCGCTTTGTTTACCAAGAATAGAAGTTTCTCTGCTCTATAGGTTGTTTCAGAATAAATGATACAGACCTCTAGGAAATATAGGGGCCGAAGATGATAACGTTTTGCCAATGAACGTGTGGTAGTAAATTTCATATTACAAATGCCACATGTGATGTTTGCCCCTTAATGGCAGGCAACCCCTCATGCGTTGGCGTTTGGCGCGTACACGAATCTCAGCATCGTCGAGACAAACGAAAGTCACGAACTCTAAAGCGTGCCAATCAATGTCACATGCGCGACTTCGTTATTTGACGTTTCCCACTACTTGTTCATTGACAAAACGTTATCATCTTCGATCCCCTATTTGCTCTATAAGTTTGTGACATTTATTCTTGTATGTCTGTAGACGCTCTTTGTTTATTGAAATATTTGTTGCGCATTACAAGGGCTGTGGCCACGTTAGGATCTGCGTGAGAGAGTGCGTTTTACCATAATAACATATCACGCTCAGATGTCTCTTTACGAAATTTCATATCAATGACAGAAGTTGTCCCTTTAAAATTATTTTTCTAGATTATGAGAATAATTGTTGCATTTCAGAAAACCGTAAATGGTAAGTGCCACTGCAGCGAAACTCAATCATAGACTTCGTGATTTTGTCTATCAAGAACAAAATTTCCTCTTTTAAAGATGCAGGAAAGTTTACAGAGCAATGTTTCTCTATCACAAAAATCGCGACCGGGTTAGAAGTTCTGGGAGGGAGTGTAATTCACCGTGTTCCAAGACGTTTCACAAGGCCTCTTTTCCTACCAAGAATAAATAGATTTTTCTTCTCTATAGATGTACTGATTCGTAGATTCGCAGAATAAGTGTGTCACAGAGTCTGCGCTCGGTTAGAAGAGCGATTGAGCCTGGCCTTTTCAAATCTGGATAATCGGGCTGACTTCATCTGCCAAGAACCGTAAACTATTTTCTTTCCGTTTTTACACTTTTGTTTTGTAAATGAATGTGTGCCACCGCAGCATTTGTGCCCAGTTTGTAATTCTCTGTAAGCGACCACACATCATCATGAAGACAAGTTTCGGAGACATTTTTAAAATTAGTGTATTAATCATTCTTTTCATGTTCTTGTTTTACAAAAGTGCTGTCTTTCTCTCGGCGGTATTTCAACCAGATACATCGTGATATTTTACAATTTCATTAAACAATTTTCTAATTTATATTCTGTCGTTGCAGAGTACTTAAAATTACTAGAAGTCTATTTTAGGTTGTATCTTTTATTCCTTGGGCCTGATGATAATCTCCATTCAGAAATTAACTCAATCATTTGTGTGTTGTGCAGTCTGCAATCTAAAGTTTTACAATTTATTCAGGAAGAGCAGAATGCCTCTTACATAAATGTTCGTCTATAATAAGAATAAGTGTTCACTCTTATAGGGATTTTCATAACCACAGAGAACAAAGTTTAACAAGTTAACGATAACCAAAGCAATTGCAGGCAATTAGCATGATTTTTAAAGTGTTGACATGTAGTGTGGTTCGTAGAAACATTAATCATAGTAGAGAGACGGTCTTTCGTTCATCCAAAGCAACTGGAGTCTAACGTATACAACATGTGTCGGAGATTTAATATCTAACTAAGCATGTGTAAAATGGAAATTAATTGAGTTCAGTTTTAAGTATTTAAGTTTGATTATCCATAGTGGAAAGTTGCATTGCTCTATTTATTGAAAATCAGATTTTTTTCACTTAGTAGAATAAACGTTTGAATTTATTATTTCCTCATATACATCTTCAAAATGTTCAAATTAACTACTAGCAGATTAAGGCTGGTTCTCAAAATAGAAGATACTTGTAAACTACTATACTATCTAAAATTGATAAGGAATGCGGATTCTGCTATTATAATATTTCTTCACCCATCTACTCCGTAATCTTTCTTTTTCATTTCTTGGAACGCCGATAATCAAGATCTGGCCACCATCCACTGGCCACGTCACGCTAAACATAACACCCCCACGAGGCTCACATCCGCGTGGAACCACATCAAATAGTCTGCGCATGACCCAGTGCACGGATTTCGAATTCACGGAGTCTAATGTGGGCCGCCCCACCGCAGCCGCAAGATCCCCATTGGCCGAGTGCCGCGTTTCATCAGCCGCTGAGACGGCCCCCAAAACATTCGCGGGCGCGGGCGCGGGCGCGGCGGTAGCATGACGCGGTGGCGCGCAGACGGAGCGATCAGGCCACACGCGTCCAAAGTCCCCGTCGCGATCAGACCACGCAGGTGCGCGGCAAAGTCCTTCGTCACGGAGGTGTGCCCCGGCAACCAGCCGGTGGCGGTGCAATGTCGAGGGGCGGGGGCAGGCGGAGGCCGGAACGAGGACGAGTGCATGTGAAGGGACGGGCGCGGGGACAGTGACAGTGACAGTGACAGTGACAGTGACAGTGACAGT
>BOPP01000171.1:1105364-1121828 GCA_017312745.1 Gryllus bimaculatus
AATGGAATGTAGGTGCTTTTGGTGAATGCAAAAACGTGACTAAAGTGCATGGAAACATACATTTTGACAAGGAATGGTCATTAAGTTCATTCAGTGAAAGATAACTAAGTTCGCAGCGTGTCAGTAATGATGAGATAATATTCCAAGAAGGCAAATGCATAGTGACACGAAACTAACATACGATAACTTACTGACATGCTGTTCTGACTTTTATTTTTATTAACTATTTATTCCCCGAAATGGGGAAAAGTTTACTGGAGCAATTAATGGGAATGTTGACTTTAGTGATTTATGATGCGTTTTTCTTCCTAAATTCTCAAATAAGAATTTAATAGTTTGTAAGAAATGTAACAAATTAGGGCAAAAAGATGATCGGGTCAACCATAATAAGTGATAAATGCCCTTATCATCACCAAGAGTGACTTGAAAACGCAGCTGCCACTTGTAAGAAGGGTTGCCACAATTCAGGGGAACTAGATCTCTCTTGCATGCACTTCAAAGAACGGAAAATTCAGTTTTTCCTTAGTCATTTGATATATTTTTTTAACCTTCTCAAAGATGAGTATTACATTTATTCCGGGATATTCACTTCGAAATACTCATTGCGGGCAATTATATTTACACAATTATATCTCTAGCTGACTTCTTTCATTTGTTTTTTTATTCTTTCGACTCTAAACAGATTAAGAAGTAGAAAAATATTGGCTCGGAAAATCACAGAAGATGAAGATTTCCTAGTTGTTGTTTAGATGGTGCTATTCAAAATGTGAAATTCTTTAACGAAAATTCGTGTGTTGTATGTGAATTGTTCAAAAATACCATTCCAAAAAAACTTTTACCTGAATGAGGAAATTTATTCAAATTAAAAAAGAAATATTATTAAAAAAATATTTTATGAAAGAGAAATTAATAATCGTTAACGTTTCGAAATATTCAACAAAATGAACATACTAAACCGAATAGTCCAGCGAGATGAACTATTATTATTATTATTATTATTATTATTATTATTATTATAATAAATACTACTGGTTCATAAAACCCATTAAGGCTTATTAATGCTATTGAAAATCTATCGTTCATAACGTAAAAATAAAAACGATTCAGTAAATTTGCGTCTGTGTGCGTGAAGAAAACAATAAACATAATGGTTTCTCATAGATTAGCTACTTGCGCGAGTAGTATTGGCTTGAGCGATGCCTCTCGCAGCGTAAGAAAGACATCTGAAAAATCAAGGCGACGATGAGGGACGGAGAGGAAGAAGAGAGCCGGTAGAAAGCCGGACGGCAGTCGTGGGCGAAGTATTGTCGTGGGCGAGCACAGAAAAAAAAGAGAGGGATTTGGAATTCGGAAAACGGGTGGGTGACAGCACTAGTGGAATTGGAGGTAGGTGACAGCACTAGTGGAATTGGAGGTAGGTGACAGCACTAGAGGTTGTAGCATCCCGCAGCAATCTGCAGGAAAATTTGGGTAGGCGGAAACGAGTGATAAGATTAGAAGATATGAGAGACACAGGACCTGGAAGAGAGTAGCATAGAACAGTAGTAAAGGATAAAAAGAAAGAAACTTTGACGTTTAAATAGCAATACCCTTACTTCAGAAAAATGTATAGGACAATAGAAGTAATTAATTTATTCTTCATCATATCTAAAAGGAAATCAACATATTTCGCGATTAGGTTTCCATTGCGAAAATAATATTGAACCTAAATAAAACCTGTATAATTTTGCTTGAGGGTGCGTATAAATGTATAGAAGTAATGCCATTTTAGTTAAAAACTAGAGGTGCGATGTATTGTTCCTTAAGCGCCGATGTGGAACAATGAGGGCGAACGGGATCGAATGGCGATGGCAAGCGGTGGGAGGGCAGTGTGGGCGACGGGGCGGGAGCGACAGCGGCGGCGGCGGGCCCGCAGCCAACGCCGCGGGCGCGCATTTCACGGCACGTGCGACATGCGGATACTGCACTCGGGCGCCCGCCCGCCCAACAGCACGCCCCACACGTCGCCGCCGTCGGTGGTGCTGCATCACTTCGCGACGTCCGTAGTGTCGTCGTCACGCGACGCGACGCGATACTATGACTGGCGAGCGTTACTCGCGACGAGACAGAATAGCGGACGAGCAACGCGACTGCGAGACCAGACAAGACGTGAGACGACGCGGAGGACGAAAGTCGCGACGCGCCGGACGGACGGAGACGAAACGAGACGAGACGGCGGACAAGTGACGCAACGAGGTAAGGAAGTTAAGGATGAGGCTTCCGTGATGAGCGAGGCGATGGACAACACGAGGAACGGACGAGACCAGACAAAAGGAGACGCCACGTGACGAGAAGACGAGACAAGAAACGACGGACGAGCGTCGCAACAAGACGCGACGATGCGAGACGCGAAGCAAGTGTCGCGCCGAGGAGACGACGCGAGGCGGCGGGAAAACATCGCGATGCGGCGAGGAAACGAGACAGCGGAGCGTCGCATCGGCGAGAAAAGACGAGACGCGAGTTGAGCGTCGGTCGCGGGCCAACGAGACGCGAGCCGAGTCACGCGACACGACGCGACGCGACGCGACGCGACGCGACGCGACGCGACGCCTCGCGGCAGGATCTTTACCGCGCGAGCGCGCCCGATGGACGTAAATTAACCTCCAAACGAGTTCCGCGCGCAATGACGCGGTGGCCGGATACAGGTTTCCCTCCGAACAGTTGCGTTGCAGCTGTTCGCTCTTAGCGAGTCCACTGCGCGTAGGTGGAGTTGGCTCGTATAAACATGTAAATGCAATTACAATTTGATTCTCTATAAACTATTTAAATTATAGATTAATTTTAATGTTTGTATTCATTATTACTTATGATTAATTATAACGTGGTTCACTACACGCCTAGTCATTATATTCTATTAATGCTCAACAATTTAATAGTACTGTAAGGACATCCGTGTAAAGGTTTAAATCATTGCCTTGTGACATCTCCCGTTTGACCTCTGTCTATTATCGGAAATTGAAACATTAACATTATGGTGGATGGTCCATTCAGCCTTTCATTGCGAGAGATGCGAGAATCGTGACTGTTCCGCTGTTTCACTCATGCAAGTCACGAAAACCCCGTTCACATTCTGTACTGTTAGATACTCTACTAACCGCTATGGTTAATTGTCGTGTCTAAACGCTTCTACCTTGTGATAAAACGAAATCTTTCACACGAGTTAAACCCTATGTCTTTTCACAATGATATTCACATGAAAAATCAAAGTCTTGTTTTGTAGTAATGTCCAAAACTCAATTTTATAGTAGAAGATATCTGACGGGTAATATTATGTTAAAGTCTATTCAGTTTTGCTACTAGTTTTTTAGAACCATCACTCGAGTGTTACAGATAAACGTTTTCAGTCGTTACGAACTAGTATATAATTGACCAATAACTCGTTGCTTAAACAAAAATATTATCTCTTGGCTTCTGTTAAACCACAAACGCGTTTTTCGTTCTTGTGGAAAGAATCACGTAAATATTTCTCTTCCAGACTCACGCTAATATCCTTCAGACGTCTCGCTTTCACTTAGAACCAATGAATCGCGAATGCTCTTTGGACGCGTTGCGTAACTCCCTTATCTCCTCGTAGGGCGCGCGCGGTACGAGCTCAGCTGTGCCACCTCGTCTGAAGTTCAGGAGCACTAGGTGAATACGCGAGGAAACGTCTTATCACTGGAACTGACGCCAGCGCTTGCGTAGCGCTTCTCGAGGACACGCTCTTCGGCAACGATTATTGCAGACGTAACCCGATTCCTTGGAATGCCCGAAAAACGCAGGGAGCCGGCCATCGAGTAACGGTACATCTGGTGGCGGGAAGATAAAAACAGGAACTTACCTCTATGACATGGAAAAATGTATAGAATGTGAAATACACGAAAACGCCCCTTCATTCAGTTTTCCTTAAACGTCAGTTTTTGAAAATTATCTACGATCATTCAACAATCTACGATCATTCTATCATTCAACTTTATCAATCTAAAGTAACATGTTGACAGGTTTTGAAAACATTATATTCAATAATAATGCTGAATAATTCAGAATAAATGTATTCAAAAACATCGAAGACCTTAGATTATTTGTTTATGTCTCAGCAAATGCAATGTATAATTAATTCACCAATCTAAATAAAAAAGAAATAAACGAAATCCCTGCATAAGAAAATCGAAACCTCTCGTTTCCCGTATATCATACTTAAAGCAACCTATTGTCTTGAATAGTTACTGATACGAGTCACTACACTTCACGAGAAATATCATCTTTAACGTAAAATCAGCAAACTTCTGTCTGGTTATCTACATCACTGATCGACGATCATCTTAATTCTTTGTTTTCGTTTTCCTTTATTTCACTTTTTGACGTCACAGTAAATCCCAAGTTAAGTTCCGACACGCAAGTACCGTTTCACTCTCCGTACGAAAACCCTGAAGCATTTCGCTCAGTACGTCGGAGAAAGTGCTGCGGCAAGGCAACCGCTAATGTCTCGAGTTTTGCGGCTTTGAATTGTCGACACAATAACACAAAATCGGGGGCCGGGCGCCTCCGGGGGCTGACACGAAACGGCCGAAGTAGGTCGCCGGCCATTTGGCGGGGCGCCTCCTCCGTGGCGCGAGCGGGCAATAAGCGATTACGATGCTGCTGCCCTGGGCGTTCGTGCGCCGCGGCGGTTCGCGACTCAAATTCAGAGCGCTGCGCGGAGCGGTGACAGGAAATTGACGGAAGAGGATGTCGATGCACTGCCGTTGCGCGCGCGGTCGGAAGCTCAGTGCTTTAAATAGCGATAAAATACGGCAGCGAACAGTGAGAGCGCTCTTAGAAATGTGCACTTGCGAGTGTACTTCACTGTTTCTTATTTTTTGCCGGCATGCACTTGTTTTCCAAAATTTTATGTTTCCTATTGACACAACCAAAAATGACTTGTCACTATTATGATGTGACTTAATTTGAAACATGAAAGAACTTGATAATTTATTATACATTAATACAACCACAAATATTTTAATGTTACAATTCAAATGATGATAGGTGTACGAACTTTTTAATTCACCTCTTGCAATTAATGAGCAGTCACTTTTCTTCGCGCCGGTACGGTCTTCACGCCAGGTACATGACATATATGCAATACCTAATTAATTTTTCTCAATCTACCTCCATTACAGGAACATATATTGAATCAGACATTTTTATTTGAGTACGGACATTTTCTTCTGCATAATAATTTTCATTTTTATTCAAATAGTGGAATAACTAGCACTAATTATAACGCCAAAGAATCAAAGCATTTTTGTGATTCCGAAGCTGAAAAATGTGTGAACCTTCGTCTAAAATATACGTAGGGCTTAAGATTATAGTAAATAGTTCTTTTAATTCACGTATGTAAAACAATAAATGCATTTGTGAACGTTCTCTTTCATAAGCGGTGTTGAAAACGATACTTTCGATGAGTGCAATCTAATAATACTTTGCATATAATAGAGTACACTTGACTTATTTACATGTCCCGCTAGAGGCCGATCCAAACTTGCATAAGGTTATGTCACAGGAGGGAGGCTGGCAGACATCTTATGTCACGGCGCCAGGCGTGGGCCCAAGGAGCGTTGGCGAAGCACTCTATGGGGCGAGAGGAGGCGTACTGGGAGGGACGAGGCAGAGCGAAGCTGGGACGGGCGAAATGACACGGAGCGAGCGGGGGCGGAGCGGGGCGTGGCGGGGCGGTGCGAAGCTGGGATGGTCGAAAATGCATGGGACGAGGCGGTTACGAGCGGAGCGGGACGAAGCGGGGAGGCCGGAGCGGAGCGGGCGGGGCGGAGCGGCGGAGCGGAGGCGGTCGGAGCGGGGCGGAAGCGGGGCGGGCGGGCGGGGCGGCGGGGCGGGGCGGCGCAGAGCGAGCGTGGGCGGAGGCGGGCCGAGTGGGGCGAGCCGGGTCGAGCGGGTCGGAGCGGGGCCGAGCGGGCCGAAGCGGCAGACGCTGGCGGAGCGGGGCGAGCGGGGCGGAAGCGGGCGGAGCGGGGTGGAGCGGGCGGAGCGGCGGGCGGGCGGGGGTCCGGGGGGGCGGGCGGGCGGAGCGAGGCCGACGGGCGGGCGGAGCGGGGCGGGGGCGGTGCGGGCGCCGCGGAGGTGGGCGGCGTGGCGCGGGCGGGGCGGGGGGCGGACGGGCGGGTGCGGGGCGGGGCGGCGCGGGGCGAGGCGAGGCGGAGCGAGCCGAAGCGAAGCTAGTCGGGCGGAAAACACCGGGGCGAGGGCGAGCGGAGGGGGTTTGGGGGCGATTGTGGGGCGGAGAAGAGCAGGGGGAGGCCGAGGTGGCGCCGCAGTGCGTGACAGTGGTCGGCGAGCGAGGGGGGCGGCGCAGTGCGCCAGCGGGACGACCGCTGCGATTGATTCCGTACCCACTGTACGCTGCGCGCGGGCTCGACGCCGCCGCCGCCGTCAAGGTTGACATTCGAGCATCGGCGTGTCTCTCGCGCTGCAGCGGGCGCGACGTGCAGTGATTGAGGAGTAAGATGAGGATGTCGCAGGATGGAGATCCAGTGAAGGACGTTATTATTCTGCCGAAATATCAACCAATCGATATTTCGATTTTTCAAGCTTCGAATTTGAATTTTCGATTGTTTGTCAAATAGAATATCGCGTCTACATTGTTGAGTCGATAACACGTATACACTAAATGCAGTTAGTGTATGCATTGACATCAATCGATATTAAGAATAATAACAACTTGAGGTTCGGTAATATCGGCATTATACATTGTTTCCGTTACGACCGGCGATACGTGTATCGAAATCATACCGTAACTTAACTAGTATTGTCACACTCATTAAAAGATGGAAACTAACAGTCAGGCAGAAAGACACAGGCTGAGTGATGGAAATGTTTGTGTTTTTGGTTCTTATAGTAGCAATCTAAAACATGTGACACCAATCTCTTTCTCCTCTGTTTCCTCTGGTGAGTTGTTTTCTCTTAACAAAATCATGATATCCTTGAATATTTCAGTGTAAAATTTTTATTTACAACTAAGTTTTCACTTTTTGATCAATTCTTAAGGTAGAAATCATGCTGTTAATTCGTGCATCATATTTATTGAAACATCGTCGACATATAATTATATTATTATTAATTATATTATTTATTTATTATTATTTCATTAAATATTTAATTTAATCGTGTGCATAGTAATGATGTACAAGTACAGCGCAAGAACTCGAAAGACTAGAACATGTAGTTAGTGAGTTGTGATTTCGTTACGGTGAAGAGAAGTTTGTGGAATGGGTTTGTTTGTGGATTGAAAAATGGACAGCGGAAGAGTTTACTCGCTGAGACGATACAACAGCGCGAGGAGTGAAATAAAGAGAAGAGAAAAGAGGAAAAAACGCGACCGAAGCAGCTGAGTGGCAGAAAATAGCGAGGGAGGCTGAACGAAAACTCAGCGAGCGAAGGCAACAGGTAGCGAAGGAGTCGACAAGGTGCAGAGCAGAACTACGTGCGGAGAGGGAGACGTGTGAGCGGTCGAGCGAGAAGCAGGGGGGTGGGCCAAGGGATTGATTGAGGAGGAACGGTGGAAGAGAGTCGACCCGAAGAGCGTGGGTGGCGGGCGGAGTTGAAAGGGAAGTGAAAGGAGATGGGAGGAAGGTAAGGAAGTAGTGTAGGGAGGAGAGAGGAGGAGCAGGGGTGGGCGCGTGAGGGATATCGAGCACGGGTGACACTGGCACGAGCTTCCAGGCCGCGAGTTCAAGCGCTCAAGAACGAATCGCAGAATTGGAGCGCGAAGAAAAGACACCGACCAAGCGCGCTTGCCCGGGTTTAATTCGCACCCGTCCCGCTACAAGATCGAAACCTTCCAAAAGGAGCACGACGACTCAACTATGTGGTAACCGAAAGAATGTTCGGCGGATATGTGCCTGATATGTGACCAAGCACTGAGGACCGAAGGCCACTTAATCGTAATTATCCTAATTACGAGCAATTGCTGCAACACCCAACAGTTTACCAACCCCAAATTTATGATTTTCTCTGCAAAGTTCTTGAAATGGTTTTATAGACAACTTGTAAAAACGAATACTATGCATTATGATTCAAAAAATATCTTAAAGAAACAACAGATCTAGTTTGTCGAACAGTAATTAACGGAACGTGTATACTCGAGCTTTATCATTTCTTCTAACAGGATAACTGTGAAAAAGGTTCCCATCATCGTCATCGGAGCCGAGGGAATGAATAACAGGCATTACGGTCATATTTGCTACATATTGAGTCACATATACGCCCGAGAAATTAAAACTACACGTCCGAAGCAACTCTGTCATGTCTTTGAAATCGCTGCCCAAACGGTTAGAAAGTTTCATGTTCCTTTATCTGTCGTCATTAACAAGGACCACTTTTCAAGACGATTCGTTCAGTAGTTTACAGTGTAGCTCACTTTTTACGAAAAAAAAAGTACTTGTAAATCAAGTGCAGCAATATAATGTCTTCCTGAATGAGCGAATGAAAGTAGTACTAGGCGGAATCTCGCGTAGACAAGTTCGACTGAGAACGGACATCCACCTGTCCTAAGTTACGGTGACTTCACTTCGTATAAACCGTAGGACTTTTCATCACCTATCCTAACCCACTAACCTTCTCCTTCATCATCTCCTCTCCCACTTCTACCCTTCTTGTCATTTTCAACCGAAGTGCACCCAAAAGTTCTCTTCTTCTGATCTCGGAAATGCACTAGCATGGAGTTATGCACAAGAAAAGCCCTTTAATCTTTTTTTATCCGGGTGATTCTTTCTCGTTTCTTGCAATTCTCTCAAAAGGAGAGGGCGCAGTGACCATACATTGAGACACGCAGCTGCACGTGGACTTCGCTCGCTCGTGCGCCTTGCAGAAGACTATGAGCTGAGGGGGCAGATAAGCATCCTTTTTCCGGAAGTTCAACGCTATCGGTCAATGCAGCCGAAAGAAGAACATCTAATAACAATAAAACGGGAATTTACCTTTGTAACACATTCTGAGTGCGTTGCGAAGAATAGCAGCCATAATATACCTATGACGTAGCTTATTCGCTCGAATAATAGACACGCTGAATTATTTCATTGAATTTATTTGCGTCTTTAATTCGATCTGCTTAATCGGAACTGAAATTCTGAATGGGAATCAGTAGTATATAATAATGATGAAAATCATAAACTTTTTAGTTTGCATATGTTTTAGCTCCATTCATTAAATGTTTGCGTTAGGAAACACTTTTTCATAGATAATATATAATATATATATATACTATATATTTATACTATATATAATTATTATTCGGATAGAGAGGAGAAGAGATATTTAGAGAAGAGAGAGAGAGAGAGAGAAATAAATAATAAATATACAGAATAATCTTGTTCAAAGTTCAAACACATGCAAACCACAATGCTTAGAATCTATTTATATGCAATATGAAGAGAAATTGCCCGGCCAATTTATAGTCACCGTTCAAGTGATGGATCAATTATCGTTTACAATTAGTTTCAAAAGGCCGGATTACATAACTCACTCGAGATTTATCACTCCAAAAACTTGCGGCGCGTGTCGCAATATTTCTTTTTCAGAGATGAGCAGAAAGCTGCAAGTTGACGGGTTCCAGAACGAGTCACGCTCCACGAAAAATTTGTTTCCCGAATTAGTAGCAAAGACGACGCGGATTCTTCGGCCTGATTGATCGTTCGGCAAACAATATAGAGCCCCGTGCGACCACATAGCGGCCGTCCCGGGACTCATTAGGCGGCCGGTCAGCGCGGCCGGCTGGCGATCGCTGGTGCGTTGGCAACGAGGTGGTATTGTGATGATAGAGAGGGATGGGGATGATGATGAGAATGATGGAAGAGGAAGTAATAATGGATCTGTGTGAAGATTCGAGATGGCGTATGAGGTATAGCAGGGTAGGGGAGTGGGAATGAGGGAGGGAGGGGAGTGGGAATGGAGAGGTGAGATCGAGGGAATGGAGGGAGGGAGGTGCGGAATGGAGGTGGATGGGGGGATGGGGGAGGATTGGAGAGGGAGGGAGGGGATCGGTGGGAATGCGGAGGTGAGGGGAGGTGGGAATGGAGGGGAGGGGAGGGGAGAGGAGAAGGAAAAAATGAAGAAGTCGTTTGCGTAGAGTGCCGGCTGCGGGTGAGACTCTCAATCTAGGGCATATTCCGTAGAGGAACGCTCAAAGATAATTAAATTACCATTCATTAGAGATGGAAATTCAGTTATTAATTTTCTTGCAGCATTGAAAATATAGACATAAAACAATACGACGATAACATAACAAATCAACATACAACAAAATAAACAAGCATTAATCATTTTTTGTTCCATTGTTTGCCAATTATCTGAACACTTAAGATATCTTTGCTGAGATGCAGTCTTTAAATTGGTGTCAAAATCCAATGTCACAGTTTAAGAAATGATTATACACTGACAAACATTCTAAGAATCGATTTCAGAGATTCATATCAAATGACCTGGAATTGAAGCAGCGATAGCCCTGGTGCATATGATGTTTGTGTTACGGGTGAAGACATTGACCGCTATGGGGCGAGGATAACACAGATTGGGCTGGAGAGGACGGTGGTGCGCGTTCACGGAGACGCGTGGTAGGCGTTCACGGAGACGAAAGGCGGGGAGGAGAGGGGAGAGGCGGGGTGGCGCTGATCGCGGCGAAGGCACGGCCAGCCGGCGGCGCCAACGCCTCCGCCGGAAACGACGGGAATCGAGGCTGGCGTGGGCATAACCGCGGAACGACCGAAACTTGCCTCGAAAACGACGCGTCAGGACAGCAGGCGCTTTAACGGTGACTCTCCCCTCCCCATCTCTCCCTTCCCGCTTCTCCCAATCTTCCCTACCCTCCTTTCTTCACCATACTCTCCCCTCTCTTGCTTTCCATTCCGTCATCTCCCTCCCCTCCCATAATCACCCTTCCTATACCCTCCCATCCTTCCCCTTCCTTCCCTGTCATCTCCCCTCTCTCACCCTCCATTCCCGTACACCACCTCTCCCTCTCCTCTCGTTCAGTATTCCCGTGGTCCTGGCACATCAAAATTGTCACCACTCTGTTTTTTTTCCTCACTCTCCTCAGTCTCTTCCCCTTTTCTTTTCCTAGCCACACCTGAGGCACTATTCCCATCTCCGCTCACAAATTGCAGTTCCGCGGTTTCATTCGTGCGGTATTCGAAGTATCTCAACGACCCTCTATTTGCCTAATTAATGTATACATTTTATTTGATTTAGACTTCAATTACTTCCACTTCCAATCGGCTGCTACCTTTATTTGCATTCAGCATTCACTACTACTACTGTCCACACGTGAGATGCTGCACAACATTCTTGCCTATTTCTACCGCTGCTACCACACTGCGTTCCACATCCTCCGCCACGGCCGCTTTCTCCCGCACTGTCGTCGCCCCGTCTCCGTCGTCTTATGCAAATGGCAGGAAATAAATTTTATGACGATTATCACCGGCGCGTTTGTTTTATGTGAAGTTTATGGACAGTTTCATCAAAATGCGTGCTTTACACGGCGCGGCCGTCCTTCAGCGCGAGGGAGCCGCCGCCGTCGAGGGCGGCGGAAACGGGGGCCGCCCCCGCCGCCGCCGCCGCCGCCACACAAAAAGTGCTGGGCAGCGGCGGAGGGCTGACCGGCCGATAAGCCGTGAATGCGCGCTATGGGGAGGCTGGCACGCCGCCGCCGCCGCGGCCCTGCCTCCTGCCTGCCTGCACCGCCCTCGTCACCGCCTTCGCCGGCGCTCAGCTGCGCCTGCACCCACACCTCCTCCTCCCGCCTCCTCTTCCTCAGCTTTCGCTTCATCCACCACTATGCGCGCCACCGCGTCTGCCCTTGTTTCCGCTAGTCTCCGCTACTGCCTCTGCCACTGGCGCTACAACTACCTTCTCCGCTGCCTACACCGCCTCTTCCGCCACTGTCTCCGCCATTGCCTTCGATATTGCCTCACCACCCTTGTCACTACCCCTGTCACCAACACTGCCTTCGCCCCTGTCTCCGCCATTGCCTCCGCCACGGCTCCACCAATATCTCTACCACTGTCTCCGCTATTGCCTTCGCTACTGTCACCACCCTTGTCTTCACCGCTGTCTCCGCCATTTCCTCCGTCACGGCCTTCGCCGCTGCATCCACCCCCACCTCCGTCACTGCCTTCGACGCCACTGACTAGGACCTCGCTGCCTCTGCCCCCACCTTCGCCGCCGCCCGTCACCACTGCCCTGCGGCCACGACAGCTTTGGTCGAGACGCCAGCGTATATATTTTCCTTCCTTCGCCCTTGTCTGGGTCTCCCGTCGCTGCACGTTTTTTGGAGGGCGTTGATGGATAAAAATCTACGTAGAAAGAACGCCGCACTTTTTTGGGGGGCGCTAATGTATTATTCCACTTTCCATTATTCATTCCACTTACAATTGCGCTTCAGGCCGAACACTGTATTTATTCCTAATGAGTATCAGTCAATGGGGCATTGACCGACCTATGAGTCAATGTTAACATTTTTTAAAATTAATAAGCGTGTTACCTCAGCGTATGTTCCTTCTAGGTTGTAATTCAAATCGCAATATTTTAAGACGAACACAATTAAATAAGCGTATGTGCAATACTACAATAATGTGTTAACGACAATGGTAGTATTCTTTCTTCGATTTAGTATATATTGAACTTCGCAGTCGCTCAAAAATCTCGTTTTGGTTTTTCTGATATGTACGGATTTTGACCTTAGAACAGCAAAAAGAGAAACGGGTTCATAGATGTGTCGATGTAATTTCCCTTCCTCTTAATAGGAAGAAAAAGTCTCGAGACTTGCTCTGTTACTGTTAAGGTGGAGAAAAGTCTGTTATAAGTAGATCTCCTGTGATCGCGGATGTGTTCAGTAATTGACTTGCTACAGGAGCTAAAGACACCTTTCACGTAAAAATTAGTACGACAGAATCATAGTGAAGAGATGCAATAAATGATAGTAGATAATCTACTTTCCAAAAATGGCAAAAGGTCATCTCCAAAAATTATTGATTAAGAGATCGCTATTATGAATCATAAACAATTAGAGATTCGGATGAATCATAAAAGTAATCACAAATAAGGTATAATGAAATACCTGTTGCAAAATGTATTGCACATCTTGCTTTATTTATTCTTCTACAACAATTCTCAATGTACTTCGCTGATATATACTCCTTGTACAATTGTATACAACTATCTTTCCTACACATTTGATAGCAAAAAACTACTAGGAACATAAAAATTTGTATCCAGGATTGAAAGTAGATATATAAAATAAGACCTTGAAATTTGGCCGCTCTTTATCTACTGATTAATTAATTATTTATATATTTTCTATTGTACTGGGGGACTAATAATTCAGTTAGTGCTATTGTTAGGCAGTAATAATTCAGATAGCGCTCCCGATCCCTTAGTATTGTCTTGCAAATAATATCCATAACAAATATATAACCAAAAAATCTGAGATATTTGGTTATATGTGAACATGTTTCTGGTCTTAAGTCGAAGGGTATTTGAATACTACGTAAAATAATGCATGCTTTAATAAAAAAAAAATCTTTTGGAAATTGGATCACCCGTAGTCTCTCCGTGCCAATACGAGAAACACATAAACAATCCCTGGGGCTGCGTCGCGCCGAGCAGAGCAGAGCAGCCCTGGTGGTGGGGGAATCGTCGCAGGCGCCAACCGCCGCCACCGCATCGAGTCGCGTCGCGAATGCAGCGCGACAACGGGCGCGCGCCCCCTCGCGGCCAGCGCCAGGCCTAATGTCCCGGAAACGCGGGGAAGATACGATAAATGCACCGGAAGTAACGTCATTTGCCGCGACGCAGATCGGGGCCCCGCCGCCGCCGACGCCGCGCCGTCGATATCCGACGCCCGCGGAGTCGTCCAGGGCGTCCGCCGCCGTCTCCGCCGCCACTGCAGCAGCCTCCGGTCCCCGCCCCCGCCACCCCTGCCACGCGTTGGCGCGCGGCCCCCGGGGACTGCCTCAACCGCACGGGCGTCGCGTCGCCCGGCGCTTGATCTACCTTCTGCAGAGCAATAGCGCTCCCTCAGCACCACAAACGGAACGCGGTCGTTCGTCGTCAGTCTAATCTCTCGATACCCACTACTGTTCACTTACTCATCCTACTGGCCATTCGCCAACCACTCCCGCCGCCAACCACTCCCGCCGCCAACCACTCCCGCCGCCAACCACTCCCGCCGTCAACCACTCCCGTCGTCAACCCTTTCGTCGTCAACCATCTCGCCATCAACCTTCCCGTCGTCAACCCCCTCGTTAACCACCCCGCCGTCAACCCCGTCGTTAACCACCCTGCCGTCAACCTCCTCTTCGTCAACCACCCTGCCGTCAACGCCATCTATCCGACCGTTTATCATCCCGTCGTCCATCTTCCGGTATCCTACCACCTCGGTCCACCTCCGTTTTTCCATCCCATTCTTTACCACCCCCACCCGCTGCTGTCTTCACTATCAACGCCAACTAGCACCTTTATCATCGTCGACCCCTCACAACTGTTGCTTATCAACCTACGCCACCCTTCTTTCCACCATTGCTGACTTAGCCTCTTTTGCCGGTTGACCGCTTCCGTTTCTGATGTTTCACCATCCTGTAATTCGCAGGACGTACAGATAAAGGCGATTAAGAAATGTCTCTTCCCTGGTGTCTTCCTAACATACCACACGCAGAGCTTGGTGCAACATTTATGTCCGAAAGAAGGAAATGAGAAGGTTTGCGTGACACTGCGATTTAACCACGTGAACTAAAATTGTGTAGTTTCTGCGAATTTCTACAATACATTTGTAGGTGATTAAAATAATGATATCATTAGAGTAAGGCCTGAACGTTATTTCATTAATTTGAAAAGTACTTACCGAAAAAGGGGAGTTGTAGAACTCTTCCAATGTGGAAACGTCTGGAAACAAAATGAAATGTAAATGTTATTCAGTTTATTATTTCATATTGCTGATCTCATAGCTGCGAATGGGAGTGAACAATAACCTTTCAGAGTGGTCGATGAAAGAGGATCGCGTGAGTGGGAGGAAATGACAGCGCTAGAAGAGGTTTCGCTTCGTCACGTACTCCTAAGCACTTGAAGGTATCAATGAATTTGCGTCAGGATAGCACTCTCATTGGCGTACTCGGAGACAGTGCTTGGGCAATGCTTTCGACATTTATTTGTTGCTTTTTCTCAGTCTCTGATTGACTGCACTCTAAGTTGTAGTGTGTTAATTAATTTCAGAATATATCATTCTGCACGGGTGAAGCAAAGTAACGTATACTACTTTTGAATCTCTGCACACGCAATATTTTGGAATCTTTAATCTTATAAAACAACATTGTAAAATTAGATTCACGATTTTGAAAACATTTATTATAGTGTTGTAGTAATTGATTCGTTTAACCCTAAGATCATTTACATATTTTTTCTCAAGATTACATTCCTAAACGTTATGCCAGGAAAACGTTTATCAAATTCCTCGTGTCATTACTTTACCAATCAGAAAATAAGAGATAACGCCTATTCCAAAGGACAACCTCGTTGAACTAAAAATCGATATCCGATAATAACTTTGATAAAATACACTTATTCGCGTATATGTATCATTTATACTATCCTCGTAATTAGTGTCTCAGTATATGTTTAATAAATAGTGCATAGTGAAGCCCATCGACTTGGATGAAGATTAGCTTAAGAAATATTTCAAATATTCAGAAAATATTGAGGAGAAAGGAGGAAAATCCCCCCATATGTTAAATGAAGTACTTGCCTTGCAACTACAAACTTCATTTATCGTACTCTTTTCTTTTGAGAAAAGAGAGGAAATACATATGGAATATTAAGAAACAAAGTAATCGTGTGTTACAAATAAAACACATTATTTGTTGAAATATTGTTAAGCGGTTACGACTTATTTCTATGATATTCAGCAGTTACGTGTAACAAGCGAGATTACCGCCCCAAAATCATTACCCACGAGAAGAAAGAGTTCTCGCAATCAGCTCGTCACTAATTTTTCCATTCTTGGGAAAAAAGGAGCGAAATGGGAATAAACATCCAATTATTTAATTCGAGACTTATTATCATGAAATCGGACGTTCCGTGTCTATGCAAGAACATTATCATACGCAAAACTATCTCGTCAGACAGCAAGTAAAAGAGAATGCACAAGGAGCACCGTCGTTGGAGAGACGACGCCGGCTCGCATTCGTGCTGGGGCGGGGGCGGGGGCGGCGCCGCGCCGCGCCGGCTTTCCCGCTCTACTTGCTGCGCCTTGGCCGGGGCGGGAAACAGTCGTGGCTGGCGGCGGCGGCGGCTTCTGGCGAGCGGTCAATGCCGGCTGCCTTTGCTCCCGGAGGATGCGTTGGAAGTGGGACGACGTGTGGCGGATGATGGGCGAGCTGTGGCGGGCGCGATATGACCTCTAAA
>BOPP01000171.1:1154643-1171969 GCA_017312745.1 Gryllus bimaculatus
CGGGCGCCGACACAGTCCGCTGCGTCGCGCTCGCCGCGAACAACGCGATACGGGCGCCGCCGTTGTGAAATCGCGGGCTTTACCGCTTCCGATCGGCTTCTTCGGTCTTTCACACTGGACGAACACCAAACCCAAACCTATATAACACAAAAAAAAAATTGTGCCTTGTTGGGCCAGGTATGGTCTTTTCTGTGTAGTGGATCGTCCACTCCATGTTATTACATGCTCCAAACGTTTCGAAACTTCGCAGCGGGGCAAGGAGCGAGGGTCCGCTACCTCTCACAACAGAACTAACATAGACTGGTAAATAGTATTGTTCGGAACGCTGAAGTACGCTGTACCTCATGCACAATCCGCTCTATTCTTTGTGAACAGTTTTAGTAGCAGACAGGATCGTCCTGAGCCGCATCAAGTGGCATCGTACGTGCTGCCTGCACATGCATACTATAAGGGTTTCGAGAAACAATGGCTCAAATATCTAAAGAAACGGCGGTGGAAGCGATAATATTCCGTTTATTCGCATGCCCTAGCCTTCTAGAATAGCTCCTAAGCTCACTCAGGTCAAAGAAATATTATGGTTGCTACGTCAATTTCCATTAAGAGCAGAGGACTACGAATTGTGGATTCTTGTATCCATGCAAGCCACGAATATTTTCGGGCTAAATTACGATGTAAATGTTCATTGTACTCAGTATTAATGTCTCAGAGTAAATGTAGCAAATGTCTAAGCAAGTCGAGGGATAAAAAATGATTTTATTTTTTACCAATGAATAAGTGTTACGAAATTTCTTATTGCGATGTTCCACACGTGACATTTGCCTCTGATTTCTAGGTAACTCATTACGCACTGGCGTTGAACGGGTCACGTTCTGGCGCAAAGTCGCTAACAGCCCGAACGTCTGTACCAGTAGGTTGCCTATCAGGGGCACATTTCACATGTGTAACTTTGTTATACGATTGATTCATTGATTAGTGCGTTAACTATATTTCTCTCTGATAACTATATTTCCTGAAGTTATTTTGATAAATGTAGTCCGGATTATGAAACTAATTGAAGTTCTCAGGTATTTCCCCATTTCTGAGGATTCTTATTTATTTTTGTCACACCGCTCCGTTATAACAATCAAATGACCCTGATGTTTCCTTTATTGGGTCGCTACCACAGCGCCGCGTCCCTCACATCTAGAACAATGGGGAATTCGTATCTCTGACAAACCTTTATCGCGGTTCTCAGGAGGCCGACCGACGGCGGGTGCGGCGCGCCGGAAGTCGGCATACCGCCGGAAACTGTGCCGTCATCAAGTTATGGCGTCGGGCGGGGAGGGGGGCGCGGTGCAGGACGGCGGCGTGCGACCCGAAAAGGGTGGCAGAGAACTCAATTAGAGCGCGGCCTCCGAACGTTGCTTGGAGGCGGCGGAGGCTGGGGCGGCTTCCTACTTTCTCCGCCAGAAGGAAGCCAGACGCGCTCGTCGAAGAGGGGAGGGGAGGGGGCGTGGCTGGGATGGCGCTGTTCAACGTAATTGCACTCAATTACAAATAAACACACAGCGGGCGACGATTAACGAGCTGCGCTCGTCTGACGAGATTCCCGAGCTCACGTGACGAATATTGAATACCTCAGCCTGGTCCGGGAGGTGAAAATTACTACGCGAAGGCGATGACGGAACGCGTAGCGCAGGAGGCACCGACCTGACGTCTCCGGCTGCTGAGACATTTCGCGAACCCTGCGATGTAAACGCGTATTGAATACATTCATTGATGCACAACGAGCGTGGAAAAATGTTCACAAGCACGGCTTTGGACAAACGTATCAGATAAGTAATTGCAGCAATCCGAGCTGGACAAGTTACTACTCGGGTTAAGAAGGACTGGAGTGAGCCACGGGCGGGGAATTCGAGGAACCTCGAGGCTGTTTCTTTCGAGCGGCCACCGCCAAACAAACGGGCGCTTCAGGCTGAATGGCCCTAATCACTTGTCTTCCGCGGGTTTCAATTTCTCCCGCCAGACGTCTGCGTCGGGGCGGGCGAGAAGCACCCCTGACAGCTGGGACGGCGGGGTGGCGGCGGAGATGGCAGAGGAAGCGACAACGATCGGATGGCACGAAGTGGAATTTAGGAGCCGGAGGATCAACGTGAAAAGCGTTATCGTCATGTTGTTATGATCGTGATGAATTCGGAGTACAATCGAGAGTAGACAGAAATAGTGGAAAGAAGTTTTGTGGCTGAAAGAGGCAGAGGAAAGGTGATGTCACATGCAAACGGTAAAAGGAAATAAACGTAAAATTTGGGCGACTAACGAGAAATACCGATCGGGAACATCTAGACAGGAAATGGGAAGGCAAGAGGAAAGGCGGAGTAAGTGAACGAATAATAAATGCACACGAGTGGATGCACAGAGAATAAGAAAAAATGCACACGAGTGGTTCGGAAAAGGTACGGGGATGGAGATGAGTCATTAGATCTAAGGTGCTACTGGAAGTGTAAAACGAAAATGCAAAATGAACGGAAGCTTGGAGTTTGGAAGAAGCACAGACACGAGGAACGTAAAAAGATAAAGATGAGAAGTAAGGTTAAGCACAACGAGACAGAATGAAGCGAGGTGCGCGTATACGAGGAGGAACAGTGATGAAGGCGAATGACTTGGCCACGGTGACAGTTGAGGTCATTAGGAATTCTTTATTACTATGCGAGTGCCTAAGACACACAGCCAGATCAGGAATGAATGAGCAAATGACTGATTATCCAAAGTAACATGAATATGAACGAAGAAGGAGCCACGGAGGACCGAGAGGCAGCGGAAATAAAAGAATGGAAATAAACCCAAATGGACCACCAGAAATTCGACATCGAGCGAACGGAATTTCATCCCGGTACCAACGGAAGCAGACAAGCGGTCTGATAGCTGCACCAGAGGAAAGAGAGGCAAGACAAGAGAGGAGTACTTGGCTGTGCGGTAGATGCCGCGGCCTAAGGAATGCGTGAATCAGTAAATGCGCCATAAGTAAGGTCGCAGATTTGGCACCCGTACCTAGGACGTGGCGTCTCCTGAACAAGTGTACGTCAAAAACTCCAAGTGTATTTCGATTTAAACGCATAGTCTGGTGACGTAAATCAGCTGGTACGGTGTCTTCCAACCAGGAGCTTCGATGTCAACTACAGTAGTGATGTTGAAGCTCCCGATTGGATGACCCCGTAACAGCTGACCAAACATCAACACACCGTAAATAAATCAGTGTGTAGTTCGTGATTCCGTCCACAGAAGCCTTCGCTCTGGCAAGGGAGGGCGTTCACCGCCAGCGCCCTTTCGTGCAGGCAGCGGGCGGCGGGGGAGTACAACGTAACGACAGGCTGGCCGGTCGAGGGGCACAGGGCGGGATGGTGAGGGTGGGGTGGGGGAAGGGGCGCTGACGAGAGAACACGGGCGCGAGGCGTGGCCCCGCGCCCCCCGTCCCGCCTTAAATCATGGCAGCGCATTCCGGCGCCGGCCGCTGACCAAGACGTGGACATAAAGGGCCACCGCGCCGATCAAAGGGCTAACGCCCGGTTAACCTTGTTGCACCGGGAGCCGCCGTACAGTCGTGGGCAAGAAGTCTGACTCACACGTGTGATGTCAAGGGTAGGTTGGTTGGTTGATTAGTGATTCCGGGCGCATGACATCTTAGGTCGTTAGTCCCGTAAGAGTATGTTTACCGCGGGAGATGGCGGTAATCATTCTCCACTAGATGGTGAGATCCGGCGCCGTTTTACTGTCAGCTATGGGTTTTCCCCAACCAGGTATCTCTCAACAGCAGGGCACAGCCTCAGCGGGAACAAGCTCTAAGCTCCCGACCGTTTTCTGGACGTTGTGGTAATGTAATAATGTGTGTGAAAGTAGGGGGTAGGACGAGGATTGGGAAGGAAACATCGCGCGCGGTCCGTGGCCAATTTGTTAGGGTACTTCTCGGGCATTAGCCTGGTGTTGATCGGAGAAACGACGTAAAGCTACCGATTGGACCCAGCGCTAGAATTTTCCTCCAGTCAGCGACACAATTCGCCCTAGCTAGATCGAGTCCTGGTTTAGGTTGTGGTATCAAAATAAAACAATGAAACTACCATACATTCAACTGATGTGTATCTAAACTTCATTAAATTATACTTAAGTTTAAAATATTTGACTGTTCTGAAAACTCCCATATGCGTTTATAAAACCTCAAAAAACTTCCTTTAGGGTCGGTCATGAATTCATCACCATTTGTCCGCTTATGGAATTCCCTCCCGCTCATCCTCGTTTTAATGAGGTTCCGATGTGATTTCGTGTAGGAAGCTAATCCTGGAAAAAGAGATCTTTTGAAGAATCACTTCCATCCGGCCGGAGTGCGTCTTATGTCTATTAAGGCGAGCGCGAGAAGAGCGGGTGCTCAGAAGTCCCTGCGCCCCGGGGCTCTTGAAAGGGAGCTAATGAACACCATAAACAAGAGCGAGGTGCCCTTTTTGGAAGCGTAATTTATGGCGCGCGTTCGGGGACCGGCAGGTCCGCACCCCGCCCCCGCGTCTTCTACAGCTCGCTCGACCGACGTCTCAGCCCGTCCCGAGGTGCAAAGGTGTGGATGCGTTACAACGAATTTTGCCCGTTCTGCGCGGCGACAGTTTGCGTCATGAACGAAGTACCAACAGGGCGATCACGTCATTTGATAAACCAGACCAAACGCTGGCCCCCATGTTGCATGGAGAGCGAGAAGTGTTTACAAACATTTTGAATGTGACCTAAAGTAATAATTTTCATGGTTCCCAACCAAAAATATCCTGAAGAAGATGTGCAAGATGCAATATTGAAAATGAATGCTTCATATATTTCTTTCAATGACCTATAACATGATTATACTTTTTATATCTGACTGCATTTAAAATTTCCGCTTTTATGGTAACGCTAACTGTTGCCTGAAGCTCATTGGTTGAAGTTGGATTTGATGCGCAAGAGCCGAGCCATGACTTTCTATCATCTGTCCGGTTGCTGGAATCGTTAATGCACTTACTTCATTTAATTTTGCGTATGCGTGGAGTCCTTTCACAGTGTATTTATTCCGACGATACGTGTCAATAGTTCATAGCAATAGGGCACTTGAATGCAAAGGTGAAGTTTTTGGTGACTACAAAATCAATCGAACAGCATTCATGTAAAGATTCGTTAAAATAAAACTTTGGATATCACTCATGATGTACCAAAAAATCAAAATCCAACGAGCGTTGCATCCGAAGCGAGGGGCTGAAGCAGTGAGTAGGGCAACTGGAGGGGTCGCGTCGCGACAGACGGCGCGGCCGCGTCGCGCTGAGCACAGCTGGGGGCCTGCGACCCGGGGCGGCGCGACAGGCAGGGAAGAAAAGAAATAATCAGGGAAGAAGACAAACGCGGGCCGGCGAGAGAGCTGGGGGGGGTTAACGAGGGTGATGCGGGGTGGGCTGGTGCGGGGCTATTGTGGGAAGTGGTTAGCGTTTGGCGGGTTGGTGCAGTTGGCTGGTTGGCAAGGGGAGAGCGGTTGGCGGTGGGTTTGCGGGGAGATGGGTTTGCTGGGGAGATGGGTTTGTGCGGGGAGATGGGTTTGCGGGGAGATGGGTTTGCGGGGAGATGGATTTGCGGGGAGATGGGTTTGCGGCGAGATGGGTTTCGCGGGCAGATGGGTTTTGCGGGCAGATGGGTTTGCGGGCAGATGGGTTTGCGGGGAGATGGGTTTTGCGGGCCCACTGGTTATTGGGCGACGGTTGGCGGGGATATGGGTTGGCGGAAGGTGACAGCTTGGTGAGCGACGGGGTTGGCGTGGGGTGACAGGTGGTGGGCGACGGGTTGGCGTAGGGTGATACTTTGGTGGGCACGAGTTGGCGGGGCGAGGTCGGGTTGGCGTATGGTGACGGGTTTGGATGGGGGCGGGATGTGGAGGCTGGCGCGGGAGGGCCTGTGGGAGTACGGCGGCGAGTTGGCACGGCGCGGGTTTGGTCGGGGGCCGCGGGCGCGAGGGCTGGAAATATCCTATAAAAGTCTTTACGTTAGTTGCCGTCAAGCGCCCTGAGAAGGTAGCGGCGCCTTGTTCTTTGGCGCCCTCGTAATCGGCGTTTTCGCGAAACCGATTATGCCCGGACTTATAACCCACGAGCAGACTGTCGCCTGCCCGGTAATAATTTTCGGGGCTTCCGCGCTTCGCTGTGCGGGCTGCTAAGGCCTCGAGCGGTGGCGGGGCGGCGGTCGACCTCAGGGCGAAGGGACCACCCATGATAAAGTGGAAAGCACTGGTTAGTCTTTCTTTTTTGTGTGATGAGAGAATGGGATGGGAGAGGCAATGTTTTATTTCGATAAGGGTGGATATTAAGATTGAATATTAAGGAAAGGTAAGAAGGTTGCACATGGAGATATAAAAAATATTTCTATTAAGTACATGTTTTTAGAGAAGAGTTAAATGTACCCTTTTCCTTAAATTTGTGACAAGAGAATTTAGAGTTCTCGCAGAAATAGTATTTTTAAATTAATACAACATATTTGGAAGCGGTTACCTTTTTGTTTCTCGCCTATTGAAAATATTCACCTTTTTAGGAAACGGTGCGATGCATATGTTCTTTTTCTCTCAAGTTCAAAAAATAAATGTTCTTTATGGTAATGTATTTTGTAATAGTATGTTTCACCAATGCATTTTAATGCTTGATTTAGCAAGAGTTGTGAAGATTCCAGTTATGCTAATGTTTTCGAATGAAATTTGCAATTCTGGCATTATGCATACAACTATTCCACCAGAAATTGGCGATGATATGACTCTCTGCCATGAATAACTCTTCAACACTTACCACTTCAACGAACTTGAAAGGCCCGTGTGTTACATGTTATTGTGAGTTATGCAACCGAGCGTTCTAACCGTAAAACAAATTTACAGTACGCGCATTATTCTTTACATTGATTTTAAGTGAATACAAAATAATTTGCAGTTGTGTTTGTCAATCTATGATTTACACTATACACGCTAGTTAACGTTAAAAAAAGGACGTGAAGCAATCATTAAGAAACCACACCCGTTAAACTCTTTTCAAACTGCTATGTTTTCAACTATTAATTTTGTTGTCTAGTGCATCAGCCCCAAATGAGAGTAGGAATATTAGCAAAAAGTGTCCCAGGAGCAACGTCAAACATAGTAATATAACTATTAGTAGGTTATCCAATAAGCGAACAGAAAGCTGACGGTAGCCGCCTTGTCCGAGCGTTCGGTATTTCTTACTCATTATCGGCGAGCGCCCGTGTCACGTAACGAGAACCTCTTTAGCGCGGCAGCCCCACTTAGCCCTGACCCGCTGCATCACACCTCCCGGTGAAGTGTTGGGAGAGGCGTTGGCTGGCTCGACCGACCGACCGACCGGCCAGCCAGACGGCCCGCGGTCCCCGACCTGATACCGACCGACTTCATTGCCGCCGCCGCCGCCCCAACTCCTCCGCCACGATCGACATCACCCGACCCTGCCCCGGTTCCATCTCTGCCTCAACTTCCGTACCTCTAAAGAATCACTGAAACGTTTTCTTGTGGTAAGTGGTTACTCGAAATAGCAATTGCCACGACCTTTACACTAGTCATACCAAGGCATGCCTGATCTCCGCTAGTGACACATCGTCCAAAGGCTACGATCACATGAGTGCCCGTCCCCCAGTGCCTGCCACCGTGAGTCACCTGGTACTCCCCCTGTCACCGCTGCCTCTCAAGCCAGCGTCAAGGAACCGTTAATCTCAGCAGGGAGATACGAGAGGCCGCGACCGCCGGCCGACAGGATCATTCCATTTTGGAGAGTGGCGGGATGGCGGCGCTGGCAGGTCGCGACCGGCGGCGGCGGAGGCGGCGAGGCGAGGCGCTGCGCCGATGGCCCCGCCCGCCCCGCCCGCCGCCCGCCGAGACCCGCCGCCATGCCGCGCCGCCGCCCGCCGCTCAATGCCGCACGCGCCGCTGTGTTTAGCTATCTCCCTACACGGCCCGCCATTGTGTGACGGGGAGAAGAAAGGGAGCCAGACGCCGAGGGTACGGGCTAAAAAAAAAGAGAAGACTGCGGATACGTATGCTCGTCCCTGGGATCCTTTTATCACGAAGACGCGTTCCCCTCGCTCGCTGTCGGCGGTGGAGGTGATGGCTTGCGGCGCGGCGGCGGTGGAGTCTGTGGTGGGGATGGGTGATCGGTGTGGCGGTGGCAGTGACTACTATAATGGCGGTGACGGCTGGGAGAGTTGTGGCGACAATGCTCGTGGTGGTTGGTTGCATTGGCGGAAGAGGTGGATGTGGTTGAGGAGGAGCGGAGGAAGTGGTTAAGGAGAAGGGAAGGGATGAAGGGTAGGGAGGAGGAGGAAGAGATGGCGGCAGTGGAAGTGATGGGGGTATAGCGGTGGCGGAGGTTGTGATGGTGGTAGTTTCGGAGGTGTGACGGTTGGTGGCGGCGCGCTCTCTAGATGCGGATGGAAACGCGGTGGCTGGGGCGGACGGCTGCGGTGAAAGAAATAGAAGGGGAAGTCCGGCCGTAGCGCAGTAGGGAAGGAGGTAAATGATAGAAGAGGGTTCAGAGTGCCTGCGGGTTCAGTATTTTTAAGCATGTTTTAAAGAGGAGAATCTAACTGATAATACTATTCCTGCGAAAGCTCATTTTACTTTAGATCCAACTTTTTTTGGTGCATTGTAAACGTATTTTTATTGGCGTATTTAAACACTGCGAATGGCAAGTTGAAAAGGTTTGATGCTCTGAAGAAAAGATAGCAACTAAAGTTCAAGTGGTATTTATTATGGTGAAGTGATTAAATTGATTTACTATCCCTTAAAAACTCACAAAAATTAAGTTTTCAATGAGTAAATTATTTTACGGCGTACATTGTAATACGTTATCTTATGTCTAAAGACTTAATTATAGTATAAAAAGTATTTTCAGTATTTCAGTATCTTCAGTTTCAGAACAATTATTGGGGATATATTGGACGATTGCACGGATATATATTAAAATTAAAATAGAATGTTCGTCTACGACTTACTATTCGTAGATTTCTATTAAATGAAAACGACCCAATATTTTACCCGGCCCTCCGGACAGTTCCTTTCTTTGTAGGAATTTTTGATCTTACTGAACGTCAGACTTCTAAACACAAATATCATGTTCCAATTGGAATTTTCCGGAACTTCTCGCTGCAATTCGATAGCATAATAAGAATGCGACGCATTTGGAAACATAAGATTCTTCCCAATCGGAGAAACACTAGAAGAATTACAATTTCCTAGAGCACGTAACAAAGCTTCTCTCACTTCATATGGGCGGCGCTTTCGAGGAAGAAGCTCTGTCGCCCTCGCTCTCTTTCCCCTCCAACATCCAGCCGCTTTCGCCGCCGGATGTGAGCGCGGCGCACTATCTAGTTCGCGGAGAGTGATGCTTTGATCCTTTTTCGCATTAATGCGCCAACCAGAAAAAAAGCACTTCGGCGCGCGGGAGGCGGGGGCGGCGGGGCGGCGGCGACGGCAGGCGGGGCATCTGCGGCGCGCGGCAGGGCGTCTCGCGCTTGGCGGCTCCTGCCGCGACGCGTCGCGACGCGCGGCGGCGTCGTTACATTATTTCACGGCGCGACGCGCGTCTCCCCTTCAAGCGAGGCCTTAGTCACGGAGCACACCGAAAGAAGACTCCTCGATAGACCCGCTCTTGCCCGCCGCGCGCCTGTGCTGCAGCTAGACGCACGCTCGCCCCGCCCACCCTTGCTCAGACCCGGATACCGCTCGAGAGAGGTTACCACGCACTCCCACGCCACCTCCGAGACTTCCCACCTCTCACCAACCTGCGCCCCGTGAACTCGAGACCCGCTCGCTTCACCTGCCCCCGCGAATTCGCACGTTCCCATCGTCTGCCCGGTCCCACCTTCTCCCTGGTCCCTACCTGTGCCACCCTCTCATGCACCCAGTGGCCTCACCACGCAGCTGACCTAGCCCTACCCTCTCATTCCTCCTCACTCCCGTTCAATGCTTATGGTTTCACCTCCGTTACCGCTATCTCCTTCGTACCCACCCGTCTCCCGGCTCGTCGCACTCTGCATCTCCCCGCTTGTCGTTCTCACTCATCGCCCGCTTCACCCTTGCTCCTCTCCACGTCCATTCCCGGGCAGCGGACAGACTGGCCTGTGCTCTTGCCGTGCACTCGATGGAACTCGATCGGTTCGCTTGGTCGTCATGCACTCACCTGCCTTCGCCGCTCGTTCGTTCGGTCCGCTTCGCTCGTCGTTCCGCTCGGCCGGCCGCCGCTAGCCCGTCCCGTCAGCTCGCTGGCCCGTCCGCTCGCCTATCCCTCGCCTATCCTGTATTCGCCCGGCACTACTGCGTCCGCTTCATTGCCCGTCGGGCACTCGACCGCCCGGACATCATCTCAAGACGAGTTGCACACACGATACATCCACCCAAACCGACAACATTCATTCAACCGATAAAAAAAACCCAAAACGAAAAAACGAACCAAAAGCTAAACCACCCCACCACACCCCACCCCGCACCCACCCAAAACCCCATCCCAACCAAATAATCAAGAAAGAATCCCCCAAGCACACTCTACCTCCCTAAATTTATAGGTAAAGACCGACCCAAAAAACCCATTAAAAAAGAAAATGGCAAAAATTACAAGGTCCGAGCCCATCCAACCTTAGGCTCAGGAAAGACCCAATATACCAAAAGAGGCTCCACCAGGCCAAAGCCGCCCAAAACCACCGGCAAACGAAACACACTTTACCGCAACCAAAACAAACGCTCCAACCAATAATAAAACTAAAATCCACAACCATCCCCCACCCGACACATCATTACCCAAAAACCCCCAACATCCACAGTGGTCCGCGGGTTCCGGACGTTGGACGCGTGTCTTTTCGGGGGTAGTGTCTCACAGTTGGGGTTTGCAGAGTTTAGGGGGGGATCTTTATCGATTTTTTTTTTCTTCGTTTGTTCGTTGCCGGGCTTGTCGGCGGTGGGCGGGGGGCGGGGGCGGCGTGCGGGGCGGTGGCCGGCGGGTGGCGCGCTCGCCTGCTTCCGGACGCTGCCGTGCGCGCCCACGGCGCCGCCCCCTGGCTCTGTCGGAGGCGCGGTCGGGCTCTGGTCTCGCTGCTTCCGGTATCTGGGCGGACTGTGGCTGGCAGCGCCGGCCGAGTGGAGTGCGCCCGCAGCAAATCACAGCCACCCCACCGCCGGGGCGTCCGCTCGGGCGGCCTGGGGCCGGGCATCTCTGTGTTTGTAAGTTCCTTTTGGGCCTGTGTCTCGCGTGAGATCCTGGCTGCCTTGGTCTCTGCCTATGTAAGGTTCTGTGGCCCTTGCTATTTCCGCGTCTTCCACGCCGTTTCCCACGTGCTTTTTAGCATAGGTACGGCCGTTGCGCGCGAGAAGGCCGGGCGTCGGGTGCATACGCGGTTGGGTGCGCTGGGGCGGGGTCACTTGTCGTTCGGTTCGGTGGGGCGGGGTGGGTGTCCGTGTGGGTCGGGCGGTGGGTGTGGGTGGGGGCCGCAGTGTCGGTGCTCGTGGCGTGCCTCTTGCTGCTCTCGTCACGGCGTTTGTCTTTTGGGGTTTTTGGCTTTCTGTTTTTTTTGCGTGTTGCTGTCTTTCTTTTGGGTGGCTTGTTGCCCTCGGTTTGCCGGTCCGGGTGGTTCTCCTGTCTGTGTCGTTTTTCGTTTCCTCGGGTCCGGCTCTGTATGCCACGCTCGGTGTGGGCCGGTTCCCTTTCGTGTGGGGTTATGTCTTGTTTCGGCTCGTGTTGCTCCTCTCGTTCAGGGTTTCGGTGACGTGGTCCGTGTTGTGCGTTCTGGCGAATTGTAGTATTCATCGCCTTGGTCGTTCACTGTTGTGTTGCATAGGTTCTTCCCTCGCCCTGGCTTTCCTGTTACCAGATCGTGGTGACCCCTTCGCTCCCTGTCGGTTTTTTGCCTTGCCGCTCGGTTTTAAGGTGATAACTACGTGGGCTGCCCGTAAGTTCTTGTTGTTTCTTCTCGTTTTCTGGCCATCCTTGTCTTTAGGGGTTTTTTTTTTTGCTTTTATACCCGTGCTTCTTAATATTCCTCATTTTCCTTTGCCTCGAATCCCTTGCTCTCCCCTTCTCTCAACACGCCGTCAGCTTTCCACCTTTATCATGGGTGGTCTTCGCACGAGCGCGCGCCACGGAGGGCTTCGGACGGGCGGCGGAGCCGAAATTATTCGGGAGCGAATCCTGTGCGTGGGTTAGTGGATATGTTCGCGAACCCGATTACGAGGCGCAAGATGCGACTTACGGGTTGAAAGGAATGAGTTTTTAGGATTTAGCGCGCGCGCGAAGGCGTATGCAGGTACTCAAGCTCGGCAGATTGTTACCGTGTATGTCTTATTTTGCTTTTTTTGATGTTATTTGAATTGGATATATAGAGAAGGATTATTAGATTAATTATTATATTGAGGTTTCTGTATAGAAGGAGTTAAATGGGATTATTATTAGTATAGAAGATGGTAAATGAGATAAGAGATATAAAATGATGGAAGGAGGGAAATAATATTACTTACATGTTGTAAAATATTCCTGAGAGACTATTAGTCTTGGTTTGCCTCCGTCTCTTGGTGTTCGCTGCCAGCCACCTCTCCATCTCGTCCCTCGTCTTCTTCCCGCCCCCCCCCCGCCCCCCGCTCTCTCGCCGAGCCCGCGTTTGTCTTCTTCCCTGCTTCTTTCTTTTCTTCCCTTGCCTGTCGCGCCGGCCCCGGGTCGCCGAGCCCCCCGCCTGTGGCTTCGTCGCGCGCGCCGGCGCCGTCTGTCGCGCCGCGCCCGGCCTCCCCGTTGCCCTCCTCCCTGCTTCCGGCGCCCTCTGATTCGGCTTGGCCCCGCTCGTGGCTTTTGCTTTTTGTGCTCCCTCCTGCGTGCATCTCCCTCCGCTTTCGTTTTCCCGCCTTCTTTCCCTGCCTGCTGTTCGCTTGGTTTTGTCGTCCCCCCCCTTCCTCCTTTGCCTTCCCGTGCCTGCTCTTGCTCTGCTCCTCTTTTGCCCGTCTCGTCCCGCCTCCCTCCCCTGTGCCCGCCTCCCCGCCTCGCCCCCTTCCCTGATTTCCGTCCCTTCCCCGCTTCCCGCCGCCCGCTGCTCGCCCGCCCTCGCTCTGGCTTCTTGCGCCTCACCTCCGCTTCCCCCCTGCGCTCTCCGGCCCCCGTTTGCCGTCCCCTCCCGCGTCCCTTTTCCCTGGCCGCCCGCTCTCACCCTTCTCCCCTTGTTCTCTGGTCCTTGCCCCGCCCTCTCTGGCCTTTCGTTGCCCTCTGCATGCTTGCCACATCTTTCTTCGGGTATGTTTGGTTGAACGGTCCTATCTGACTTTCTCTTAATGGCCACATTCAACCTGATCTTCTCACCCCCTTTTCGCTGCCTCCACTGGCCCAACTGGGGGCCAGCGTTTCGTGATCTGGTTTATCACCATAGCCGTGCTGCGCCCTTTGTATCTTCGTTTGTGACCGCACCTGTCGCCCGCGCCAGCGAGCAAACCCTTCGGTGTAACCGCACCCCACCTTTGCACCTCGGGACCGGGCTGAGACTCGGTCGGGCGGCTGTAAGACGCCGCGGCGGGGCGGTGGCGGCCCTGCCGGGTCCGCCGAACGCGGCCCATACTTACGGCTCCAACCGGGCACCTCTCGCTCTTGTTTATGGTGTTCACTGTGCTCCCTTTCAAAGCCGGGCCTCCGGGGCGCAAGGGACTTCTGACGCCCCCGCTCCCCTCGCGCTCGCCTTAACTACGACCTACCGGCCTCGGCCGGCTGGACCGTGCTTCTTCACGCTCTCTTTTTCCGCGCTTCGCTCCCTACCCGAAACCTCTACTCGGAACCTCGATACGTCGCGGCTGGCGGAGACGGGACTTCCATAACGCGGCACATGGGTGACTTTGAACTTCCTGGACCCGACCCTATCGGAGTTTTTGCGTTATTATAACCGCCTACTGGGGTTTCGCCAACAGTCAACCTCTTTTACATAACCGTATTTTCCTATGAACGTTTAGACTACCCCTCCGTTTGAAATGTATGGTAGTTTCTTGTTTTCTTTTGATACACCCCTTGAGACCAGCGGCCTCGACTTGCTAGGGCGAGGTTGTGTCGCTGACTGGAGCGGAAACTTTAGGCGCTGGGTCCAACTCGGTGCTTTCCCGTCGTTTCTCGTCACCGGTCGGCGCATAACGAGCTTGTTCCCCCTGCGGCTGTGCCTCTGTTGGGTCTCCCCTGGTGGGGAAAACCCACTGTGACACGTAAACCCCGGAGGTCTCACCATCTACGTGGACGAACGCTTACGCCCTCCCGCGGTAACACCTCTCTTCGGCCTACCCGACCTAGATGTCCTGCGCCCAGATTCCACCTAACCTCAACACCAACCCCCCCTCCCTGACCTCACACCCGTGTGCGTCGACTTCTTTGCCCCGACCTGTACGGCGCTCCCGGTGCCAGTCCGTTTGTTAACCCGCGGCGTTATAGCCCTTTGTCGGCGCGGTGGCCCTTTATGTCCCGTCTTGGTCGCGCGCCGGCGCCGAATGCTGGCTTGCCATGACTTTAACCGGGGGACGGGGGGCGCGGGCCACGCCCTCCGCGCCGTTTCTCTCGTCACGCGCCCCTTCCCCCACCCCCCCTCACCTCTCCGCCCTGTGCCCCTCGACCGCCAGCCCTGTCGTTACCGTTGTCTCCTCCCGCCGCCCGCTGCCTGCACACGGGCGCTGGCGGTCGGGACGCCCTCCCTTGCCAAAGGCGAACGCGCTTCCTGTGGACGGAACACCGACTACACACCTGTTTTTCCGTGTGATTGCTGTTGGTCAGCTGTTCCGGGTCACTCCACTCGGAGCTTTCACACCTCTACTGTAGTTGACACTCCAGTCCTGGTTGGCCGCACCCGTCCCAGCTGATTTACGTCTCTCACGCCTACTGCGTTTACATCGTACACCTTGGCTGTTCGGGAGAGCCCCGTCCTTACGGTTCACGGTGCCACTCTGCGCCCTTCCCTTCTGGCGGCCTTTACTGACTCACGCTTCCTCTACGCCCGCGGCGTCTCCGGCCACGCCAGTCTCCCTCTCTTGGTCTTGCCTCTCTTTCCTCTGGTGCCGTCTCAGACCGCTTGTCTGCTTCGTTAGGGTGATTCCGTGCCCTTCCGTCGTCGTGTTCGTTTCTGGTGGTCCATTTGGGGTTTCCTTTCCATTCTTTTCTATCCGCTGGCCATCTCGGGTCCTCCGGGCCTCTTCTTCCGTTCCTCAAGTTCATGTTCACTTTGTCCTATCGTCACTTTGCTCCTTCACTTCTGCTCTGCTATGTGTCTTGGCCTCGACCTATCTAAACCGAACCTTCTAACTACCCTCACCTGTCCCGTGGGCCCAGTCATTCGCCTTCTCACCTCGTTCCTCCTGTCTCCGCGCACCCGCTTCCTTCCTGTCTGTTGTGCTTACCTTACTTCTCTCTTTCTTTTTACGTTCGCTCGTGTCTGTGCTTCTTCCCCCCTCCAAGCTTCCGGTTCATTTTTGCATTTCTTATTTCACTTCCGTACACCTTGCGACTCTATGCCTCTCTCCATCCCCGTCCCTTTTCCGACCACTCGTGTGCCTTTTTTTCTTTTCTTCTTGCTGCACTCCACCTCGTGCTGCATTTATTTTCGTTCACCTTACCTCCTGCCTTTCCTCTTGCCTTTCCCATTTTCTGTCTAGCTGTTCCCGTCGGTTTTTCTCGTTTGTCGCCCCAATTTACGTTTCTTTCCTTTTCCGTTTGCAAACTGTGACCTCTCCTTCCTCTGCCTCTTTCGCCCAACTTTCTTTCCACACTTTCCTGTCTACTCTCGTTTCTGCCTTCAGCTTTCCTACGTCCTCACCCCCTGCCGTACAGCTTTTCCCGTTATCTCTCCGGCTCCTACTTCCTTCACTTCGTGCCTCGATCGTTGTCGTTCCTGCTTGCCTCTCCCTCGCCGCCACCCCGCCGTCCCCAAGCTGTCAGGGCTGCTTCTCACCCGCCCCGCCGCGCCAGGATCTGGCGGGCGCTTGAACCGCGCGGACCGACAGTGTTCGGCCATTCACGCCAATGCCGCGCCCGTTTGTTTTGGCGTGGCCGCTCGGAAACACCCGCCTTCGCGGTTCCTCGGACTTCCACCGCCCGTGGCTCCTCCGTCCTCTCTAACCCGACGTACTTACTTGTCCGGCGCGGCTTGCTGCCAATTCCTGTTCTGATCGTTTGTCCACCGCCGTGCTTGTGCCCCTTTTCCCGCTCGTTAGTGCCATCCCAGTATGTTTTCGTACGACTTTACATCTAAGTTCGCAAGACCTCGTCTCAGCCGCCGGACGACGTCAGGTCGGTGCCTCCTGCGCTCCGTGTTCCGTCTTCGCCTTCGCGTGTACTTTTCACCTCTCCGCCCGGTCTGGTGTATTCCTCAAATATTCGTCACGTGAGCTCGGGAACTCTCGTCAGGACCGAGCCGCCGCTTCGTTACATCGTCGCCGCTTGTGTGTTATCTTTGTAACTTGACGTGGCAATTACGTTGAACAGCGCCATCCCAGCCAGCCCCTCCCCTCCCCTCACCCGACGAGCGCGTCTGGCTGTCCTTCTGGCGGAGAAAGTAGGAAGCCGCCCCAGCCTCCGCCGCCTCCACAGCAACGTTCGGAGGCGCGACTCCTAATTTGAGTTCTCTGCCACCTTTTCGGGTGCACGCCGCCGTCCTGCATCCGGGTTTTTACTTCATACCCTCCCCTACCCCTCTCCCGCCCGACGCATAAACTTGATGACGGCACAGTTTCCGGCGGATATGCCGACTTCCGGCGCGCCGCACCGCCGTACCGGTCGTCCTCCTGAGAAACGCGATAAGGTTTGTCAGAGTTACGAATTCCCATTTTGTTCTAGATGTGAGGGAAGCGGCGCTCTGGTAGCGACCCAATAAAGGAAACATCAGTGGTCATTTTGTTGTTATAACGGAGCGGTTGTGACAAAAATAAATAGGAATCCTCAGAACCATGGAGAATATAGCCTGAGAACTGCTCAAATAGTTTCATACGCCGAACCTAGATATATGAAAATCACTTCAGGAAATTATAGTTAGGAATAGAAAATCTAGTTTAGCAGCACCAATTCCAATCGTATGAAACTCAATCGTATCATCGCAATGAATCAATCGGTATAATGAAGTTACACAAATGTGAGATGCTGCCCCTGATAGACAACCTACTTGGAAAGACGTTCGGCCGTGTTTTGCTGGATACTTTGCGTCAGAAACGTGACCCGCTAACAACACCAGTGCATAACGAGTAACGTAGAAATCAGAGGCAATGTCACGTGTGGGAACATCGTAATAAGAAATTCGCAAACACATATTCATTGTGGGTAAGAAA
>BOPP01000171.1:1171994-1182569 GCA_017312745.1 Gryllus bimaculatus
TGCTGCGCGGAGGGCTGGGGAGTACGGCGGCGAGTTGGCACGGCGCGGGATTGGTCGGGGGGCGCGGCGCGAGGGCTGGAAAATCCTATAAAAGTCTTTACGTTAGTTGCCGTCAAGCCCGTGAGAAGTAGCGCCTTGTTCTTGGCGCCCTCGTAATCGCGTTTTCGCGAAACCGATTATGCCCGGACTTATAACCCCACGAGCAGACTGTCGCCTGCCCGGTAAATAATTTCGGGGCTTCCGCGCTCGCTGTCGCGGGCTGCTAAGTGCCCTCGAGCGGTGGCGGGGCGGCGGTCGACCTCAGGCGAAGGGACCACCCATGATAAAGTGGAAAGCACTGTTAGTCTTTCTTTTTTTGTGATGAGAGAATGGATGGGAGAGGCAATGTTTATTTCGATAAGGGTGGATATTAAGATTGAATATAAGGAAAGGTAAGAAGGTTGCACATGGAGATATAAAAAAATATTCTATTAAGTACATGTTTTTAGAGAAGAGTTAAATGTACCCTTTTCCTTAAATTTGTGACAAGAGAATTTAGAGTTCTGCAGAAAATAGTATTTAAATTAATACAACATATTTGGAAGCGGTTACCTTTTGTTTCTCGCCTATTGAAAATATTCACCTTTTTAGGAAACGGTGCGATGCATATTGCTTTTTCTCTCAAGTTCAAAAATAAATGTTCCTTTATGGTAAAGTTATTTTGTAATAGTATGTTTCACCAATGCATTTTAATGCTTGATCTTAGCAAGAGTTGTGAAGATTCCAGTTATTGCTAATGTTTTCGAATGAAAATTTGCAATCTGCATTATGCATACAACTATTCACCAGAAATTGCGATGATATGACTCTCTGCCATGAATAACTCTTCAACACTTTACCACTTCAACGAACTTGAAAGGGCCCGTGTGTTACATGTTATTGTGAGTTATGCAACCGAGCGTTCTAACCGTAAAACAAATTTACAGGTACGGCAATTATTCTTACATTGATTTTTAAGTGAATACAATAATTTGCAGTTGTGTTTGTCAATCTATGATTTACACTATACACGCTAGTTAACGTTAAAAAAAGGACGTGAAGCAATCATTAGAAACCACACCCGTTAAACTCTTCAAACTGCTATGTTTCAACTATTAATTTTGTTGTCTAGTGCATCAGCCCCAAAATGAGAGTAGGAAATTTAGCAAAAAGTGTCCCAGGAGCACGTCAAAATAGTAATATAACTATTAGTAGGTTATCCAATAAGCGAACAGAAGCTGACGGTAGCCGCCTTGTCGAGCGTTCGGTATTTCTTACTCATTATCGGCGAGCGCCCGTGTCACGTAACGAGAACCTCTTAGCCGCGGGCAGCCCCACTTAGCCCTGACCCGCTTGCATCACACCCCCGGTGAAGTGTTGGGAGAGGCGTTGGGTGGCCGCGACCGACCGACGACCGCCAGCCAGACGGCCCGCGGTCCCCGACCTGATACCGACCGACTTCATTGCCGCCGCCGCCGCCGCCAACTCCTCCGCCACGATCGACATCACCACGACCCTGCCCCCGTTCCATCTCTGCCTCAACTTCCGTACCTCTAAAGAATCACTGAAACGTTTTCTTGTGTAACGTGTTACTCGAAATAGCAATTGCCACGACCTTTACACTAGTCATATCCAAGGCATGCCTGATCTCCGCTAGTGACACCATCGTCCAAAGCTACGATCACATGAGTGCCCGTCCCCCAGGCCTGCCACCGAGTCACCTGGTACTCCCCCTGTCACCCGCTGCTCTCCAGCCAGCGTCACAGGAACCGTTAATTAGCAGGGAGATACGAGAGGCCGCGACCGCCGGCCGGACAGGATATTTCCATTTTGGAGGCTGGGCGGGCGGCGGCGTTGGCGTCGCGACGGCGGCGGCGGAGGCGGCGAGGCGAGGCGCTGCGCCGATGGCCCTCCGCCGCCGCCGCGCCGCCGCCGCCGCCGCCGCCGCCGCCGCCGCCGCCGCCGTCAATGCCGGCACGCGCCGCTGTGTTTAGCTATCTCCCTACACGGCCCGCCATTGTGTGACGGGGAGAAGAAAGGAGCCAGACGCCGAGAGTACGGGCTAAAAAAAAAGAGAAGACTGGCGGATCACGTATGCTCGTCCCTGGGATCCTTTTATCACGAAACGCGTTCCCCTCGCTCGCTGTCGGCGGTGGAGGTGATGGCTGCGGCGCGGCGGCGGTGGAGTCTGTGGTGGGGATGGGGTGATCGGTGTGTGGCGGTGGCAGTGACTACTATAATGGCGGTGACGGCGTGGGAGTTTGTGCGACAATGCTCGTGTGGTGGTTGCATTGGCGGAAGAGGTGGATGTGGTTGAGGAGGAGCGGAGGAAGTGGTTGAGGAGAAGGGAAGGGGTGAAGAGTAGGGAGGAGGAGAAGAGATGGCGGCAGTGGAAGTGATGGGGTATAGCGGTTGCGGATGTTGTGATGGTGTAGTTTCGGAGGTGGTGACGGTGTGCGGCGCCTCATCTAGATGCGGATGGAACCGGTGGCTGGGGCGGACGGCTGCGGTGAAAGAATAGAAGGGGAGTCGCCGTAGCGCAGTAGGGAAGGAGGTAAATGATGAAGAGGGTTCAGAGTGCCGCGGGTCAGTATTTTGAAGCATGTTTTAAAGAGGAGAATCTAACTGATAATACTTATTCCTGCGAAAGCTCATTTACCTTAGATCCAACTTTTTTTTGGTGCATTGTAAACGATTATTTATTGGCGTATTTAAACACTGCGAATGGCAAGTTGAAAAGGTTTGATGCTCTGAAGAAAAGTAGCAACTAAAGTTCAAGTGGTATTTATTATGGTGAAGTGATTAAATTGATTTACTATCCCTTAAAAACTCACTAAATTAAGTTTTCAATGAGATACATTATTTTACTGGCGTACATTAGATACGTTATCTTTATGTCTAAAGACTATAATATTTAAAAAGTGTATTTTCAAGTATTTTCTTCAGTTTCAGAACAATTATTGGGGATATATTGGACGATTGCACGGTATATATTAAAATTAAAATAGAATGTTCGTCTACGACTTACTATTCGTAGATTTCATATTAAATGAAAACGACCAAATATTTTACCCGGCCCTCCGCGACAGTTCTTTCTTTGTAGGAATTTGACTCTTACTGAACGTTCAGACTTCTAAACACAAATATCATGTTCCAATTGGAATTTTCCGAAACTTCTCGCTGCAATTCGATAGCATAATAAGAATGCGACGCATTTGGAAAACAATAAGATTCTTCCCAATCGGAGAAACACGTAGAAATTAAATTTCCTAGAGCACGTAACAAAGCTTCTCTCACTTCATATGGGCGGCGTTTCGAAGAAAAGCTCTGTCGCCCTCGCTCTCTTTCCCCCTCCAACATCCACGCCGTTCGCCGCCGGATGTGAGCGCGGCGCACTATCTAGTTCGCGAGAGATGCGTCTTTTCCATATATTGCGCCAACCAGAAAAAAAGCAATTCGGCGGCGGGGGCGGGGGCGGCGGCGGCGGCGGCGCGCGGCGGCGACCGCGGCATGCTGCGGCGCGCGGCAGGGCGTCTCGCGCTTGGCGGCTCCTCGCCGCGACGCGTCGCGACGCGCGGCGGCGTCGCTTACATTATTTCACGGCGCCGACGCGCGTCTCCCCTTCAAGGACGAGGCCTTAGTCACGGAGCACCCGACAGAAGAACCGCGCTCGCCCGCCGCGCGGCCTGTGCTGCAGGCTAGACGCACGCTCGCCCCGCCCAACCCTTGCCAACCCTTCCGCGTAGTTACGTCACGCACTCCCCCGCCACCTCCGCGCTTCCCACCTCCCCACCACCTGGCCCCCGTGAATCGAACCCGTCCTCTTCCTGCCCCCGCGAATTCGCGTTCCTCCTTCTGCCCGGGCTCACCTCTCTCCTGGTGCTCCCTCTGTGCCACCTCCTGCACCCCAGTGGGCCAACCACCTGACCTACCCTACCCTTCCCTCACTCCTCCTCACTCCCGTCCTGTCATATGGTTTCACCTCCGTACCGCTATCCTTCGTACCACCCGTCTCCCGGCTCGTCACTCGTGCATCTCCCCGCTTGTCGTCTCACTCATCGCCCGCTTTCACCTTGCTCCTCTCCACTCCATCCCGCACGGACAGACTGGCCGTCTGCTTGGCCGTGCACTCGGTGGAACTCGATCGGTTCCTTGGTCGTCAAGCCACTCACCTGCTCGCCCCGCTCGTTCGTTCGGTCCGTTTCGCTCGTCGTCCGCTCGGCGGCCGTCCGCTAGCCCGTCCCGTCAGCTCGCTGGCCCGTCGCTCGCCTATCCCTCGCCTACCGATCGCCCCGTCCACCCTGGCGCTCCGCGCTTCTCCCCACCCACTTGCCTGGCAAGCAAGCCCCTCCCGCAAACCCCCCCCCGCCGGCCCCCGCAAACAACCAACTACCACCCCCGCATTTCTGACCTGCACCTGACCAGCCCCTGCACCCGCAATCCCTACCTCTTCCTCTGCGGCCACTCCTACCATGACCTCGCGTCACCCTTCCCTCTCCAGTGCCACCGAACCCGCCTCCATCACCCCCGCCTCTTCTCGCCAGCTCTTGCAGCCTCCCCCGCGCCGCTCCCCCCGGCACAGCTGCAACCTTTTCGCAGCGCGGCGGCGGCGGCGGCGGCAGCTGTCAGCCGCGTGCTAATGGAGAGATAGGGACCTGCGCGCGAGGTGAGGGATGAACTTCGCCGCGAAAAGCGCTCGAAAACCGGCGCCGAGAGAAACGAGAACTTCCAGATACACTGCGCGAGATTAGTCCGAGTTGTTAGGTAGATGAAGCATGAAAACACTATTAAAACAAATTATAGGCCGTGTCCAAACCCCGCTATTATCGCTTTATGACGCAGTTTGATGTTTTTGTGAAGACGCGCGCTTCTTTCGTCTCATTCGTCGGCCGCGAGGAGACTTCTCGTCTTTCTCGTCGTCGTCGTCGTCGAGAAAATGGCCGCCTATTAAGGGCGTCCGTTAACATAAAGGAGTGTCTGGAAGCGGCGTTCCCGGCGTAGCGATTTCTACGGCGCCTGCGCCTTATTAGCGGCACGGCCGCGGCTGCGGCTGCGGCTGCGGCGGCGGCGGCGCGCGTTTCCGCGACAACCTGCCGCGCCGGAAGCCGCGCGGGTGATGGAGGGCGAGAGGGCGCGTGGGCTCATTCCGACGCGGCGACCGCGCGTGGTCGTTCATCAATGATCCAGCCCGCGGCGCCGGTGGCCGTCCGCCGGAGGCTGCCGGCCGAGGATGCGGGGAAGGAATTCGTTGGAGTCGGCGAGGTGGAACAGATCGGTAGCGTCGGGTATCTGACAGGAGTGGCTTGTGGAACGTACTGGGGATTTAAATTCGCTATCATTCACGGATATTTTGCGAGAATACGTGCAGTTAGTTACGTTCGGGAGCGTTGAGGGCGTTCTCTAAACCTGACTATATTTGTACGATTATCTGACAAGATAACGTTCTGCGAATTGAAATTCGCTATCATTCACAGGTTTTGGCGAGAATACGTGAGAATCAGTTACTTTCGGGAGCGTCAAGAGCGCATTATCTCAATGATAGCGCAACTAAATCTACAGTAACAGTAGTAGTAATAATAGTAGTTAAGTATAGTAGAGGCAAAAGCATGATTAATTTCGTGATCTCCTAAGTGCCGTCACCCCAACGAGTCCCACGCTCATTCCCATCTTAAGAGAAACCTATGGACAGATCCCATCCTCGTTTTGCATCCCATTGTTTCATCTAAATCTCCAATACACGTAGGAGGTGCAATAAGGACGAACAGCTGTTACTACCCGGAACACTAAAGATATCTCGTGGTGGGATACTAAAAATAATAGGATTAAGTTTTTCTACAATATTATGAAAATAATGTACATTAGGGATTTAAAATTTAGAATGACGTCTAGTCAACGAATAAAGAAGACATGTTTACACTACATTAGCGAATGAAGAAAGTATCTTGTTTTGATATTCATGATGAGAAGAGTTGTATTAGATTTTTATACTATCGGCGAAAATTTGTTTATAATTATAGAAGCGAAGTTATTTGAACGTTTATTGCACGATCTCTATTTTTATTATTATTATTATTATTATTATTATTATTATTATTATTATTATTTTGCTTTGAGGTATTGATCTCGTCAAAAACACCCTCAATCATGCGTATCAATCGTGCAAAAAGCAATAATTTCACGCACTTCATACAAAGTATTTAACTTATCTCGTATTAATAAGATAGACGATCTCAGAAAGTTCTCATGTAGCACTGACCTTCCTTCCACGCGAACAGCGTGTGAACTTACACCCCGCACCAGACGCTCTCTCTCGGCCCACGGGGGCGATCGTACACTGCCCGGCGCCGCGTTCGATCCCCAAGGGAGCCGCGGCCGCGCGCCAGGCACGTGCCCGCGCCTTACGTCGCTCGCGCGTCTCCCCAGAGGCCGCTTCCCGCCCGACCATCACGACGCCGCCGCGCGCGCGCTGGGGGAGAGCGAAGAGCGGGCGCGGAAGCGCGGCTGTCTCCTCCTGTGCGCGATGCGTTGCGTTTCCAAGGAGCTGCGCCGCAGCGGACGCGCTTATGGCGCTTTGAGTTGAGTTTTAAGGCCCTCCCACACACGAGCGTTTAATTGAGTGTCTGTCACACGAGCGTTCAATTGACGCGCGGTAAGTTACGCGTGTCGTAGATCAACACTGTATCTTATGCGCAAAGACCAAAACGCTCGTGCGCCGTCTCGCATAAGAAACTGTTATTCTACGACGCGCGTTACTTAACGCGCGTCAACACAACGCTCGTGTGTAAAGGCACTAATCGAAAGGTGGACCTGAGCAAGTTGTGTGTATTCGAATAAAATGCCCTCATTAGCTGTAAAACCCCCCAATATTGTCACTGATAAGGGACTGCGCCTCTATCAGCAGGCAGTCGGAATGGACGAGTTTCGAACTCGAGATCCCCGTCTCCTGAGGTTCTTTACTCGGGGTGTAGTTAAGTGCGAAAGTGGCTACGTACTCGGTGTATGCTCTTTCGTGGGGGACTGGAAGTCGACCACAAGAGTTCCGAAACCCTCCCTTGTAGCGGTTTCCTGACGTACAGTTTGGAAAAAAAGGAAGGCATTTGCGCGATGTCTATGTTCTCGGAGCCGTACGTGAAAGCGGACATTTCGGTTGACATGACTGGCAACACGTCATCCTTCTGCCGCCTTCCACAAGGTCAAAGTGCTACGTCTCCAAAACACTCTACGTTTTTTTATATTTAATAAGGTCAATTTGTGGTCGAGAGTTCTTGAGTACTGGTATCAAGTTTTAATAGGAACGGAATTCCTTACATGACCTCATCGAGAAGTTGTGTAAGAACTGCGTTTCCCCTCAATAAAAATTTGACCTCAAAGATAATTAAACTGACTGCATCACACCTACTGATCACGCACTAATAATGTCAACCATTCCTATGCAAAAGAATTAGAAACACCGGCAACAGTGTTACGTTAGAGCTTGAGAATAAAATTTAATTAAACACAAAAATATTTACGATGTTCCTTAAATATATTTAAAAAATATCGCTTCCATGAGCGCATTTAATGGGTATTCAGTCTCATTGAAAGTTACTGGAACCAAACAAATCAAAGCCTTAAAAGCAACAAAAACATCGCCAACTCAACCACTGGAAACAAGATGACTTCCAGAACAAACAGAACGGCGCGGACTCTTCCTGTAAGGCAAGATGCGCTGACAAAGCGGCGGGCAACCCGACGCCGCTGGCAATCGTGACCCCACTTCCGGGGCTTCCCTCGCTCGATACGTCATCGGGCAAAACGCTTCCTGCGAAGACGCCCGCGCGCGCGCGCCGCAGCGCGTAATCGAATGAATTAGATCGCGGAAGGGCGCGCACCGCAACCGGCGCCCGAGGCTCTCAGACGAACGCGCACCGCGCCGCGCCGCAAAAAACTAAAGATTCAGGAACGGGTATCGGGTTTATATACTGCCTCTGAAGGGAAGGGCCCAATGCGTCTAACTAGAATCGACGTGCACGTCCAGGTAGTTAATTCTGGATCGAAACAACGTGGTGCACGATAGGGTGGTTGGTACTGCATTTCCTCGAAGTATCAGTGCCATGCAGATCATCTAATTGATTTAGTGTTTCCGGACGGGTCAACTGCTAAGTTTATCATCACCGTAAGTGTCGTGTATGTTTTATCCTGCGAGGTGGCGGTGAATTTGTGAGTGACATTCTGACTGGAAAATGACAATCAAGAATCTAGAGATGTTGGTGCTTCAGAACAAAGCAGCAACGCCTGAGCTACCGTTACAAGTAGTTGCATTCCTGAATCCTATATGGACTTTTCATGTCTTGGAGTCCAACTTTGTAGCCACCGCCTAGATTTATTTTTTGATCAAGGTTTTTTTCTTCCAAAGATAACAATGGGCGCACAGCTGGTCGATGAGATGACGAGACGACAACCAACCTGTAACACGATATGTCAGGCCGGCTTGAGACCAGTGGGAGATCAGATGTTTCTAAATGGAGTTCTTGAGTCACTCCTTCGTTCCCGTTCTACTGTAAGAGAAAATAAACGAACACATTTCTAAGAAAGAAATCACTTTTTCTTTCCAATAATTTTAAACACACGCATTTTTTAACCTCTTGTAATAAGCTGAAAATTAACATTTCGTTTCTGATTTTAAATTAAAATTAATTCTACTTTTCTCTCACAGATTAGTGAAGTTTAAACTCGCTTTGAATGCATTACTTTAATAACTTCTTCGAAAAATCATCTACAACAACATGTTGCGAATTTGGAGCAAGTCTTTCAGAATTCGTTCAGCTGATAATTAAAATTCCAAACCGTGCTTTCAGCAGAAAGTCATTTCCACAGAACCGTTTCGTGGAACATCCAAATTCCTTTTCCTTCTCCAAATTCGCACCTTGCGGGCAAGTCCGTGCATTTGTCGGCAACGCTTACAACCTGGATGATTTACGACTCGTCGATTTGAATCTTAATCGAGCCATTCTCAACACTGGGTGTGTGTGGTCCGCGGCGAGCTGACCTGCCTTGTTGTCTCAAGGCTTCACCCTTACAGCACCATCGTAATAGATGCGTTCATGCAGGGGCGTACAAGGTACAACTTGGAAGCGTCATGAATTATGCGCCATCTTACCTAATTTCCCCCAAACATGATCGTAAAAAGTTACTGATGTAATTTATGAAGAATTATCATTTTTTAAATATAAATAACTATTCTAATACGTATCCTGTGGTCAATGTAGTTATCTTTTTCAAAAATAACTAATATAGATCATTTAAACATTTCATTTCAAGAAATTAACACGACACCAAGAGTATACTTGACTTCACATGATCTCTCCACATTCACGTTTCTCTTTTAATTACCTATAAAAACAATTCGTTATAAATTAACATTTTTTTTTTAAATTGCTACGACTTCTCAAAGACTTTCAAGGAAGAAATACATTATATACTTTTACTTTCTACACTGACTATTACTACTCTAGTAAGTTTTTGTGGGTACTTTTTTTTTCAGATTTAATTATTAATAAATTTAAATAAATTTACTCATTCTTACCCAATAAGCATGAACCGTTTTGCCCGATCAGCACAGAGTAGCTTCTCCATGCCCGCACGCTCCGCCTTCCCCGCTCACGTTAGATGCACTGCGTGATGCATAATCAGTTTCATTGTCAACCCACCCGTAGAGATGGTACGGGAATCTTTCGCAACAGTACTTTTCACATACCGTGAGTATATGTGGAGCAAGTATGATCAAAATTGCTCCAGACGTTGTAAAAGTATACTGAATCGCATACATACAATACTGACTTTTTCATACGAGCATATTAAAATTATCACATGTGTTGATTGCGTAATCTATAACTTTTAATTCATAATAATGTTTTTAAATTGAAAGCATAGGATAGATATCAAATTAAAAACGGATGATTCGGTTCTTTAGAAAACTGAAGAGGAAATGAACTAGCTGAAAAGCATGAGAAAAAGTAAACATATAAGTTTATTAATTGTACACGGAATAGGATTATAGAGAGAAAGATTTAGTTACGGACAAAAGGATGACGAACGAAGAAGAAGTGGCAAATTTAAAAATATACACCGAATTCCACTTGGGTATCACTTACAGCCTGCACAGCCTCACGCCGAGCGCTGACCGGCACGCCGCGGCGCGGCGCGTCGAATGAAGACGCCCGGGCGGTAGGGGTGGGGGTGGGGAGGGCGCTGAAACCGTAATTACAGGGCGGGCGCCGTCGCGCGCCTCCCGCGTGTCAATGCGTTGCCGGCCGCCCCCATACCTCACCCGCAACCGCAGTAATTAAATATGTTAATGGGCAGGCGCGGGCACCTCCGTTCTCGCCGCGCCGCCACCCGCCTGTAAGGCCAACTATTTGTGTTTTAAATCTTCCCAGGCCGCGGTGCACGCCTCCCGGGCAGCCGTTCACCCCTGACAGAGTGGAATATATACAAGCGGGAGCAGCCTTCGGCCCCGGGCGGCCGCGGCTATGATATACGCGTCGAAGGGGGGGGGGGGCTAGCTGGTCCATCGCC
>BOPP01000171.1:1189668-1232826 GCA_017312745.1 Gryllus bimaculatus
GCGAATTGGCGGCAATTAGAGCGGGGCTCTCGGCGCGCTTCCTCGTGGGCCACCGCTGCCGCCGCCGCACGCCCACCAGCCAGCCAACCAGCTAGCCGCCCGCCCACGACTGACAGGGCAGGACCGTCGTGATGGAAAATTCAACGAAAGGATCTCATAACATAGCGAGAAGCTCCCAGCAGTGACACAAAATCTGAAAAGTAAAACTTAAAAACTCTCTAGTCGCTTCAAACTTGCAGATCGTAGAATTTACATTGTCAAGGGCTGAGGTTTAAAACGCAGATACTTCTTTCTACTGCAGTGAGATAATACAAGAAAACTGCCAGCGTATGACAATGGAAAACTGCAAGCTTATAAGGAAGTATCTATTATGATCAAAAGGCGTCAGATATAGAAATGTCAAACGCTTTTGTTTAGGTGACATTTCTTTTCTCGTTTTAGTTAGGTGGCTTCTCAATTAGGTTGTTTACGTATTCATAAATTTCCAACTCGCATCTTGTTATCTGATGTCGGTATCGCGCCACACACGACGCATTATTTACCATTGAACGGGGCCACCGCACATAGAAGTTCTCTTAGGTCACTCGCTTTGGAGGGACACCGCCCAGAGGTGACTAGTGACGTAACAGTTGAAAAATACATCGCCACGAGTGAAGAGAAACGCGAGTGCGCCCAGAAATACGTCAGCGCGTGGTAAAGAATAGCGTTGTTGTTCAAAACAAATGGGTCATAAAGCACATAAATTCTCTCCTTCACAAGGTAATAATGACCACGCTTTGTCCTGCTCAAACGACGAAAGCTTAGCCGAATGACTAAATTGTTACGTAAGCAACACCATGGGTTTTGTTCTAATTATAAAAAAAATTGAATGTATTCGTTGTGAAATAGTGGCATTTGAATACGTCTAGAAACTCAACTGCCATTACGACGAGATATCTTGTCTTTTCATGCGGAGAAAATTCTAGGCTTTCCAAAGAAACCGTATTTCAAAACTCTTAATTAAAAGGTGCTCTCGCATCTGCCATGGGTCAAGGTCTGTAATTACTTCGGAATTCAATTTCCTTTCGAATGATTTAAGGCGATTTTTTTTATGTTGCAAAAGAAAAAGTTCTGAGGAATTTGATGTGAAAAGAATTTGAAAAAAGAAAATGACGAACGTCAGCTTATGTAGTAAATAGGCAAAAACCCGTCATTACTGATCATGTAAGTCACTTGCACATTGTGGTAAGCCGGTTTATCTCCAGATATTAAACGGTACATTGATTCATCCTTCCCTTCCAAAAATTCAGTCATATCTAGCAAATGTATCTGGTTAAACATAGCAGAAATCAAAGCAAATAGTACATCATACATTACTGCAGTCTACTAGTCTGATATAGGAACATTGAGCACAGCTAATCAGCGACGGCTGCGACCGGAAGCGAGAGGCGGTAGACGTCAGCTCCGGCGGTCGAACGGTGAGCGAGTCCCCCCTATTAGGACGTCCCGGGTTCGATAGGCCTCAATCGAGTCGTCTGACTGGTGCCACGGTTAGTCAATTATGAGGGAATGTGAGACCAGCTCACATATTCCATCCCCGACTGACACCTCCATCACGAGAGACGTCAACTTCAGCAAGCACGTGAAATGGACCAGTAACAAAAGTATTGGGAGGGGGGGGGACAATACGAAATAAAATTATTGGAACGTTATTCATGGGATATTAGTCCATTTATCAACGTAATCCATCATCTGAGCAAACCATTCAGGACAACACATTACTAAATTTACAATTACTCATGAAACAATTCTATAAAATGTCAATAAATTTACTACTAAATGTGGTTTCTTGCAGATGAAAACATTTCAATCGACAAAGTAAACACAAGAAGAACACATAAATAGGTAATTAAAGAGATTCCATGAACAACATACTAGCAATCATCACATGGCCGTGAAAGGTAAAATTCTCAAAGTACTTGCATAATTTTAATCGTGTTAACTTTAACGTTTCTTCAACAGCAACGGGGAAATAACATGATAAAACCATATTGACATTAAATTTTCATTGAGATAAGTATCGAGAAAAAAGAAACCAGCCTATGTATCCTTCGTCCAAAGGGGAGAAAAAAACGTAAATGTTCGCTTTTTCCAAATGTATTTCATTACATCAATTTATTCTCTTAATTTCTAAATAATCAATTTCACAATTATTATAAAGATACTATAATAGTTTCAGAGAAGATGATTTTGACAAAAAAGAATAAACATCGTTATTTTATTATTAATTAGTACGCTTAAAAACTCTAGAATTGAAGTCGCAAACTAGGCTGTGAAACCAGCTAAATGGTTACCGTTACCTCATTTGTTTACATCCGCATAGCGTGATTAGGGGGTAACCCAATCCGTTACACATCATCGACAGGACTAAATGCTGATCGTTGCATACTTGGCTCTTCGATTTGGAGTCTTTAGCCTGCAGCAAACATACTTATGAACCCAAGCTAGGCTTTTAAAAGGTTTCTCCTTTACCATTATGTAATTTGTCGACATCTCTCAAAAGAAATCCTTAGCTAGAACGGAAGCTATTAAAGATTCCACTGATGTTTTTCCTCACCAATTGAAAAAGAATACTAAGATTTCTATCGGACAGCACATACTCTAGCTCTGTACCATTTTTTGCGCCAACCCAAATTATCCGACTCGTCTTACCAGGAACATTAAGCCTAAATCAGGCCGGTGAAAAAAGCTCGGAAGACTCCAGAGAGAAAACATACAGACTCCTTTCCGTGCTGTCCATTACTCAACATAAAACTTTCCTATGCCCAGAACAGCTACTTTTCATCTCCACCGAGAAGAAAAAAAATCCGACATTCGCATCTAGGTGCTCTTGTTTTAACGGAGGAGCACTAAAAACAAAGAAAAGTAGCACTTAAAACAGCGCTGCTCTTCTTTTTCGTTTGGTCGCTGGCCACACTCCACGGTCCCAGCCAGATCTTCACAGTCGGACCACGCGGTAACCGAGGGTGGGTGCAAGGGAGACGGAAGCTGCGAGACAGGAGGCGGCAGCGAGAAAGTTAAAGAAGATAGAAGAGAATGGAAAAGGCGATTCGTTGACGAGAGTACCGTGTGAGAGAGCGCGTGCGGGCTAAGAACGCAAGGATGGAGAAGAAAAGAAATTGAGGATAGAATGGTGATAATAGATTTTCGAGGACAAACGGCGGTTGAAACGGTACAGGAACAAAAGAGAGATTGCAAAAAAAATACAACGGCTGGCAAGACATAAGGAAGTAGTTAAAAACATAATTCTTGGGATGGGTGCGTTTGAGACTGCAGCTGCGGTAAGGTGACATGTGAGAAAGATGAAGAGCATGGAAAATGTGATACTATTGGAGAGCATTGGAATAAGTAAAGGAAATACATTAAGAAGGTAAGGTGGGAGATTCATAGGTAAATGTTGGGGGAAAGTGCTACCTTCTGTGGGGATTTGAGAAGCAAAAGGGAAGTAAATATTCAATGAGACAGGTAATGGGAAGGATTATGAAGTCGATACAGGAGAACGAGGAAACGATGGTGGCAACCACTGTAGCAGTACGTGGCAACCACTGTAGCTCACAAGAATGGAAGAAAGATTATGAGGCTGTGGAAATCAGAGAAGACAGAGAGATGAGAGTACAGCCAAGAAACAAGCACCAAAAGCGGACGTGACAAAGACAAGAATTAATGGAACTACATCACGCATGCTACTGAGAAATACGTACGCAGAAGTAATGAGACAGCAACAAAACAAGATGCAGACGAGGAATAAGTGATTATCTCAAGGAATAATTCATCAGTCTCTCAGGTATGGAGAAAGCGTCAACAGATGGACGCCAACAGAAACCGCGCAATTTGCGGTCCGGCCACGCACGACATCGGCTGTGGAAAGGCGTCGACCAAAACAGGTGGCGTGGTCGCTGGGACCGCGCCACCGGACGACAGCTATTCGTCGCCAGCGCGGACGTCGGGCAAGCGGCGGCAGGGCGGATGGGAGTGAGGGTGTGTGGATCGGAGCGGGACGATGATGGGAGGGGCGAAGCTTGGCAGGTGTTTGCTCAGAGTGAAGGCGGGATGGGTGGGTGGGAAATGGGTGTGGTGCAATGGGATGGAAGAGCAGTAAGAGGTGTGATGTTGCTAGGCTGCGGTAAGGGGGTAGCAGGCGGGGGGGGCCGCAATGGGAACGGCGGGGTTGAAACGTGATCGGGTGGAGCGTAGGTGCTAGGAGTGGGTGCGAGGACGAGTGGAGACTGTGGCGGAGCAGTGCGAGGGTGGTGGTCGGAAGGAGCCGTTGCGGACGGAGGCGGGGGTCATCGGCTAGGGCTGGGGCGGTGGTTTGGGGTGGTAGGAAGGAAGCGTGGTGGAGAGCAGGGTGGGGTGTAGTGGCAGGAAGACGTGGCGGAGAAGGGTCAAGGGTATTACGTGGGAGGCGGGGATAGTTAAAAAAGGTGGCCCGAGCGGAGCAAGAGGTTCACGGGTGCGAGCTAGGAGGAACGTGCTGGGAGGCGACGCAAGGTAGGTGTGAAAGCGGGGGAGGTTAATACGTAGATGGAGCCCTGGAGGAACGGTGCCGGACGCCTGGGAGAAGCGTGTGAAGTGCGGTAGTGCAGGGTGGGTGCGGGCGCGGGGGGGGGGCGGAAGTGGTGGAATACGATCAGGACCCGGATACAGGGTGGGGCGTGGAGAAAGGGTGGAGCTGTCGAGCGGGGGCGGAGCGGGGCGCGGTGTGCGTGGCGGGGTCAGGTCAGGGGAGGGGTGAAAAAGAAACGGATTGGCATGGACCGAGTCGCCGGCGAAGCGGAGTGTGTTGAGATGGAGGTGCGGGCTTCGCAGGTGTAGCGAGATTGTGGCGGCTAGCAACATGGGGGCGGTGCAGGGCGTGGGCGGGGCAGGCGAAAGGGCGAGCGCGCTGGCCGGGCCCTGTGCTGGACGCAGGCGGAGGTGCAGGGCCGAGAGTCTCTCCATCAGCGCCCCTGTGGCGGCGCGCCCTCGCAGCCGTCGCCGACAGCTGCTGGAGGGCTCCGCGCCCGCGCACATATTTCACACCGTAATGTCGCCATCTTGCGCACGCCGCCGCAGAGGCCTCCTCCTCGAGGTCTTCGCCGCGGCGGCGGCGGCGTCGTAGTAAAGCGTCCAATGCCCACCGCTCACGCTGCCATCGCGGCTACCCCTCGAGAGCCAAAGCCAAGAAGCCAGAGCCAGAGATGCACTACGTCCACCCCGTGTTCAAAAAAGTGGAGAATGCACCTATATTTCTAAAAATTAGTGTTTTAAGAAAACACTGACGAGATAAAAAGGAAATAAAGATTCCCAATAATAATATTCAGAAGAACATGAAACTTTTTTCTGGATCGATTTTTGAATATTTCCAGTTTACTAAAACACAAATAATACACGATAAAATTTCAAAATGGGTTTGTAACGTGGAAATATGAATCGCTGTCCTGCATGGCACAATCACTCAAAACACCATCATGAATAAGATTAATTATTTGACATTTTTAAATAACAAATTTGAGCCGTCTTCTTCAATGTCTATTCTGAGGAAATTTACAATTCCATTTTAAATATACTTTGTTTATTGCAAATTATTTTCCTGCAAAAGAATGCACAATCTTGTGTGCTGCAATAGGTAAAAAAACAGTCTCAAAGATTATTCCGAATGCCCTTGTAATCGAGTTGCACAAGGCGCCTGGTTGGTAGTGCGTGAAACTATTTTTCTACTAAACCAATTTTTTATTGCAATGCTAATTCTGCGGTAGTTTTGCCAAAGATCCAGTGGGTCGGGTGCCAATTTTTAGACGGGGAATACAAAAAGTGACAACGAATTCTTATTCAAATCACCTGTGTGGCCAATCGTCTTACCCCTGCTCATTATGATTCATAGTACGTGTATTAGCAAAAGTGTCCGCTACTTCGTTCATTTCTAAAGAAAAGATTCAAATGTTTTAACAAGTCTTTGTCACGAGACGTAATCTTTCATCACACAAAGCTTGTCAAAGATCTACTACATCGCGATATATGCGCCGTATACGTTCGTACACAAAGTATCTTTAGACCATTGATTGAGTAGTTGGATGAGCTGGTCCATGTTAATCTAAAAAACAATGTTGGTTCTGCTAATCATTACAAGAAAATGTAATGCATAATAGTTGATCAAATCCAAGCCTCCCGTAGAGCCTGAAGTGGGTCGCGTTAGCGAAAAGAGAACCAGCAAGAAATCGGTCACTTTGCCTACACAGCACGGATTAGATGAAAGCCTTTATTCCGATTCACTTTAATACCATTATTTTTAGATCCGCCCGTCTCTTCTAGTATTTCTAAAAGATATATAAAATCGTTCATGAGTTTTGTGTAAGAACCGTGAACATCATTAGCTTCTGTACACAGTTTGCTATTGACGTTCACCTTTCATGCTTCATCTCTAGATCTTAAAACTTCTTGGAGTATATAAGGTTATTAACATATTATATTTAGAACCAACCTTGAGTGATCAAAACGCACGATTTAAAACATTGTAAAGCGCACATGCGCAACATTTAAAGTCAAAAGTCAATATCTGACGCGTGAAGAAATCAAAACAAGGTAATTACTAAGATAAGCATGAAGGTCATTCATGGGTTCTCTTTCAATGATTGAATCAAAAGTTTATGAATTTTCTACAAATGGCAATCAAAAAATATATACATGTATAAAGATTAAATATTACAAGTGTCAATAACGTAAGATAAGTTACCAATTCTCTCAGGTAGAGTATTTCCATCCAAAAATAAGTTATACGTATAACACATCCACTTCTAAAACAGATGAGCAATCTCTGGGAGGTAAAACATGCCTCTTCCTCCTTCTAGAGTGCAATGCATCAATGCATATCAATGAACAGCATTTGATCCAAATAAAAAAATTAAGAATTGATTCATTTAATTTGTTTTGAGAAAGAATAAAATTTATTTTGGAACAGTATTCGACTGATCACAATTTGATAGAATTTAAAAAAAGACTAAACAGTTGTGAAAATGAAAAACATAGATAATTACAAGAAAGTGGTGACACTTTAGCTCCTGATAGAATTGAAGTTTCTCATTACTTTGGCAGGCGAGCATAAATATAGCAAATCAACCTTCATTTTAAATTTCATCGCTACATTTTAAATTTTGCTACGTGTGTATTGGGGAGTTGATCTGCTTGAAAATGACTGGGAGTAGATCTTGCCGGTTCTCTTTATGTCAGTTTATTATTAAAACGATCTCGAGTGTAACGGGCTTCCTGACGACTGCGAAGCGTATACTATGTACGTACCTAGAGATGATGAGTAGGTTTGCGTTTCCCGGTAGAACAAAATATCGCTAGTTACGCCTCACAAAGGCACCCATAACAAGCGTGAATGCACGCGAATTCCCGACGTCCTACTATTAAAGTCGCTGTTGCGGAAGTTGAGATAACCGCCTTCAATACCGCAACCCTCTACGTACACACCCGCTCCTAATTCCCACTGAATTTGCCACTTCCGATGTCTCCCAGAGGATCTGAGCGATTCTCACAATTTTTAAAGTAGCGATACTCATACTTTGGTTTCCGGCACTTCTGTCATTGGTATCGATGATTAAATAGATAATATCAAGGTGTGGATATCAAAATTCCAGCATCGATGTTACGAAAATCTCTGTATATCGATCTTTCAATCAGTAAATATGTTTTAACACAGTAATTCTTTTCACTCTGGGACTTCATAAGACTACTTAGTAGTATTGACAACGAAAAAATAACTATTGTTTTCCTCTTACGTAACTGATTAAAATAAATGGTTAAGAAAAATAACAGTCAATTATGAAAATATATATAATGTATTAAACATTTTTCAAGTAAATTGAATCTCGAGTAAAATGTACATAATATTATTTGGCATCGTGTGTCAATAGAAATCTAAATTATTGCTAATGATTCCTGAGGTTCAGTATTGTCGTATAATTATTTGTTCTGATGTTAGTATTGGCACCAAATTATCGATTCAAGTATCGCAGCATACTTCCAGCACAAACGCTTAGCAGTGGTTTAATGCATAAGTTAGCTAATCATTAGTGCAGAATAAGCAGGTGCTTAGCACCCCCCTTGGGCGAGGTAGCTTATAAATGTAAATACACTTTTATATAAGTAATAAATATGGAAAAAATAATCAAATATCAATGATGATAACGAAAAGGTCATAGTCAAATTTAGAGAAGCACCCAAAATTTTGCTCGAGCAGAGGGGGGAGCTACCAGTTCTCTGTCCAGCCTACTTGATGTTTTCGTACAAAAAAAATTATGCTGAATATAAAATGTATTTTGTTAATTTATTATTAAATCCATAACGTAATAAGTGATGTAGTAAATGACTTTTGTCAGTATAGAAAATAGTTTTCTTTAGTATGTACCATTGGGCTCGGAGAGAGAGGAGGTATCTGCAGCCCCATAAGCCCCTCCCCCCTGTTGGGTGTGCCACTTGTCAAATACAAACTAGTTTTGTTTACTTAATTAAGTTCAATATTTTAATAGTTTTCGAGGACCACATCAGAGATAGGTCATGCTTAAGGCCTTTTATAGTTATTACCGTGATTAGGCCGATGTAAAGTAAATAAGTCTTCTTTGTGACATCGGTCGTTTGTCGGCCAGTGCTTTTCGCAACAACCTCTAATAATGCCAACTTTTGGTACGATCTTTTTTTTTCAATTCTTCCAAACTTAAGACAAAGTGTTAAGATCCGAAAAAAACACCGGGAGGTTTCCCTGCATTTATGTAGAAAAAAACCAGCATAGTATTTCGAATAGATATTAACCCGGCCCTGTAACGCCTCCAATGCCGATTGGAGTTTCGGCGTGAAACCCACGTCCGTTGTATCTCGGACTTCAACTACACACCGAACTAAACTGGAAGCTCTATATTCGCAACAAAATAACTCAAGCCAAAATAAAATTACCGCAGCTAAAACCACAAAACTCTCATAAGACTTCTACTATTGTACGCCTGCCAAATATTGATTAACGCCTCCAAAACCAGTACAAAGAAAAGTCTAATAATATAGAATCAATTCCTTAGAACAACAGCCAACGCCTCAAGGTTCGTTTCCAACCACCAACTCCATGAGGAATTTCATCTGGAACCAGTAGCACAGCACTATTTGTCTATCCACTAACTTTTACTCCAGATTAAATCAAAAGCGCTCCTTGGTGCCAGTCGAGACTACAAAATCCTAACTACCAGACCCGAATTAAATACAAATATCCCTATTATTCCTTTCTAATACAATTCGCTAAATTAGAACCTAATTAGAGGACTCGAATGAAAATCCTCTCTAGTTATAATAGTTAAAGGTCAATTATAAGTGAGTTAATAAGGGATCAATACATAAGTAATTTTTTATATCTAAGGAATGTACCAACCATCAAATACAAAAAATGACTGCCGTAATCCTCACCGCTGCCGCTGCAACGTTTTATTTCATGTATTTTTATTTGCCATCTGTTACCGGTTGTGAAGGAATTTGCAGTCCTCCATGGATTCATTTTCTGTAGGAAACAAATATAAATAGTGTACACTCTTCATAGAACATCACAAGACACATGATAATTTTCGGTTATGATCATATACCTTGCATTCAACGATCGAACCTACGAACATAGAGATCCAGGGGATGAAACCTGCACAATCTTCTTACATCTTAGCTATTATCTAGTAAGTTTAATGCTAGGTAATTTGGTTGATTTTCAAGGCGTTTGTAATATTTTTGAAAACCGAATTGGACTTCTTGGTATATTGTAGGTATAATGAAGTCCTTGCGTAAAGTTTTTTTTCGAAACAAACCACAGGACATTGGCAAGCAATCTTAAAGTTTTTGATTGAAATGCCGCTGCAAACTACCGCCGTGGCCGTTGCCAACGCCAACACCAGCCCCGCCACGTGGGCCCCACGCCACGCCCGCTCGCCGCTCGCTCTCTCCGCTCCGCTCGCTGACTCAGCGGCAGCGACTCTTCCGCCCCCCCTCCCCTTCCCATCCCCCCCTGTGATCGTCCGCCGCCCCATCACGTCTGCCCCGGAAGGGCGGCCGCACAAGTGATTTATACCAATTCGGAAAAAATATCGCCGATTGGCGCAATCCCCACCAATGTCGTGTTAAGGTACAGACTTGGATCTGCAGAAACGTTTCGGAATGTACAAGAAAAAGGATCAGATTAAAAGAAGGATTTTATGTGAACGTTAGGAAACGAAATGCAGACGTTTAGGGAAAATTGTGATGTAGAAATGATGTGTTCTAATCTACTGCGTTTATTTGTCTAAACGAATTTATGAGAGATAAATATTACCGAAGAAGTTCTCCGAATTCCTCTCCAAAGCAAACCACCTCGCATTCCTTCTTATGTAACTCCAATAACAAAATGGTTTGTAAAATATCATACAAATATTTCCGTATAAAATATTTTACACTAGCTGAATGCCCACCACTGTCTTCCTGCTCTGTCAGCTAACGACTGCTACGACTTGGTTGTTCCATGCCGCAATCGCTTCGTCGCTTTCGTCTCCTAGCTCAGCGCTTCTTTCGTCCCAGCTACATCCTGCACTGCCCGCTCATCATGACCTCCTTGACTCTACACCGCAACGCATAGCAACAATGACGCCTAGGTGAATTGTAAATTGCATTTAAATGCGCCATATTGTGCTGCAACGCCATCTAGTGAAGAGCTACAACAAAGTGAACAGTACAAAAACCTTCTCCAAGAAAAAAAAATCACTAAGATATGACAAGTTTCATGGAGCTAAGTCAAACGGTGTCGGAGTTTATCCATCTCTGAGAAACCAACGTCAATTTATATTATATCGTGACCATCATTCCTTCCTCTTCCAACTCAGTGTCAACATGATTACTTTATAACATGCACAATTATCACGTTATTAATAGGAAATCATTCTGAATTATACTGAAGGCAAGATAAAAAAGTTTTCATATCGCTTATTACGTTCTTCAGTTCTCAAGTGCTAAAGTAATCGATCTCACTTCTTATTAGTGTGATAGTGAACAATACTAATACATTTTATTGCTGATGTAGTGACTATTCCTCTCGAATTCAGCTATCACAGACGAAGCTTTGATTTCCCACACAGTAAAGTAAACAAACACCCCACTACTTCGTGACCTACTTCTCAACTGTCAGCACCTCACAGATTAATGGTGTTTCATCAAGGAACAGTCATTACGTAGCCCGGAGTATTTGTTAGAAGAAAATCTACAGATCTTAACGACTGCAGGCAGAGAGTAGTAAACGAAAACATAGCGGCCGAGTAGCCGAGTGCTAATGAGAACAGTTCTCTCAACCTGAGATCCTTTCACGTGAGCCGACTTCTTCTACAAGCTCGTCTCAATAAACGAGTTTGTTTTTAAAATAAGACAATGCTCGATTATGATGCTAAAATAAATACGAAAACAAATCAGGTGTCTGTTTGCAGCGCGCTTAACTCATCTGCTTATCGCTCACGGCGCCGCTACGTCGCAACCACGCCCACAGCTGCAAGCACGTGGAAGTTCGACTTTCGCACTGGGCGCTCGTCGCAACTGTGAATAGAGATAGCACTCCGTATCTCGCCGGCGCCAGTTGCACAATATCTATACCAGCGAACTCTCAACGAAGTTCAATATTCTCTGGCCGAGGGCATGGAGCGTTTGTAATCGAAGGTGGGCGATACGCAGCTGAAAAAAGCAAAAAAGAAAAAGGAAGAATTACCCTACGACTGCTATCGGTAACAAGACGCAGTGTTATTTAATATTACTCAAGATAATGATGGCGACGATAACGTCCCCTTTGCATTTTGCTTGTAGTTTTGAGGTATCGCGAATTAATCAAGACCGTAAATGGAACAAGTCGAAAGAAGTAAACATACAGCTCGTGTACAATCTCAGTCTTTGTTTTGTTTTCCCCTTTCTTACTCAATCTATACGCCATTGAAGCCCCTCAAGCGTCGATCGCTGCGAGATCGAAGTCGTGGTGGAGCGCTGCTGATAGACGAGAAGGCATTTCTCATGATTACCCAGTTAGATGGGCTTACGTACTTCTCGGAGATTTCTAGAGGCGATGTTTGTCTTGCGCCAACCAGTCTGAGTTATTTTAGGAGTGCCGCCCCCGTGAAACGATTGGAACATATTCCCTGGAACTGTCTTATTCACATTACGATTGGTTTATTGTAGAGAAGATTTAGGAATATTTCTCAGAATAATGCATTTCAAAGCGGGACTGAAATGAGTTCTGAATATTAATCAAACTCTTGGTTAAAAAATAATAAGAAAACACGCACAGATCCTTATTCATTCGAAATAGAACGGAAACTAGTAGATACTGAAATTCAAACCAAACTCATGATTTAACTAAACTTGATTATAAATATTTATTGTGAAAATCAAAGATACATGTACGTGCTTGTGGATTCACCCTTTACATCCCTCTAATGCATGAAATATTACAATAAACAATCATTACTCATTAAATCATACGTTTCTGAATGAGCACATAATAAACAGTAAATTAAACATTTACAAAAAATAAGAATTAAAAAAAATTGCGGATTTATTGTCTGCTACTTTTCAACCATTCAAAAACTGGATCTGAATCTCTCTCCTCTGTTTGGCTGGCTCTCTCGCAACCGCATCTCTCCACCGCTTCCTTCGCCGGCAGGTCACACACCCATCCGTCTGCAACGAGAAGGCAGCAAGACGTGAACGACACCGCGCACGCAGTCCACGCAACAATTAGCGCCCAACAACGCAACAATTAGCGCGCTACTAGGTGTAATCAGGCGGCTCTAATCAGTGGTTTTGCGCTGGCGGCCGCCGCGGCATGCCGTGGCCACGGGCGCGCTTCGGGCACTGTCCCCTTGGCGGCGCTCGGATCTCACGAGACGAGAAACACGCTGGGTGATTGAGTGATTTGTGATTCCGGGCGCGTCAACTGGTAAGTCCCGTTAGTGTAGTGCACGTTTTTTATCCTCGAGAGGTGGTGATGATCTTTCCCTGCTGGACGACAAGATCCGGCGCCGACCTACCGTCGGCTAGCGGAGATTTTCCTCGAACAGTTATTTTCCCCAAACGTGGCACCGCTACAGACAGGACAAGCCCTAAGCTCCTGACATGTGTGGTAGTGTAGTGCACGTGAGTGTGTGTGTAACTAAGGGGTGAAGATAACACAAGGAAGAGGAAAGAAAGATCTCGCGAGGTCCGTGGCCCGTTCGCTGGGGTACTTCTCCGGCACTCGACAGTTATTAATCGGAGAGATTTACTTGGTATAAAACGTACTAAATATAACTGAAAACGTCCAGACATAAATAGTAAATTGAGTGTAATAAATTAAATTAGGGAAAAGTTTCGAAAGGATTTGGGAAAACCTTTCGAAAGAATGAATAAGGAAATATATAAGCTTGTTGCGCCGCTACGAATGTTGACCGTGCAATCTAAAGACATTTATGGGAGACGTGTCATCTTAAAATTACTACTTTGCCCAGGATAAAGGCAAGGTGGTCGAGATTAGGTGGACCTAATCCGTGAAGTATTTTTATTTCATTCCAGTTTGCTAAAGCGTGGTTTTATTCTTGAAATAGGGGAAAAGCCACTCGACGTTCAGAACTTTTTAACCAAATTAATGTCAAATTATGAGGATCGTAAATTTATTGATACTCTTAGAACATCTCGTGAGTATTACTTATGAAATGATTAACAATTTGAAGAGCAAGGGAGTCTGATTATGGAATACTAATGTTTCATGGAAGACACAACGCATATCGACGTAAATTCATACTTAATATTATGCGACGGAAGCTTGAAGACTTCTCCAGCCTCTCGCCTTCCCGACCGCCTCTGCGATAGACAGTGAGTTCGAGCCAAATAAATATTGTTAATGTTGTAGTAGAATAAGTCGGAGAATAAAGGCGACAAAGGAAAACGTGATGAAGTTAATATTATTTAAATAAAGAATTAACAAAACATTATTTAAATCGTACTGTGCTTCTAAAAAAATGCCAAAAATCAACAGCGATGTGTGGAAATATTTTGAAAAAGTAGAGCCAAGAAAAATTGTAAAACTTGGCGATTTTACGCATTGTTTAAAATATATGAAAAATTTCACAAGATTACACTAGATTAATCGATTAATTCGGAACGATTAATCGATGCATATTAATCTAATTAAAAAAGGAAACGATTACATATTAATACATTATTATTTAATAATCGACCATCCGTAGCTTCTACCGCGCCGCTTGGAGAGGCACGTGCCAACCCCTAGACGAGGCCGCCGCGCCGCTCTCGCGGTGCAGGCGACGCCCCTGGCGTCGCGACGCGCGGGGGGGGGCGAGGGCGCTCGGCGTCGCGTCGCGAACGTGGGGCGACGGGAGGAAATAGAGCGGCCGTTCGAGCTAATGCGATATGATTGGCTCTCGAGGAGACCGTGCGAACCGGCGGCGCAGGCCGTTCTGGACGGTTAAGCATGCGATGTGAGGCATTCGAACATCGAGAGTGGAGATGCTGCAGCGATCTTGCATTACAATGGGTTCTCCTAAAGTATCTTCAAGACAAAATGGGAAATTAAAAAGAAACAAAAAACGACGAGGTTATCAAAATCCCTTGATGGCAGACTTTTTTCATTGATTAGTAATTCTAGGCGTGTCGACGTCTAAGGTAATTAGTCCCGTAAGTCTAGTGCATGTTTTATTCAGTTACGTTGCTGTGATCTTCCCCCAATCAATGGCGAGATACGGCGCCAACCTACTGTGGGTTTGCGGGGTTTTCCCCAACCACATGTCTCTCACAACGGGGCGCCGCCCTAGCCAGGACAAGCTCGTAGCTCCCGACTGGTCTACCAGCATGTGAGGTTGTGTAGTGCCTGTAAGTGAAAGTGTGTGTAAGTAAGGGGTGAGGATAGGACAAGAAAGAGGAAGGAAAGATTGCGCTCGGTCCATGGCACATTTGTTAAGTATTACTCCGACATTCGCCTGGTATTCATCGGAGAAACCACGGAAAGCTACCGATCAGAGCAGCCGGCCGCTAGAATTCTCCTCCAGACAGCGACCTAGCTATTTAGCTGGCGTTGAAAATCCCGCCACCGTCGGAACTCGAAACCTAGGACCTCCAAGTCAGAGGAACTGGAGTGACATCAATTGATGCCCTGAGACACTTAAGTCGGTTTGATTGCAGGAGATTGTAAAATTAACAGTTAGGAATTACATAATTATCTACAAACAATATTTAACATGCACTGGCAAATGAAAATAAATCACATAAGCGTATTTGCTAATTTTTTAATTTTTTTAATTTCAGTGTTCTCATCTTTTTTTATTGCATATCCATATAATTGCTAAGAAAAGTCTTCAATCATGTGTGATCAATTCGCGAAGAATTTGAAAGTGTCAATCTGACTTCCTAAATTTCACGACAGCAATTAAACATCTTGTCAAGTTTCACAATATTTTCAACAAGCAAGATCCGATGTTTTTATTCTAATCTGCATATCACAGAAAGCGCAATAGATTGCTATTCATTTCTCTTCTTTTGAGGTGCAAATATACCGGTATTCAGTTTTTTGCAAAGAGGGTCTATTAATTTTTCTCTGCATTGTTCGGATACTATTCGTTTCATTTCTTGTGGAGCATCACTGTTTGTATAATGTCTCTGACAGATAATCGTTGCCTGGTTGTCTTGACAGAAGCATGCGGCAGTATGAAATCAAATGGAAATATTCAATTTGCATACCCGTTCTTCGAGAGTTAACACAACCAGTGCCACTGCAAGTGCCTTGGTACTGTTAAGGAGCGGCCCATGACACTCCCCGAAACAGAAGACTAAACACAATGGTCGCGAGACATACTGTCGATTGAGGTCAAGTAGGTTTAGCCTATGCCCTCATCAAAGTGGTTTCACGTCATGAATCACCATTGAGGAGCGGAGCCAACTCGGCGCGCTTTCGTTTCGTTGCTGCATCCATGAATTAACATGAGTGCTTTGCCTGCGCATTCTCACGCCCATTCTTTTCCAAGACGGAAGTCCATTACATGCAAAATTGTGGATGTAAAGTAACAAATACAGAGGAGATGAAAAGAATTCGCTCAGAATGCAGAAAATATTAACGTGCTTACAATTAAAATAATCAATTTTGATTTCAACTCCGAGCTCAAAAAATGATTTAGAACTAAGGCTAAACAATCGGAAATATTTAATGGTGGAGTTGGTAAGAATTTGCTTACTTATAGTTAAAAGCATTACCTCGCATCGCTGAACATACTGTAGTGTTATCCTTGCACATAAAACTGATGTAAGTAAAGCACTCCCTTTAGACACATTAATACTGATACAGTCAAGGATGTAATACGCGGTATTTCTGCTCTAGAGAGACATATATGGAATACGGAAATTCAATAATCTAACTTGCCTTCAGCAGTACCTCCGATGTGCACATGCTGCTAGCCATCCAAGCCCCTGATTGTCTGAACGGTGCAAGGCCTTGTAGCAGAATCCATGCGAGTTTAGCAGTTGTAGACCCTCATAGGTGGTTCGGGCGTGATTGACTCACACCATCACGTCTTATTTGAATTATCATTCCATTCGGAATCATACATCTCGCCTCATCATTATTCACCCCGTGTGATCACCTCATTCATTCATCGCCAATTGGAAGACTGTAAACCATCCTGAATGAAAATAGTAAGCATGCCATCACCACTAGTGCACAATTTAACTGTCTTGAGACCGACCGAACTTATTACAGTATGAGAGACGAATTACGTTACGAAAATGTGTACGAGTTTGTAGTGTAAAATAAGTGCCGTCAAATGGTACAACTGGCCTGGGTATACTACTACAAGAGTACCATGTTGAAGAGAAAATGATAATCTCAATAGGCTCCTGGGAGAAAGTTCATGGAATCAACGAGATTCCTATCTCAGGAGGGAAGTGGCATTATGTTGTAGAACTACAGGAACCGTTAGAGGGAATCCTTGTCTCGTAAACATGCTTTGACTATATCTGTCGACACATAGTTATACCATTTGATGGCAAATACTTTTTTTCCCAATAATTGATGAAGAGTTGATTATAAATAAATAAATAAATAAATAAATAAATAAATAAATAAACAAACAAATAAATAAAAAATAAATAAACAAACAAACACACAAACAAACAAACAAGCAAACAAATGAACAAAAACACACAAACAAACAAAAGCACAAACAAACAAATTAATTAATTAATTAATTAATTAATTAATTATTGCAATTAATTAATGTAATTGTAATTAACTAACTAACTAAAAGCAACATTTCCTTTCTTGTGTTGGACAGGCAAGGCATCATCCTGCGCCAACTGACGGACGGCGTGCACTTCATCCAGCTCATCTACAGCGCGGACGAGGCGCTGCGCGACTGCGAGTTCGTGCGGCAGCGGCCCGTGGTGCGGGACTTCCTGCGCGCCTTCCGCGAGGACGTGGCGCGGGCGCACGCGGCCGAAGCGGGGGCGGGGGCGGAGGAGCTGGCGCTGCGCAACGTCACGTTCCGCGCGCTGGGCGCCGAGCGCTCGGCGCTGCCGGATGACGTGGCGCGCTGGCTGGACTACCCGCTGCTGCGCGCGCGCTGCCAGCGCAGCCACCGCGAGCTGCGCCGCCTCGCGCACCGCCAGCGCCACGGCAGCGCCGACGAGAAGCGACACGCGCAGGAGCACATCGAGAGGTGAGCGCGCGCGAGCGAGCGACTTCTCGCGCCACGCGCCACACGTCCCGCGCCCAGCCTCCCGCGTCCAGCCTCCCGCGTCCAGCCTCCCGCGTCCAGCCTCCCGCGTCCAGCGTCGAACGTCCTGCGCTACGCGCCACGCCCCACACACCACGTGCTACGTGCCATGCACCACATGCCACGTGCCACGTGCCAAGCGCTACGCACCCTGTGTGTCTATTTGAACAAACAGCTCAAGCATATAGATCAGGGAATCCCAACAGTGTCGGTACAGACCCTTCCTGGGGTTCCAACGAATTTTGACGGGGATCAATAATGATCAAGGGGGTCGATTGGGGGCTCAATAGCCGAAGTATGCGTCAGTGCTTTATCGGTATAGTTGAAATCCCGTTGATTGCAAGAAAATAATTATGAACTCAACAGTTTTCTGATGTAAAATAAGAAAACGTAATAATAAATTGCTTATTCGCTCCTCTTATTTCGTATCCGTTTTATTTTTTAGGAATTAAGTAATTAGGATGTTTAGAATCATGACAATTCTTTGTATCATGATTATGGATGCTGTATTTTATAGAGAAAACGTAAGAGTGAAGCAAATATTATTTTATAAAGGGTCGTTAAAAGCAAAAGCGGTTGGGAATCCCTGTTGTAAATGAATGGAATTTCTGGAATGCTGGTAAATAAGTAGAAGTAATATGAATCACGAAATAATCAAAACGTCTGTTACGGTAGTTGGGTTCACTACATTTAGTAATACAAATCGATTTGATTCTGTCAGTTCGACTCGTTTCGTTTGCGCATTTCGGAGTCAACGGCGAAGCTTCGGCCATCAAACTACACGATTAACACGAAACATACTTGAGTTCAGCTAACTCAAAACAAATTGACTGACTTTCTTTGTGTAAGTTCTCCTAAAGCATTTCTAGTTAATTTCAGTGGTGGTAGTAGATATGCTGTGATACTCTACAATATGAATTAAGAAATTATCAAATCACAAAAATAAATGTTTAATACTTATTAAAACATCCCAGAATAACGTTCAAGAACACTTTTCCCATCTTCATTGGGTCTGTAATACTACAAAAAGTATATAGGAAAATAATATTAAAGTATGGAAGGACAAAAATGAACGCAAGAATAATGTGAGATACAAATAACATAATAAAAATTACTTACTTCTGAAGCAACGTGGATCACTTAACCACACCAACTAAGCAATGAGCTTTTTATTATGTTATTTTTATTCCATATTTTTCTTATACTTCTTTTTGTCCTTCCATACTTCAATATTATTTTCTTGCACTCCTTTTGCAGTGTTATAGAACTACTGAAGAAGAAAAAAATTGTTCCCAAAGGTTTCATTTTAATTTTCTTATTTCATTCAACTTTTATTGTTGTAGTTTGATTATTTCTTAATTCATATTATGGAGTAGCACAAGATAATTTCTACTCCACTGACTTTACGCTAGAAGTGTTTTAGGAAGTTTTACGCAAGGAAAGTCAAGAGTACGATCACCAGGAATAACTCTCGCATTTTGGTGTGCTATACCAGCTTTCCGTGACTGACTATTGCGTTGCTTGAACCTCCCACCGTATCCGTCCTCTGTCGTTAACTCACAGAGACTGAACGCCGAAGTTTCCTTCTCCTCCTCCTACTCTTCCTCTCTTCTCTTCTTTCTTCTTCCGTTGACTCAGAAATACGCAACCGAAGCGAACTTGAATGAATCAAATCGAATTTCGTTGCTAAACTTAATAATCTCTGTTAAGATAGTATGGTTCAGTGTTTTAACCACTGCCCATTAAACAATGCATTTCCCTCACATTCCATTTATTGCGTTGTTTTAGCTGTTTGTCACAACGTTCCACCCCCACCCCACCCCCACTCACCTCGGTGGGACAGACCGCCCTGCAGAACGCACCATGCTTTTCGCTGCCTAGTGGTTAGAAGGCAAATTAGAAGCAAAACCAAGCATGTTGCCTAAATGCTGGGCTAAGGGTCTAAGAAATATGTCTTCTAAAGCCTGCATGGCAGGGGCTTTGCACCTTTTAATCAACACGAAACGTGATGACCTATAATTACTCGCCATACGGAGCACCGTGCTTTCGGTGGCCAATAGGTAGAGGGCAATTTGAAGAGGAGAAAAACGAGCATTTTGCCTAAAATCTGAGTTGTGACACTAGGAAATACATCTGTATTTTATAAATCCTGTAAGTTAGTAGTTCTCAACGTTTTAATGAACGCAGCCTTTTAGATACTGCACAATATAATTTAGAAAAGCAGTTTTTAAAATTTGTTGTTTTTTTTGTTAATTTTTATATTTCCAAAAATATGAAATTGCTTTGCCGCAATGTTAACATTAAATAAACAGTATGTGGAGGGTCTATCGCATCCAAAAGCTTTCTCAAATGGTTAATATCTTTAATCTCCATACGTAGCTTTGTTTTAACTTTTCGGCATTTGTAATAATAAATGTTTGGCAAAATTAGTCAGTGAAATTACATGATTTAAATTTAAAACTCAGTAATTCGGCTCCCTATCAAACAAAAAATAGGCAACTTGATATTTTTATTTTCACCCCTTTAGAGTCCAAATATTCGTTAAGTTTGGTTGTGTCAAATTAATGAAATTAATCTGTAAATTTAGCAAAACTTCGTTTTGTTATTTTTATTTTTACATCACATTGTACACATAAGATGTGTCTGCGATACCCCAAGATGTAGAGAAAGTACTGTTAGGAATCACTGGTGTTGGTGGTTAAGATCGCGAAGGTCAGTTGTTAGAAGCGTTAGCGAAGACTGGAAACGCTCCAATACGTTCATTCAGTGTGATGCGACTTGCATTTTACAGGGTTACGGACCAATTACTGGGTGACCCCTTACGTAACATACTCTGGTTTCTGCCTCAGCAGCCACGATTTGCGATGATTTTGTGAAAATCCTGTAAGATATCTGGGGAAACATATTTTGACAGGAACAAATATTTTATTAAAAAAACATGGCTTGGTTTTGCTCGTAGTTTTAGAAATATTATATTACTATCGATTCTTGTTTCTTCCCAATGCTCATCACAACTTTCTAGCAAAAATGCTACTCAATGCAAAGGTCGTATGCATCACAAGAGGAATAGATTCGTAATGAGCAATAACAGAATGTAATAAATTAATACCATTTTGCTTTATATTTATCTGCTACCAAAACAGGCAGAATATTTACATTTATTGTGTTTTGAATCCGATTAATCTGACGTACAGCTACAAAATCACATTTTTTTACTATTCAATGAACTAGGTATGAACTATATTAGTACATAATTTTAAATTCTTAAATACTTTAAATTTTATACCTACGCCTCTAGTAGTTTTAGAAAATTCAATTCAGAAAAAAATGTTCAATTCTCAACAACACACGTGGTCCGTTGAAGCTTTGCTAATAGAGCATATCACATGCCAAGTTAATTTCCGCGAAGCGGCTTCGCCATCCAGCGTTTATTCTCGGAAAGATCGTCTAATGCTGTGAACCCAAATATTTGAGGAGAACAGATAACGAGGGCCTATTAGTGTGCGCCCAGTTGGCCGAGGTCCTCCTCCTCCTCGTGGTCGTTGCTCTCGCCGCGACTGGATGTCAACAAGCCCCAGGCAGCCCCCAGACCGCAGCCGTGCCGCCGCGGGCGCGCGCTCAGCCATCCCAGGCACGCAAACGCGCGTCGCTCCAGCGAACAGCGCAGGGGGCCTTGGGATGCGACGCAGAGGGCGAACAGCACAGGGGGCCTTGTGATGCGACACAGAGGGCGAACAACGCAGAGGGCCTTGGGATGCGACACAGAGGGCGAACAGCACAGGGGGCCTTGGAATGCGACACAGAGGGCGAACAACGCAGGGGGCCTTGAGATGCGACGCAGGGGGGGCTTGGGATCCGACTCAAAGGGCGCGCGGATGGCGGCGACTCCAGGAAGGTTTTTAGGGCGGGGGAGAGGAACAGTCTCAGTTTGGTCCTGACAATAGCGGGGAGGGGAAACTTTAGTTTAGACCTGCCACAAATGTTTACTCTTTCTCTTCAACATCAATTTTTTATAGGGAGTTCCAAAATCGATTTTGTTATAACATTTTTGGACGATCTCGCAGTCGTCAGGATAGAAACTTTCATCTAAGAGATGTAAAAAGTAAAATAAGTTGATATAATTTTTCATTTGCACTCAATATTTTACTTAATATTATTTATAAATACTCGTATAGTAGTGTTTTGTTAATTGTTAGCATAAAATTAAAAATGTACGAGTGTATTCACAACGAGAATACTACGTACAAGATAATAAAATTGAGCTACATTACAAAAAATGTTGGTCGTTTGCGGGGGTCATAGCTGTCATTACTCCCACCTTGAGTTCAACAATGCGCGTTCGTAATACAACTAAATCTAGTAAAACAGAGGGGGATAAATACTCCGAAGGTGACGAAAAATTGCACAGATTATACTTCTATCACATACGGTTTTTAAATTGATATTAAATAATTAATACATACATTACGTTTTAAATTTAATTCTTTTATTTATTTCCCTTCGTGCAATTGTAATCCGTTTTACAGCGAAAATACCATCACAATGATGAAACAAGGGTTTCACGGCTTTAAATTGCACAAGAACATGCCATATACGAACAAATGGGACTGTTTCAATTTTCCACATTCCTCATCCCAAATTTCGGGCAACACGTTTCTTCGTGTAGTACGTAGCGGCGTTCGGTTCCGATACCTTTAGGCACGGCTCTGCCACCTCAGAAGCCAATCTGCGCATGCGCGCGTTCGCCAAAACTCCGAAAATCTTATTGGGGCGAGTTGCAAGCTCCCTTTTCCCATCGACTCCGCGCTCGTTTCCATTGTTATGCAACTGTAATGTAGACCCTTACACATACGTCAACTTCATCAATTCGTGAATAAAGACTCTAGAAGGTACCGATGAATCTGATCTCTACCTACCATCATAACCGCTGTCTCCTGGGTGGATAATGGGTACGAATGATTCTGTGATCATACTAGCAAAACACTTTAAAGACAAGACTATTCCAAAAGTTTATGATGATTCACTTACCATGCGGTGGACCACTGTGCTTCACATGAACCAATAATGAGGCCAGATACCACTGATGAGAGCTGCCGTCAACGACAACACGGTTCATATGTGACAGTTCATCACAGCGCAGGACGATCCGCTTTAAATTATCTTTTCTGAAAAGAAAAAAAGCATTGTCAGGTATTTCTTGTAAGTTTTCTTGATCAATTTTTTCTCTATTTTAGTCAGGTGTATTCTGCCAAATTTTGTCAGTAGTTCAGTTCACATGTGTATGAAAAGCGTAAACGAATTTTCACCTTCGGGAAATAGTTCGAAGTCACATAGATATTCTACGTGGTACAGATTAACCTAAATTTGTAAAATACTTCTTTAACAATGAATTAAGAAGCCTATCGTACATCAAGTTTAATACAATTGAAGTTATTTCGAAATCCTTGCGCCCCTCTAAATTTCGCACCCTGAGCTTCTTCTACAGGGACAAGTGTTCGACGCACGTATTTCTGTGGGTATTTGAAGACATTCAGAGGTATAAGTTCGCAATTCTTGAATGATTAAAGATGCAGATATCGATATCATTTCCCTTGCATTGAATAATCGAATTATGACAGTCTTGGAATGTTTCTAAAATCTTGGCAATATGTTTATCGTTCAAATGCGGTCTCAAAGGTTATAGCTCCCTCCAAGTATTCAGTTAAAAACGAGGCTCTGTATACCAGATCACAAAAGGCCGTTAAATTGTACTTTGTGTATTTACACGAATAGTTTATTACTTCGTCATCTCAATTCAGAAAATCACAAAACGATATTATGAGGCATCAACTTACAATGTATTATCAAATCTCACTTTTGATTTTTATTGATTTCAACACCTCAATTACCACACGTCATTAATACATTTTAATATATTGTAGGCAGAGTATTTACCAAGCGAGTTGTTACCTGCCCTTTTAACTTCTGCATTTCTAGAGCTCACTTAGTGACCAAGCTTCTTAGCACGCATTTTTGTCAACTTGTGTTTGGGTGATTGTGTGTGTGTGTGTGTGTGTGTGTGTGTGTGTGTGTGTGTGTGCATGTGACTGTGTTTAATTTGTTCTCTACTTACAAGAGAGAAAAAAAGCCACTTGGAGCTGGTATTTCGAAAAGGACTGGTATGGATTTCACATGTTTCAGCATGTAAGTGCCCAAGTGTGTGGACTGCCTTTGCACGAACCATATTTGTTCCTTGCAAACCTAACAGTTGTGATGTATTTTATTTTGTATTGAGCAAAGTCTCTCAGGAGAGTTGAAAAAATTGTATGTACAAGTATGTTGTTTTGTTTGCTTTTCTTTTTGCACGTCGCTTGTATCACTAATTGTCTTTGTGTCAAATTTAGTGCCTAGCGTAATAACGATTTATTTAGTTCAAAAGGGGGGGAAATAATAATTACGAGCTACCAAGGGATCAGTATTAAGGAATCAGTAGAAAATTTAACGTTGTATTTTCCTTGTTTTCTTGCATTAATGAGGGCGATACGAAAATCACGATTTGTGAATATCAATTTCCTTCCTCAGCTGCAATTTCCTTCCTCAGTTACAATTTCAACAAAAGGCGAGAAATAAGATTACATAGTTCTGCTAATATTAACATAAGTTATTTTTCGAAAATACTACCGACTATTTCTATTTTATAGATTTACATTGGTAAATTATTTCCTAGCCTTTTTTATCTATCATTTGGGCGACTAATATGATAATACCTTGTATTCACGATTTTATGGGAAAAATTAATGAACAATATTATAATATGGGATATAGTATAGCCTAAGTTTAAAACAGTTTCCAGACAGAATCGTCTGAACAAGAGGATCCGTATGTCTCAACCGTAAGGATCACATACTTGAAAGACCCGAAAACGTATATTGAAAATAAATCAACTTTGCAAAGATTTTAATAGTTATGTACTTATTTTAAGGATATATCAACGTCTGTTATCTTGCTTCATTTAATTAGTTTTCTAACCTTATTAAATTATATTTTAATAAGGTCATAAAACGAATACAATCACACACAAATTAATGGAATTACTTTATTTGTGAGACAGACGAGTGCTTCAACTCAATACTTTCAATTTTATATTACTGGCCACATAACAAAGTATTTAAAAATGTTGATATATATTACAGTTGAGCATCTAAACGTTTGCAGAACTAGATAAATTTACTTTACTCACTTAAAGCTCAAATGTTAATATCGAGGGGGGTATTATTAAATATGGAGTAGAATCAATGAACATTGAATATCAACATTTCCTGATTTACGTTGGCTAAAAACAGAAAAAATAAAACCCAATTCATTAGCTTAAAAACAAAAACACATTTAATTATTTAAGAACGTTGAAGAAATATGGCAACAATTTCAATGAATCCCTGGGTCTTGTCCACCGTTGAAGACAACTGTGTCTCCCAACATTTCCGATGTACTCTACCACAGTGCTACTAATGTATAGTATGCATTAGATCTGTAACTTTCAACAGTGTACAGCACCACGCTTCTGCTGCTTTTCTGCTGCTCCCGCCGCCGCTGCCACCTCCGCAGCCGCCGCCGCCGCCGCCTCCAGCCGTCACACGGACTCTGTTGCTAGCACGGGGGGCCACGCGCTCACGAATCTGAACATTAACTGCACATCCCCGAACTCGAAAGCGCTGTTTGACTCCTGGTACTAGTGCACTCAGTCCCTCCTCTACCCTTCAATCTTAGAGCTGGTGGCGGAAGTGAACGGACGGTGCTAGATTGTGTTTACGGGTGTGGCGTTGTGTTTGCCGTGTGTTTTGCACATCTTTTTCTTTTTGGACTATTTCAAATATCTAACCCTTTTGTTTCGTCGTGTGTCAATGTCAAAATGGTGATGGTTTTCTGCATTTGGTTCCAAATAGTCTTTATATTTTATGTTTACTCTCGTTGTACTGAACCTCTTTTTATCTTTTACTGTAGTCTGTAAAGTTTTTATTTAATATTTAGAACTGATAATTTTTATTAAGTAATTGAAATTTTTCCCAATTATTTAGTAATATCTCCAGCATACAATGATCCATAAAATCAATATTGAAATGAAAAACCGAAATGTATTTGGAAGCCTTCTATTATACTACGCAACACAAATTTATATTAGTTTTTACTTTTTCCGCAGTTACTTTTTAATCGTTTACGACAAAACACAAGTAAAATCAATGTTAATAAAACATCATAAAAAATCAGAAACATTAGAAAATGTTTTCTTTTCGGTAACGGGAAAATCACCTTCTCCGTTAACCGTAACTGCTATCTTGCCTAAATTGTTTAAAGTACTTTTTAGATTAAATATTTGAATTTATTTACATTTTGGCTTCAAAAATCTTTAGCTTTAATGCTTCAGAAATTCAAGAAGTCGTATTGGAACTGTTAGTTTGTTAAAACCATAAAAACATTAAAAAGTTTTTTACAAATAACCATACCCAATTACAATAAAAAATTTGCCGAAACGAGCATTTCAATACTAAAAATTTATACATTGCCTCAACCATTGTGAAGCAACCGAAGACAAATTTTGTCTCTATGCGACGCCAAAAAGTCTGAATGCCTTGCGTGCCTCGATTCAAAGACACCACGACATTCAAGAACACCATCGAAGACCCTTCATTCTCTCCCCAGCCTCATTAACATACGACGTAGGTGAAAGGGACTATCAAAAGAAGTCGCTCTTTCTTTTTTTTACACCTCGAGTAATATCTCCCGGACGTACTCTATCTTTCTATTCCCCTTTTATGGCATTTCCAGGTTTAAACGAGGGATCAGTGAAAACTTTATAGTACCAGGAACCAAATGGTGCGGGCCCCACCAGACTGCGACCCGATACGGTGAGCTGGGGCCGTTGTCTCTGATGGATCGTTGCTGTCGGCGGCACGACAACTGCAAGACCAACATCCCGGCTTTTACCAACAAGTACAACATGTTCAACTTGCGTCCTTTCACCATCAGTCACTGCCACTGTGACACCAGGTGAGGACACTGACTGCGAAACCACACGGGGGGGGGGGACTTTCACGGACTAGTTCGATTCCAGGTAACGCCACGCTCATATCGTCTAGGAGAGATAAAAATAAATCAAAACAGTATATATGTGTGTAACAAAGCGCAGTCTGCATCGTTCGTGCTTTTTATTAAACGTACAATGTCAAATCAGATTCTGTAAATGAATTTAAAGCAAAGACAGTTTCAACTCAACGCAAAGGTACTAACTAAACTTAGGAATAGAAAGAGCATTCGTAATTGCAAAATAAAGAGCTCGTGCCATGAATAAATTCATTATATTAAAATATTTTTTGGAAAGAAGTTAAAATTACTTACGGCAGCCTATGTTAGACATTCAAAGACAGAATTAATACCAATATTCAATAACAGCCCTTAATTAATCGTTTCTTTGCTTCTTCCATGTCATTTCAACGACGTGAAATTAATTTTCAATACGAGGAGAACTACCTTCTCATGTTGTTAACACAAAGAACGTTAAGATTGGCCGGCCTTAAAATAAACCGAACAACGTAGATGGTTGAGGTTGAAGGTGAAAGGTATAAGGTTAGAATCCGAATTGATCTGAGCATTGAAAGACACCGCACGAACGCCCATTAGAAACCTCCAGAGTCATTCCCCAGACGATATCTGCGTGACGGGTACCTCCCACGGGGCTCTCGGGAAGGGAGGCGGCGGCGGCGGCGGCGGCAACGGCTTCGGAAGCGGCGGCGGCGGCGGCACCAGCAGAACCAGTGGCGGCAGGCATTGAAGGTGAGTGCGCGCTGGCACCATTGCAGGCGGAAGCGCGAGCTGATGGACCTGCTGCGGGTCCCCGGCACCAAGTGGTGCGGCAAGGGCCGCAGCGCCATCAAGTACACGCAGCTGGGCGGCTTCAGCGGCGCCGACAAGTGCTGCCGCGTGCACGACAACGCGTGCCCCTTCTACATCTCCGCCTTCGAGGACAAGTACGGCCTCTTCAACTGGCGCATCAACACCATCATGCACTGCGCCTGCGACGAGAGGTCAGTCCTCCGCTCCGCTCCTTGGCTTTCTTCCGCTCCTCGCTCGGAGCCGGCTGCTGGCGAACGTCGTTGTAGAGGCCGCCGAAGCGATGTTGTAGGGATGGTGCCCACCATCCCTGTTTATTTTTGGAGGTTGCACTCGACAAATTCTTTCGATGTTTTAAATTTAAGATATTATTGAAGCTCGTATCTTCATAAATTATTTTTATTTTCCAGAACGTCATTACACCCTATACATTTTACTATCATTTAAAATTAGCACTCACCTCCGAAATAAAATATTCCGAAACCTCTTTCCTAATGAATAAGAAAATTGGAAATCGGTATCGAATAGAATTTTTGGTGGATTTCTTGGCCATTGATTTATTGAGGAATTCATTATTCATCGGTTTTGAATATTTAATGTATTACCGCGAAACACTTGAAACCCAAGAAACGTTCGCCTTACTATTTGAAAAATACTCTTTGTCAATAGCTAGTGAAATAAATTTCGGTATTGCTAGTTGAGAAGGTTTGAGTTAATACATTATACTGGTGTCCCACCAACTATGGACCACTCCCGTAATTTCTAAACGGTTCAGGATATCGAAATGGAGTATATGCAGAACAATGCGGAATCATGGGGCAAGTAGCATGGCGTATAGATATTGTATATAATATTGGTTGTTTTTGAGAAATTTTATCAACTTTAATTTTTTAAATGGAACTATATATTTGTCTCACCACTAATGATTATATCACGAAAAGCGGAATAAAATGATGTATCATATGTTCGTATTTTGATAGTAATTTGAGAATAGAATTAGACTTTCTGGCATTATATGACAAATCTCTAAGGTATGTTACTTGCCCCATGATTTCTCATTTTTAAGCGAAAACGGCATTTCGATATCGGGAACCGTTTAGAAGTTATGGGGGTGGCCTATAGTTGGTGGGACACCTAAATATTTTTGTGGCTTTACTTAAGAAACACTGGTAAGTAATGTAGATTTTATTCCAGAAATCATGAATTCAATTTAATGAGAACATATCCAGCATTTCTTCTGCCCGAAACCTAGAAACATTCGATTCTGGCGTTAAGAAATTCAATGTTACCCAAGAGCTTTGGTTTCGGAGTACACTCGTACATTGTTTCGCACAGGAGCTGGTACATATCAAACTCTTCACACGTCGTCAGTGATATTTCGTAGCTTGTGTCATAATGAATTGAGGGCTGGGTCATAACGTTAATTCAGATTTGTGGCTGCCATGTGTTCACTCTGCATCTCTCGTGACTCAGCCGGCTATTTTTGTTTCAGTTTGAAACAGACGAATGACACGTTACACGACACCAACCGTCGGTTGCTTTTGTCTTATAATCACCGCACTTCTTTGATCTTACAACGCAGGTCCATCTCCCGTGGCCCTCGGCCATTCTCTTATTGCCGGGTAGATGTTACTCGTATTTATGCTGTCTGGTGTAGTTTTAGCATTCAGCCCGAGGACCGCCCAATTTATACATCCCCGGCTTAATTAACAACATTCGTGAGTTGGCATTCTGAGATAGGAATGCAGGCAATCCAGTTTCGTGTTCTCTGTTGAGTCGAGTTGTGGACTTGTGAGATTTTTGCTTATTTCTTCTGACTCTACATTGCACAGTTTCTTCCAAATTGTTTTTTTCAATTTTTACAAATTTACATACTTTTTCTCTAAAGGCTTAGCATTTCATACTATAATAGCTCTAAAAGAACATAATGTTAATCAGAAATGATAAGAGAAAATCTTCAATGCATCAATTTGTGTTTTAATGTCGAAGCAAAATAAATAGTTTTAATTTTTTTCACGGCGTCATAAAGTTTTCAAACCTCTGAGAAATTTGAGTGCTTCGCATGCCATTAGATTGGCATCGTCCCTTTTATGTGCATTCGTAAAAAAGTTAATAGATCCTAATCGTTTTACAATTGTTACATCACAAGCTGTTAGTATTATGCAGTGTATTACATAAAATATTTCCAGTCTAGTCCGGTTAAATCCTGTTCTGCAGTTAACTGCGACGTACTGACCACAGATTCCGTCTTTTTTCTTGTTTCTTGTTCATTTAGTGTCGCGGTTTCTCAATCACAACAATCTGTTTCAATTTCAAATAAAAAACAATGTATTTTTTTGAACAAAACCCGTTTCATTTGAAATGTTGATATTTTTTATGGTTTCTAAAAAAAGGATTAGAAGAATACAATGAAATTAGTGGCTTTAATAAGTAACACAATATGCTGTTTTTTGTCTAGTGAAAGCGATATAATCATACCCAACCTTCGACCACATTCCCTCGAGAATATAAATAAAATATTCTAGCTCCTATTGCGTTAAGCGAGAAAATGATATCATTGAAGATAAAATAAACAAGAGTTCGCAAAGACTCGATTGACATGCAATTATGTTACGAAGGAAAACAATTATACGAAAGGAGAGCGAGTAATTAACGTTTTAAAGGTTTGCTAAGGCAAAGACATTGAGCAAGAGTTCCAACATGGCGGCTAGGGGCCACGCCGCCACTGAATGCGGGCGGCAGTCATTTGCGCCGCAATCGCAGCACTGAAGACTGAACTGACAAAAAGGAGGGCAAAAATGTCTTCTCGCAATGAAATGAAATTTACAACTGTGCCTTCGTAGACTGGGAGGTCATAGAATCTACTTTCGGTGCCGACGCGACGATGGCGAAGTCTCGCCAGCTGTGTCCTGTCGCTGCCTGGGGGAGAATTCTAGATTCCGGCTTCTGTGAGCGGATTTATTAATTATTTCGCGATTCTGAGCTCGTTAACTGCTATAAACATTATTCCCGTAAGGGTAGCGATTTTTGTATCACCGAAGGTCGCTGTGTTCTTTTGCTTCGTGATGAGATCCGTTACAGACCTACATGTCAGTGTACGGTGGTGTTCATCTCCTCCATTTGGCACAGCCCACAAGCCCTAAGTTCCCGGCTGATCCGTAGTGTACGCGAGTGTGTGTATATTTAAGGGGCGCGGATAGTACAAGGAAGGGGAAAGAAACATCGCACGCGGCCCGCGGCCCGTTTGTTAGGGCACTACTCCGGCATTAACCTGGTGTTAATTGTAGAAACCAGAGGAAACTGCTGATTAGAGCAGCCTACCGCTAGGTAACAAGCTAGCGATGCAGTTTGATAACAATTACATTTATTGATAAATTGGAATCCCAAATACACACGAATACGTTTGACTATGGGTATTAATAAAACGTCCCATTTTTGCGGTTCTTTCGTAAAATGCAACCAAAATATTTAAACAATTGTACTAAACATCACTTGACAGACATTTGTATCTTCATATATGATTGAATGATGTGAATTTAAAAAAAAGTTGACTTTTGCTTTTTTTTCTTTTTTTCTTTTTCTTTTTTCCTTTCTTTTTTCTTTTTTCTTTTTTCTTTTTTCTCTTTTTTCTTTTTTCTTTTTTTCTTTCTATCTTTCTTTTTCTTTTTTTTCCCTTTCTTTTTTTCCCTCGTCTTTCCACCCACTGTGCGTCCCCCACCGCCGCGCCGCCACTGCCGCACGAGCACGTCCAGGGGCAGCAGCGGAGACGTCTGCGGCTGGGCGGCGCACCGCGCCCGCTCGTAAAGCACGGCGACTGTCAGCTGTCAGCGGGCGACAGGCGACGCCGAAACTGTCATGAGCCCCGTTTACGAGTACCATCTTGGCATGCGCGGCCTTACCATCTTGCCGGGCGACTATTTAGTCAGTTCACGCGAAGAAAAAAGAAAGAAAGAAAAAAAACGCGAGACGCTTTTTTGGACCGCCTCGCTCCGAAATCGACCTCTGCAAAGTCGTAAATTGCGTGCGCACATATCCGTCACTAACCGTTTAAGTAAACACGGACTGATTATTTTGCTGTATAGAAGCCATGTGCTTTTAAATTTCATTTTAGAAATAAAAAGAGCATGTGGATGCTTGGGAATAAACTTTTATTTGTAATTTATATTCGATTTACAGGAAACTGGAACATTCTGGAAACATTTGATCTAGCTTTTAACATTCACTTCCTGGTCTAGCACGATATATTTTATCGGATCGCATATTTATACAGAAATTAATACACGTATCAATTGACCCATTCCCTCATGCATTTCCGTGAAAACTGCATTGCAAAACGTTTAAAAGTTGTAGGTGATGCGAAAGTTTCGTGACTCACCTTGTATATGTATGTATAATCTTTATATATTTTTTTTGTTTTTCATAGTTAATTTATTGCAGATGCGAAATTAAGGATTGTTTAATGTCGTTCTGTAAAATGTAAATTTGAAATATCACTTAACATGGTAAAAAAGCATTAAATAAAATCATCAGTCTTAGCGATGTAAGTTGTGATGGCTTTTACAGTCTTTCAGAAAAATACAACGTTATCAAAATGTCAATTCCGAAAGAAAATGCATGCGTGCCCGGGAACACACGATTTCCTTATCCGAGCGCTCATTATTTCCCCGCACCTCTTCCGAAACACCGGGCCCAAAACATGAAGACATCTAGTGGCTATAAATAAGCCCGCACTCGCTTACTTACAGCCAAAGGTTAATTTGCATTGAGGAGATTTGATACCGCAACGTTCAGGAACCTGACCGAGGTTTAAGTCACGACAAATCGTCTTACCGAGCGAGGTGGGTGTATATCAAGCGGACAGTTACTGCTTACCATAAACGTCCGCTGGGAGGGAGCCGTTGCTTTGGGCAGCAGCGGGCCTCCAGTGAAGATCTTCGAACCCAGGGGATCCCCTCTTTCTTCCCCCTGAACCTCGTCCCTCTGGTGGCGTGTTCCCCAAGGGAATCTTTGTAGTTCCGAAACAGACATTGCATAAAATTCTGTACCTTTTTTGAAATATACCTATTTACTAGCAGTGTGAGCCACAAACTGGAGTTTATTACCGACGATCTAACGCGCCAAAAAGAAATGTTTAATTTGGTGTGGCAGGTTTTTGCTTTTTATTGTTAAAATTGTAATTGAATTAGATATATTGAACTGGGTTAACAACTTTCATTTTAAATGCAATCCTGGAAATTCGAATTTAAAACTTAAATAATCAATCCTCTCTTCAATATTGTTCTGAAAAACCTCTTTGTATTTAAATGCCAGCAGTATTTTTACAATGAATGAAGATGTGGTAGGTCGCAAAACTTTTTTTTTTAAGAAGTACTCATTATTATGCAGCCTCCTCTCTAATAACTTCAGTCAGAGCTGAGGCAACTATGACCTCTTTAAGCAATTTTCTTTACTTCGAATTTCATTGATTGTTAACTTCTTGCTTTGGAGGAAGGAGAAAATAAATAATATGAGGTAAACATCTCTAGAATGAATTAAGAATGCAAGAAATTCAACATTAAACAGGATTTCAATAACACTTCTGATATAAAGGCTTTTCACTTGTCTCCATATATAGACCTTAATTTTTACTTTCTCACATATACGAGTGGAAAATAAATTGAATATTAAATAATAATAATAATAATAATAATAATAATAATAATAATAATAATAATAATAATAAGTTATACAAAGCATCTCTAGTGTAACAATACATTGGAAAGCAGATTAAGCAAGATGGAGCTGGATTGTATGTTCTTAGATATTTTACAATTATAAAAAAAATCCGATTTGAAACTTTACTAGATGAAATTTCCCGAAATAAGTTATATCATGTAGCTGGTAGGATAAAGAATGTAAGTCTAAAAATCAGTGCTGGAACTGCATTAAATTTTAAATCCAAAGCTTGATGGAATGTTTTACCACCGTGATTTAGTTATGACAATTTCTATGAATGTGGCCATAGATGGTGCCTCTACTCTATGTCAGCATATCAAAAATGTATTGAGTCATATAAATTAAATGCGAGTACAATTCTCATGTCCTTTTTATAATGTTTCTCCTATTTTATCCTGTCCGCCATGCATTTGTAATACGCGTACAATCTTGAGATCTTTATCACGAGGATAATTGCTTATCGTTAACCGATGACTTTTCATAACTATTGCTGGTTACTAGAATAAAATATGAGAACGAAGAAAAAAAATTAAAAAAACGACCTGAGCATAATGCCCAGAAGACGTTTACGACCAAATTTGCTACCTAGTTAAATTCATCACCTCGAAAGGGGAAAAAATACGCGGAAGAATCAACTTGATAAATTGATTTAGCAGTTTAAATAGAATGCCAAATTTAGCATAAAAAATTTTACATATACGCATAAAAACATTCGCTTCTAAGATGATAACCACAAGGGAGAATTTACCAATGTGTCTTTTCACTTGCTAAAAGCACTAAATAAGTAACGGTCAGTGTCGTATTCAACAATGGTTGGACGCGATATCTCCTTATCTCTTCCGATCTTACGATCCGTGGAGCTTTCAGCACACCTTCTTGCACTCCCTGCTGAAGTGCTCGAGGGCATTTCGACTACAAATCTCATGCTGCAACACATTTCACGTCGCAACAAATCTCTCGCTAGACACGGTGCTAAAAGAATGAAGACAAGACAGAGTGTGTAATGCGGGGGGCTACAGTGGAGACTTGAGATATGAACACGTTAAACGGATGCAAGAGGTCAAGTCACAGGATTATGAAGCGTCTCAAGGAAAATATATCGGTGAACGCGGAAAATATAATTCCGAAGGAAAATATTATTAACCCCATAATGCATTCCATTTTATGATAAAAGTAGAACATCATATGCAGTCGACTCCGGTTATAGTGAACTCGGATAGGGAACAATCTGTTATAGCGAACATAAATCACTGGTTACGTTTCACTTACATTACAAATGAGCATAAGAAGATTCGGTTATAGTGAGATGGAACCTGGCTACAGTAAACGTAGTTTTGAAAACTAATTGGATCTCGTATGGTATTAAGTGAGAAAAACGGCATTCGAAGAGTGGAACGGTGTTCCAAAAGTGCAAGAGATATTGAACGGTGTCAAGACTGCATTACGATACTGCAAAGGACAATGCAGAATCAAGTATGCAGAGAGCACGAACTCAGGAGAAGGATTTAGAGATTTTATGAATGAAGAATGTACGAGGCAAACAATTGAAAATAATTATTTTTAAGGGCAAAAATATATTATGATATTGAAATTTCAGATGTGATATTGAAATTTTCAGTTCGTGCTGCTAATGAACTTTGCTGTATCTTTATGTTAATAAAATCAATCATTCTGGAGAAATTCCTTTTAATTTTGACATCATCGGATATAGTGAACCTCTGATATAATAAACCAATCATGTTAGTCGACAGTTCACTATAACCGGAGCCGACTGTATTTTATACTGTAACGCCGCGTTCGCTGCGAAGAACGTCCCGCGCCGTTCCACCGCCCGAGGGAGCCCTCGTCGCGCGTATTTCGGGCGTGGGCGTCGCCGAGGAAGCGGCCCGTTAAGACAACCCGGCCCTGGGCGCAGACAGACCGTCTGCTGAGCGGCACACAACGCGCCCTCCAGTTCGTCAGCCGAGAGAGAAGTGGGCGGATCCTTGGTTCTCTTCTGCACACTTGTACACTTTCCTGTCGAGTTTCGACTGAACCGCCACCAGATGGTCGCAGAATGATGCGTTTCCCATTCGCTCATTGTTCCTCTCCCCTCCCCCTTGAACACTCGTTTTCTCTACCTTTTCTCTTTCTTTTCCTCTGATCTCTCCGGTACTTTCGGATATCACACATTTCTCAGGTAGATTTTTCCAATATGTACCATAGAAAAGAATATCCAATTCCTTGTCAAAAACTTAAGAAGTGTGCTCATAGAAACTGAATAATAGCTCATAAGTTGACTAAATTACGAATGACTGGATTTTTTATCTTATTACGTTCATCACAGATATCTCAACAAACGCAACAAAATAATAATTATGCATATGTAAACCCTCTGCAGTGAATATATATCATGCTTGAAATTTATTACATAAGAGCAGTATTAATAAAAATATATCATGAATAATTCATGAACAATTATAGTATGAGACGATATTCAAACATTTCAATGTTTATGTAACTTTATGACACTCACGACATGCCCTCCTCCATAATAAGAAACAGCCTAAAGGATCATTCCGAAAGTAAGGAATATTGTCACAAACGCGAATGAGCACGTGAACAGAACTTCAAATTTCATTCTTAAACTTTATTTTCTTCAGCATTTTCTACTAAATGCCGATATCTACTTTCTTTAGGATAAGAAAGACTATGATGACTATGAGAATATTTTACATCTCCGTTAACATTGTAACAAAGAGAGGAGTCACCAGTTTCTAAATGGATGAAAAATAACTTACAATGGACGTGCTGTATTGCGGAGGAAGAAAAGAAGGGAAAATGCGCTCTTTTCAATAGAGTCGTTACGAGACCTTTATGCGTGAAGTCCATATCCATTCCGCAGACACAACACGTCTAGCTTGAGCGCAGTGGTGGGTTTGTTTATCGTCCGGTTTACTCATGCAAGAATATGCGCTCGTAAGTACTACAAGAACAGCTATATACGTCCTCATAGACCTTGAACGCATTGCTGCAAATAGAACAGACATTACCTGGGGCACTGACGGACAGCAGAACCAAGAACAGAAGAACTAAGAAGCGTTCTAAGAATAGAAAGTATCTGATCTTGCGTCTCTAGGCGGCAATAGGAGCAGTGTTGGAATATTTCATGACTCAGCACTTTGAATCCCATGACTATCAAGAGCCACATGTTTGGATTCACATTTGTTCCAAGAAGAATATTAATATGCTACGTCCTAATATATAATTGAATACTTCAGGGCAACATGCAAAAATCATTTCCTTAAAACTCACTGCAACCCTAATATCAATAGGAAATGCATATTTTTTAAATCAAATAGCATTTAGTAATGAACGTTAAGTTTCGTTAGTCAACATTCTCTGGTTAGGGATACTCTACAACATAGTTGCAGTCCATTTTGCACAGTGCCGTGTGCTGTTTTAATACGTAGGTTACAACGTTTTTGCCTGAAGGTATTCAATTGTAGAATACTGTGGAACCTATAAACGCAAAACGTGTTAGAAAACAATATTTTTTTTAGAAGTTTACACCCCATTCGTAGCCTCAACAGCTGCACCTAAAATCCCTCGTGGATACAACGAGATCGATTGATAGAAGAAAACAAAAGGAACATTTCACACTTAAACTCGTTCTTAAACAATAAAAAAACAAAAACAAATTGACTATGTGGACCAGCCACCAAGATTACGTTTCAAGCTTTAAAAGGCAGCCAAGACGACTAATGAATGTCAAGAACGCGCCATCTTCGTGTCAACAAACACCGTCGTGTCACGCATTGTGAAAACGAGCGTCAAAAAAGAACAGTCCCGCTTCCGTTTTGCCTCTCGGCTCCCGCTCTCGGGCAACGGGGTGGCGGGCGCTGCGAGCACATACACAAACAGCCGCGCGACCCAGAAGGCCAGTTTCCGGACCGCGCGCAGTGGCGCACCGATGTAGTAGGTCCGTAAAGTTAGCGTAGGAAAGTTTCTTTCAATATTGAAATTAAACTCAAAATTTCGCGAATTTTTCTGCAAAGAATTTGTCGAAATTTCGCATTTCCGTTGTTAGTTCAGGAGCAACAAAGTTTATTTTGAGGAACTATTAAGTTAAAATATTAAACTAACAAAAAAGTGACAAATTCCCATGCAACTATTTTTTATTTATCATGGGTAACATCACGAGTGCTCTGGTAATTGTCGATAAATTCCCGACTCGTGAAGCGCGGAGGGGACTTAATCTGATAATTTCCAAAGTACGAGTGGTATTTAAGAGGACTATTCCACGAGTGAAATTATGTCCAACAGAGTTCCCAAACGCGTCAAATATTGAAAATAACTGAAAGCAAATGTTAAAAGTCAGAGGTTATGGTATTGTACATTCGCTGTTTATTGGACATCGACATAGCCATCGATGTATACCTTCTTCTAAGATAGATAAGTCACAGTTTATGATTGGCCAGTAGGTAGAAGCGGTAAGAAAAATCGGATAGAAAAAGCGATAATCTTTTTGAGATATACAGCCCTGATTGGGGCATTTTATTTGTACCTTTAAACACTTTCAATTTCACAAGTGGAATAGTCGCTGTAATTTCATGGTTTTCGTGTCATTGCGTTGCTAACTTGTCAAATTAGCAAAATGTTTTATAGCAGGGTCAAATGAAGAGCGAAACACTTTTAGTATAACATATTAGTAATTAGTAAAGCACATATTAGTAAAGCGACAAATCTTGAGTTTAATGTCAATTTTTTAAAAAACTTTGCTATAATAACTTTACGAACCTCGCAGATCCCGCCCGGGCGGGGCGACCCCGTGCGGCGGGCGGCGAGGGGCGAGGGGCGAGGGCGTGAGAATGGGCAGCGTGGCCGCCGCTGGTATTCGGTGTTTGTTCAGGACACCTCCGCGCGCTCGACGAGAAACAAGTGTTCCGCCCGCCCACTCGTACGTCGCGGCGGCGGTCATGGGCCAAGGGCCATGGGGGCGGGGGCGGCGCCGCGCTCCTGTTAACTGTGTTGTTTCGGCGGCGGCGGCGGCGGCGGCGGCGGCGGCGCGGGTGGAGGGGGCGCGGCCCTAGGAATGCCGGCAACACAATCCGAAGGGCGGGGCGTGGCCTAGGGGTCGAGGGCCGTGGACGCCGCTGCTGCTGGGCGGGATGGACGGACAGACGTCGACGAAGGTGACGGGTACGAGGAAAAGGAGGGGGAAGGGACGGGGAGAGGTGAAAGTGGGACGGGAGAATGTGTAAGGGAAGATGTAGGGGGTGAAGAAGAGTGGAAGATGTATGGAAAGATTCAGAACACAGGGTGACGGAGGAAATGAAAAAAAAATGTGACGAAGAGGAAAGGAATTGTGGTTGCATAGAGAAAATAAATTATTGCTGTCTTTCCTCCACTGTGGTTCAAAAAGCAGAAATGAAAAAAGAGATCGTAAAAGCAAATCAAGAGCATTGCCAAACTAGCAACGAGGTTTATAACCGGAACTTGCAGCTGCAACGTAAATAGAGGGGAAGGGGGCTTTCCGATGTGCCACACGATATGGACTGGTGCCAAAGACGCTAGAGGACATGAAAAGAGAGGGAGCTTCAGTGAATGCACTAAATATCAGATGGAAGCAGATAGAAATTGCGCAAATAGCTTCAGCGGCAATCGCCCTATGTTTACCGCCCCCAAGGTTACGAATTGTAATCCTGCAGAAAAATACAGTTTTGGAGGTGACGTGAATGCGAAGGAAACGAGGGAAAACCCACACCACATGCCTTATAATGAAAAATAATCGTATTATAATTGCTGAGGAACGTCAAGAATCGTTTATCTGAACTTCTTTTTAAACATCCCAGCAAGGTTATGCCTCTAGAACCAAATGAAGAATAGACGGAACGTGTGAATTCGTATTGGAGAAATCCGTTTTGGGACCATCATGACGACAGGTGAAAGAAGGCATACTAGTTTTAGTTTTGTTAGAGAACTGTGACGAAGGAAGACCTCGGCCACGTATCACTGACTGGAGATAGAACAGCGAGGTTTTACTCTTTTCAAGTGCTTCAACAATTTAAGCGTGTGTCCCGTACATCTACGTGCAGGCGTACATCTCAGGAGGGGGGTGGCAGTGTACCCTTCTCGCTGGAAACCGACGCTGACACGAAGACTAGCGGGGTTTGCCTCCACCAGGCAATCTCCCAGCCAGGCATCTCCCGACCGGAATCTCCCACCAGAATCGTGGCCCACGGCCAGGAAGTCTGGCCCACCGAATCTCCCACCGAGAATTCTCCCACCAGAATCTCCACCAGGAATTCCCACCAGTAATTCTCCCACCAGGAATCTCCCACCAGGAATCTCCCACCAGTATCTCCCACCAGGTATCTCCCACCAGGGTGCCACCGCCCCAGCCAGAACACGCTCTAATCTCCCGACAGGCCTCCCGTCACGCGTGGAAGTGCAACGCATGCAATAATAAGTGTCGGGAGGTGTCAAAAACTGGTCGGGGCGCGGGGACCGCAAACGTACCACCATCATCCGCAGTACTCTCGACCGCCGCGGCCAAATCTGATCTGTTTGCCAGGGGGCGCGCGCTCTCACCCACAATAAAGATTCCCCATTCCCCCTCTCCCCTCCCCTCCCCTCTCCTCCCCTGCCCCGCGGCCGCACAATGGGGCGCCTGTGGCTGCGAGGGAGCGCGAGGGAGGGCGAGGTGTAGGCGGGCGGTCGCCGCCCACGGAAACGCACACTCACCGCTCACCGCGGAGAGCGGTCGCGGGGGCGCGTGGGAAGCTGCTCACCGCCGCGCCAACCGCCGGCGAAGAGCCTCTCGAAAAAGTCACGAGCAATGGCGTACAGTACGCGAGAGCTGAGGAGAAATTTACTTTGTTCCACTCGGTCGGCGAGAAACAAGTCCTCTTTAATACGCAATAAGCAATAGCGATACCATGAGCTAATAAAGAACCATTAAAGGATTACGCTCGACAGTGCAAGTTTTTTTACCTAGGTTGTATTATTTTTTTCTCTATTTGTACAACTATGTCATTTTAGTCGGTTGGATCTCTGAGCCGTACGGCTATCTATCTGAGTACTTCGCTTTTCTCCTTGCTGGCGGAATATACTGAAAGGAACCCCATCATAATTAGTAAGAATATATCAGGATTCCCCTTTCATAATTGTAATATTGCATTGTACATTCAACTCACGAATTATGGATGTATTAAAAAGCACTCTACATGAGGATCCTCAGGCTTGGAATTTAATCTGGAATGATTTCATGATTAAGAAACATAAATAATGCAACTTATTGTAAATTTGTATTTCATGTGAACAAGGTAAACCAAGGTATCTTGGTTCGTGCACACAGCCTCTTGGTGTTAACACTGTATTGAGAATTTGATTGGAAAACAAGACAAAAGACATAGTATCATCATAACATGATGACATAATGCCTTCTCAAACTGATGAAAATATCACTGACAGCACCTCTATCCTCTACTTGATAACTGAATTACTGATGAACTAAGAAAAATATAGTACAACGTTTGCAAGTGTAAAGAAGATTCAGTTGATCAAGAAAGAAAATTGTAAAATAAAGCCTCCCTCACGTATTTAAACAACATCGAAATAATGACGTTTTAGATATCTTCACGGCGGCAAGTTCTCTAGAAGCAGTAAGAACGTAAGCACTACCACATTCTCCCCGCCGCCAGACGCACCTCAATCGCACGTATCGCTGAGAAAAGTAAATGAAAATTTAACAGTTAGTGTATGATTCAATGGGGGAAAACGTTTAAGCTGAGCTCATTCATTAAACAATCAGTTCCATACATTTCTGACTGAAAATTCTGCGAAACACCCAAACAAACTGATTTAGACCCGATAATCCACTTCAAAGTACCGATTCTACGAACTCTGGGGGCGGCGGTGAAGTTAATTCTCGTGGAAGCGGCCAAAGACGGCACCGCACAAAAATCCCGTAGAAGAAATAAACCTTCGGAGTTCTCCCACATCGGTCTTGAAGGCTCCGTTTCCGCCGCATCACCAGCCATGAAACCTCCTCGCCGAAGGCCTGCTTTCCTTCGGCGGAAACGGGCCCGCTCAAACAACACTTGTCAGACACACGGAAACCTCCTCGAATTTCGCACAGTGCGATGGTTGTTCGTCTGGACATCTGACGAGCGGACCTCATGGCCGTGACCTTCAGCCTCGTAGGCTAAAGAGCGCGAGTTGCTGAAAGCTGATACCAAAGCGGCGGCGTTTTTTTATTTTTTATTTTTTTATTATCCAGACATCTGCTGTCAGCGTCTTCGCAGATCTTCTGAGACATTTGTAGTACGTTGTCGTAACAAAATGTAAATTTTAGATGTATGTGTGGTGCAGTACCCTCAACTGCAAATCAGTGTTCGTTTTAGGAGTGTTAATATTATTTCGTCATGCTCCACTTCACTTACAAATGTATAATGATTAGTCACCGAGAATTCATTGATAAAAATTGCAGAACTATTTTCCATACCATACGTATCCTCGTCTTACATAGGTGTACATTTTGTTAAATAAAAAATAATTCCAAAATAGTGCAACATTTCACATTATTTTCTTGTAGTCCAGGACGATTGCATGTAACAGCTAATCACGAAAGTAGATTCGGAATTCTTGATTCTGGTTCGACAAGGATTACGTATTTCAACAAGAAAAACAGTTTGATATTGACTTCAAGTTGAGAGCCACAGTTCACGTTCAAATAGTTCTCGCTACTCACAAACAGTTACGCAACAATAGCTCGTCACTGCCTTACACAGATACTCTCATTACACATTAGTCGGATATCGACAATATGCGAACAGGCGAAGAAACAGATGTTAAATAAATTAAAAAGTAAACATAATCTTCAAATCCAATTTCATTTTCTAATACCATATGTCTCACGAAATCTTGGAATCCAAGGTCAGACAACTGCTTTACTTTCCTGATCAGTTATTAAGATAGGCGTGATTCAACATTTCTCCCGATTCCCGCCGTCTGAAGAGCTCGTGCGTGACATCTCGAGCAGAGACGTGCGCGCGTGCCCGGGCGTGAGCGCGTGTGGTCCTCCGTGGTGGTCTGTTGGGTAGCCGCACAATGAACGTCGCCAACAGCACCGATATCTCCGACTTACTAGCGGACCCTCCTTGTCACCGCAGTGTTACCATTGCCACTCCATGATTCACACCATTTCCAAATCGTAACAGCAACGTAAGATACCGGATTCTCGGCTGTACGTGAGATCCTCACACGCCAACGGATTCTCGACTGTCTGAAACACACCGTGCTGCCTACATTGATAAATGGCTACCAACATTTCGGTACTCATTGTGCCCTGAAGAGGGTCGCTTTACGACGACCGACAGCCTGAAATCCATCAACATGATCCAGAGGTGGATTCTGTCTAAACAGCATTCTGTCTAAAAATGTGCTTAGGATCTCCTTTGGTTAGAGGCTCCCAATATTCTTTTTTTCAATTCATGTTTTTCGGTACTTTTTAAAAATATTTTGATCTATAAATTGAAAATGTTTTAGTTTACTTTTGTTTTAATTTTGAAAACATATCGCTCCTGGGGTGCAATAGTGGCACAACGCAACAAATATGGATTTTGTCTGAATTCACCCTCCAGAAATGCACTAATAAATGGCAGAAGTGTAAAAGTAGCAATGAAGCATTTCAATACTAGGTGAAACTTCAAACTCATTTATCTCAACACCACCTGATTTTTGGAGTTGACGAACCAACGAACGATATGTTCAATTATTTAATAGTATTTTT